>LKNJ01000533.1:0-13717 GCA_002120245.1 Maccullochella peelii
TTCTGTTTACCTGCCTTCCCTGTACCTGCGTGAGTTAAATAAACTGTCTTGAGCCTCCTCAGCTGTCTGCATTTGGCTCCTTCTCCTGCTTCTCCTGTTACTCCCAGTCATGCCCTGTGACACCCATAGCCTGATGTATTCTCCCTCTCCCCTTCTCCTACAGTTTCCTCTGCCTTTTCTCCTCTCCTCTCCTCAGAGGGGAGAAGGAAAAAAAGATGGATGTGAAAATGAGAGAGACAAGGAGGTGAGGGTCAGCGTGTTGATTTTTGTTTTGTGGTGAGTGGTGGTTGTGAAATTGTGAGATTAAAAAGCCTTTAAATGGAGGAACATGAGTGATATCAGTTTCCATGAGGAAACAATGTGTTTACAGTGACAGAATCACAGCCTATATATGCTGAGCTGAACATCTGTTTGCTGGTGGAGTCTGGACTCACTCTTCTCACTCATAACATCCCTCATTCCCTTCCCCTCTCTCTTCTCTCTCCATCCTCTGGCTACACTGGACATCTTGCTTTCTTTTTCATCTGTCTGGTGTGTGTGTGCGTGATACAGCTTTTGTGTGGTTCTGTTCAGTCTCCACACCCGTCAGCTCTGTGCATGTCTTCACTTTTCTCAGACTGACTCTCTTTCCCAGTGTAACACAACAGCTAATGATGTGTCATTTGCAAACGTACGCATGTTCCCTCCGGTGATTCACATCTGATACTCCATCTCTTTTGCCTTTCTTTTTCACTCCTCCAAGTGCCACTATGACTCACCTTTTTTGCATGTGTGTTTTTGTCTGATCTCTGATGCAGAACAGAGCACCACTGGGGATCTGCATTTTAGTTTACACACAACCACCCTTACACTATCACTCACTCACACACACACACACGTGCCTGCTTTCCAACCTCAATTCACTCATGATCTGCAAAGGCTCTGTTATCAACTGGATGCTCTGTTCTGATTGGCTTCCAGCATATTTTGTGTTACAAATATCACTGCTGAAAACTGCACCGCAGCGATGAATTCACTTTAGCCTGGAGTTGAGACACACACACACACACACACACACACACACACACAGAGAAGTGAACATAACCCTGGCAAAAAGAAAGGGAAGAGCGACAGACAGGATAGAACAGCACTTTACTGTGTCACTATCAAGTGTAGCTGGTAAAGCGAATAAAGCTTTTGACCAAGTCTGACCACCAACTCTTTCATCTCCCTATTTAAGCCCAAGGCCTCTGGTAAAAGCTTTATTTTATTTGCTCCGAGGCTTGTTAGTTAACTTTATTGGCTCAAAATGTTTTTACACTCATTTCAGCTGCTTGTTATGTGCACGCGTATAGCCATACGTACGTATATGCACCATGCACAGCCGTACCCCTGAACATGAGAGAGAGAGTTGACCGGACAGACCTTTGCGTCCTCTGGGGAGATTCCTGACATTCCTCTACTTCCCTGCCCACTCCAAAGAGACCCATTACCCAAGGCTCATCACAGCTCTGCCTCGTTACACACACACACACACACACACAAACAGTACAGTAGGCCTATGCTTAACACTTTTTCAGAGAGCACTGTTGCAGCCTAAAGATCCAATTATTAAAACTGAAACAGCTAATCTAAACAAGCAAAGTAAGATGAATGGGTGCCCTCTTCATTGTAGAGTACTGTGTGTGTGTGTTGTGGGATGCATATGCGCTTGTGAGTGCGTCTCTAATGGGGTGGGTTGTAAAGTGGGGCTCTCTTCTTCCCTCCATTGAAAGAATAAATAACAGAGCTTCCTCCCTCTGCTCTCTGACTCTTCCTGTTGTACCCTGGGAAGAGGGAGACAAATACATGCCACTTCCATACCTCTGTCACTCTCTCTGTCTCTTCCTATTTTCCATTTTTTGTCTGTTTCACTTCCAAAAATCCAAATCTGTGTTGCCAAGGCATGTAAAGGGAAATTTGTAAAAGTAAAGTTAAAAACCCCCCAAAAAAAACCCAGAAAAGTGCATTATCCCTCATTCCTCATCTCAATTTACTATATATCATACACATATTAGAAGCATAGTCATGCAGGCCATGGTGGTGTTTGTGTTAGCTGCAAACTAATTATACCTTTATGGCTTTACTGGACATTTGTGTATGTGTGTGTGTGGTGGCCCGGTCCTCAGCATGGGAACAGCTGTTCAGAGCAGCGCTGGCCACACACACATGGCTCTGATTAGCACTTGGTGACTCCCTCCCTCCCTCCTGCCCTCCCTACTCACCTCCCTCCCTTTTCAGTGGGGGCCGCGGCATGCTGGCGGCACCAATGATTTTAATGCCTAGTCTGAGTCTGCCAGGAGCACAGGCATGCGTGTGCACACACATACACACATTGCACACAGACAAACACACACACACATACACAGCCACAGAGTCTTGCCAAGAGAGGGAGCACAAAGCTCTCATGCTTTGATCTGCTCTTTTCCTTTTTCCTCCCCCTCCCCTCTCTCTTTCTCTCTCTGTTTACCCCTGACCTTCTCCTCCTCCTGCTCCTCCTCTTCCCTCCTGCGCCACCACAGATGTTCTACCTTAACAAGTTCAGAGTTGACGTGTGGGGGTCTCCATGTCCTGTACTGCTGTACACTAATCCCCTTGTAAATGTTATGTATTGCTCTTGCCTCTTTTTTTTCTCCCTCCCGGTCTTTCTTTTGGCAGACCCCTCCATCAGTCATTCTGTCTCTTTTTCTTAATGGAACAATTTAATGATTTCATTGGTGTAACAGCATTTGAGCTGTAGCAGTAGACAAAAGTTAAATTTTATTTCCATCTATACATCCATCTATCTCTCTTTCTTTTTTTTTGTCAGAGCAAACATCTCTCTCAGTCCTCTCTGATACTGCAGTCCAGGAGGAAATGTCTTTCTGAGGCAGATTCCACATGGAACAGATAACAGAGGAGTGGGTGTAATAACTCACAGAGGGAGATAAGTGTGTGAGAATAAGAGCGGGGAGATGGTTAGTGGGGGAGGGATGGAGAGGGAAAGGCTGTGAGAAAGGTTGAGGAGTAAAATAGGAGGAGGTGGGACAGGAGGATGAGGAGGTGGGAGGCAATAGAGGATCAGAAGGGAGTGAAGAAACAAATACTGCGTGAGGGACAAAACGATCACATGCAAGGGAGAGCAAATGGGAGAGAGGGAGAGAAAGTGCCCACCATGACTCATCAATCTGGCTCCACTTACTGCATATTCCCAGTTTCTGTGTGTGTGTGTGTGTGTGTGTGTGTGTGTGTGTGAAGATAGAAAAAAGTGTGTTCTCTGTGTATTGATCGAACAAAAGCAGGACCTTGACATTAGACTTTAAGTAGGGTGAACTAAGTGTCAAGTACATTAGTTAGGTTGTAAGAGTAAATATTTATGTGTGTGAGTGTGTGTATATATATATACACAAAATGAGTCCAATCTCAAATGTTTTATTTGTGCAGTAAAATGTATTTATGTGAGCCAACCACACAAAAAAAACTGTATACAGTATATAGACAACATGCAGTGTATAACCTTTCTAAGAAGACAGACATAAATGTATTCATGTAAAATTAATTGTTGAGTAAACGTGACATCAGTCTTTGTCCTCAGTTCTTGGGGTTTTGGCAAGCTGTTATGAATTCTGATGCTATTATATCCCATTTTAGAGTTTCCTCCTTATTTTCTGCCTCTCTGTCAGTCTCTCCATCTGTGTCTCTTTCCCTGTCTCTGTACTGTACATATAGTGCTTATTCTCAGGAAGTGCCGTGCAACAGACGGATATCCAGTTAGAGAATAGATTGGGACCTTGTGGCTGACTCCAGAGATCAAAACCACCGGCGTCTGCCATCGCTGTTTGATTTGTTCTAAGTGACTGCAGTCTGGACAGATTCTCTGTTTCGGTTTCCTGCTGCTGGAGACGTCTTGTCTTTCTTCATGACATATCATGGAATTTACAAGTCATCTTCATTTTCACATGAATGAGTGGAAATTGAAATGGTCCCTTTTTTTTTTTTTGCTACATGTCAATATCATTAGTGGTTATCATAGGATTTGAGTGCTTCTTCGCAATTACAGTATGTATGTGCAGAATGTGTAATGATATAATTAGCCACCAGATGGTGTCAGTGCTCCACTCAGGACAGGACTTATGCTAGACAAAAGCAGAGGTGGAGATCCAATTGATAAAAAATGGAGACTCCAGTGAGTACACAGGGAGGAAGTGGGCCCAGGTGTTTGTTGTATATTTAAAGCAGATTGAATGTAATTGCCCCAGCTTGTGTGTGTGTGTGTGTTTGTATTTGCATGTCCATTTATGTGTGCGAAAAATTAGCTTCCTTGTGCAACAGTTGAAGTCAGTCTGTATCACTGGGTGGCTTGGAAAGTGTGCATGAATGTATGTGTGGTTTTGAGGAATGGGAATATGGAGCAGCTGTTTAAATGCTTTGTACAGTAATTGCAGTTGTGTGTGTATGCGCGTGTGTGCATGTGTATGGTGTATGGTGTCATCACTTGGGCTGTGTTGTGGTAGACTCTCGGCTCCACACACCAGGCAAGTCTGTAATTACTCAAGCCAACGCTCATACACACTGTAAGCTCGTAGAGTCTGTGGTCTCTCTCTCTCTCTCTCTCTCTCTCTCTCTCTCTCTCTCTCTCTCTCTCCCCTAAACTCTTCCTCTGTGATTCCCAGTGTGGTCCTAGCTCTGGTTTGGCCATGAGATCTGTCTCCTGTGTTTTGGAATGCGTCTGTGCTTTTAGCCAAATCATCCTCATGCTCACGCTTCACTGGCAACACACACACACACATTAGGTATCATAATGTAATGGCTTCTCTGTCCAACTTGACCCAGCCAACAAGCCGATTACACATGACTCTGTTTAGATACACACATTTTAAACAGTGAGCTAACACATACCAGACAAGTTTTGAAACTGTCCTGTCAGCAGTGTGTGTGTGTGTGTGTGTGTGTGTGTGTGTGTGTGTGTGTGTGCACGTGTAAACCAGCTGTTGGTCCAGTCCAGCCGCACCTGGAATTGCAGATAGTCGCCAGCAGCTTCTTTGACCTCTGACCTTCCAGTCTAGATATTAACACAGATAGGACGCAACCCCCCTCCGAGTCTCTCTCCCCACTACACACACAAACATCCAATCTGAGTTGTGCATTTAACAGTTTTGTATCTTTGATCATGCCAGTAGGAGTGTGCTTGTTTGTGTATCACTGTTACCTCTGTGTGTGTGTGTGTGTGTGTGTGTGTGTGTGTGTGTGTGTGTTTTGTGTGTGTGATTGTGTGCTTTTGTGTATGTGTGAGTGTTCCTATGTAGTTACTGCCAGCTCCCGTCAGAGGACAAGAGGCTAAACCACATCTCTAACCAGTTTGAGAGCCTCCCTATCTCTGCTCACACAGACTGGGTTACTCAGCGCACACGCACAAACCCACGCACTCATGCACAAATGCACACACACACACACACACACACACATAGTGAAGAATACACATACTGCACATATGCTTATGCACTCCGTTCATGTATATTCCCTTTTTACTGTTTCTCTTTCTTTCTCTCTCTCTTTCTCAGACACACACACACACACACACACATATGCACACACAGATTCCCTCTCCCAGCGTGGCTAAACTAGATTAGTGTGTATAAAGGCTCATAATCCCTGCTGCCTCCCCAGCAGGCAGAGAGGAGCCTGTCCTCCAAATTAGGTTGGCCTCTCTGGGTGATGAGTGGCTGCCAGCAAGGGTCCACTTTATTTGTGTGTGTGGGTGTGTGTATTTTTGCATTTGTGCATGGACTGCGAAGGACACATCTCCAGCTGCTGTGTCACTTGTCTACACGTAGACATCCACCCAAAGAAGGGACAAAGGAAGATGGCGCTATGGAAGCAGTGGCACAGTGTTTGGTTTATTTAGTGTTGTAATTTACTGTATGTTTATCTTGTTAAATATCACATGGCAAAAGTTGACAGTTGACTGTACAAAAGATAAACAGGAACAGTCTAAACCCAACAACAGGATTTGCTTGTTAAAGGGCGTGTCAGCAACTAATGTCATCTGGTGCGTGTGCATAATTGTATGTTGCACCTCCAATGCCATTGCTGTGTCCATATCTAATAAAATAAATGTAACTTATCCATTCCTTTCGAGTGATGTGTGGTGCTGTTGCAGAGTATTAAAAACACTTAATCATTGTAAGGTGTTTGTAATGCTAATGGTATGCAGCACATACTGTAAAACATAGACTTAGTTTGTATGACTCCACTGGTTATGACGGGACGTTTTGAAATCTCAGTTTGGGTTAGTGTTTGCTGCAGCCTTTACCAGTTACTGCAGCCAGAAAATCTGATTGTGACTAGCTTAGATGACTGCCAAGCAAGAAAAAACATACTTCTGTTTAAACCTTAATATCTCCTCAGTGCAACAATGATGATTAAAATCACCATAAAAACACAGTAAACTTCTTGTAAACAAAGTTGATCAAAGTTGTTTCTGTGTCTTCCTTATTTGTTTTAGCTTTTTTGTAAGAGAATGATGTCATAGTTAGCAGGTGTCTGTATCCCACAGGTACATCTAGTGTATGAGTAAGTGATAGGGCCCTCCATCACTGTTTATTCTACAGCTGTGTGCACTTTGATCTTTACCAATGGTTTGACTGGACTCTGCTGTCATACTGTATCTGTACCTTTACATATTTCTGTTTTATTCACCTTCAGTGTAAATGTAAGTCTTTTACAGAGTTTGCAGCAATGCCTCACTCTCTGATTGTCATCATAGCTGTTGGTGTGTGTGCCGCTGTATTTTTTTGTCTCTTCAATAAGCCGATTTAGTGCTGTTTGAACCCTACAGGCAGGAAGTAATTTTATTGATATAAAGGCCAATGTATTATGTAACAGTATAATGCACATGCACGTTATGATAGAAGACTGACTGTACTACTGTATATGTAATGATGTGTTAAGTCTATTACCTGGTTCATCTCTTTCACTGTCCCCCAGCAATCACATTTATACCACTTTCAGCAACACAAATTCCTCTGTAGTTGGCAAAAAATTCTGAAGCCTTTTCATTACTGATAAGGTATAAATTATTCTGATGATTATCTTTTTTCTTTTGATTATTACAAATACTGATCTCCATTGGTGCCCATATGGCTAATCCAGCCTGAGCCTTTATGATGTTGTGAATGTTGTCCTTCTGTTACCCTCTGTAGTGCTTATCATCATGATTCAGCAGGCTGACTGTTATACCAAGGCTGTACTGGCTATGGGGCAGCACTCTTTGGGGTCTTTAGTGTGCTAATAGTGAAGGGGCCCATAGGGAAGCATAGTAATTGGTCTTTATTTATGCTGAGTGAAGGCTATGATTAACTAATATCACCCCTGAGTGTATATACACACACACACATTAACACATGCGGCATACACACACACACATATGGATCCCCTTATATAGCGTGTGTGGTAGTGAGATTGAGTGGAGAATTGAGTATTGAGCTAATCCCTGGTGGCAGGCTGGAAGCTCTGTAAAGCCACTGACAGGCAGTTAAAAAAAAAGTTCACTTACAGTGCCACAGTGAATTGCTAAAGGAGGGAGGATGTTACCAATATATTTTTTCTAATGATTTTGTAACAAATCACAAATGGTCGGACAACAATGTGTCAGATATGCATTAGTTCTTACAGTACATGCTGGGTTTGTATCAGCATGCAGATTACACTGTTTTTGGCCACTGCAGAATTCCATTAAACTGCCAAACGGTCCATAGCATGTCAGTGAGAAAGCGAGGCTGTGTGCATATATGTTGTTTGTCTCTTTCTCTGCCGCTGCTAATGAGCTGAGGGCAGTAAGGCCACGCTTTGTCTTTTGAAGAGACAGACGGCGAGCGGGGAAAGTGGTGCGTGTTGGGCTGCAGCCTACTAAACTTACACACATGAAGGCACTATGCGTCATTCACGTTCCGGCTCTGTTGTTCTACCTCTGTATGCATGGCGTACCTGCCTGCGTGTGTGTGTGCGCATGTATTGTAAAATCCCCACAGCGGCGGTGTTCTCATGTGTTTACTCCTAGCGTAGAAACTGAACACCGGGCTGTAATCAGAGCTGCAGTGAGAGGATCACAACAACAGTGTTCCCTCATTATGGCTCCAGCAGATCACCTTTACCTCCTGTGTGTTTGATTATGGTTCCCCCTGGTAGCCTTACAGGCAGCAGTGATGCGTGTGGGTGAAGGCAAAGTGATCTGTGTGTGTGTGTGTGTGTGTGTGTGCTTACATAGTATGTGTGCACTTTAAAGAGCTTTGTTGATTGAGTTTTTTGGCTCCAAAGAGACTGTGTCGCTCTGAAAGTCTTGGTGACTGACATATCGAGAGCTTCCAAACTTTTATAATCATATGGACCTGGACTTGCACTCACACCCACACACACATCCATAGGAATGTGTGTATTGCACACACCCATCTATATAAAAAGAAGTTTATAGTTTTCACGTTGATGTTGGGGATCTGCAGTGTGAGCGTATTCAAATTTCTGCAAATGAAGTCCACTAAAGGTTTTCACACAGATAACCATATTGTCATTAGTATAGTAACTAGACTAATAGTCTACAGTAGCTTTGTGAGGCTGTACTTAGGCACAGTGGTGCTTTGAGCTAAATGCTAACATTAGCGTTCTAACATGCTCACCATTCACTTTTTATAAAGTTTTTAACTATTTGGAAAGTGAATGGATCACTGAAGTTGTTACAATTCATCCTGAGGGGGACATGAATGTCTGCGCCAAATTTTATGGCAATCCATCCAGTAGTTGTTGAGATATTTCAGTCTGGACCAAAATGATGGACTGACTGTCAGACCGACATTGCTGTCCCAACAAGAATAACTTCAAGCTCCAGATGATGTACTCATATGCACTTCTGTGTAGTCCATTTCTGTATTATTATGGTATCATAATAAGTATTGAAAGAGCCCCAGCAGCTGGAAGCATTGCTTAATTTGTTAGAAAATCTGAAGCCTACAGAATATTCAAAAAGTCAGCGTTGAGTCCTGATTGAAGTGCATTCTTCCCCAAGCTGCTGCTGCTGCTGTTGTCATAGGCAAGTGATTACTCAGGAGCTCAAGTTAGGTACACATCAGTTTCATCTGCTCCCAACTGATTCCCATTATTGAATTAGGATAACTTGGCCCTCCTCTCCCCTTCTCTCCCTCTCTTGTTGTTCTCTTCTTGTTTTTATATTATTGCATTATCTCCGCCTCCCTAACCCCCCCTCCCTGCTTTATGTGGCCCAGTAATGAGACAGTGATAGATTACCCTAAACCCTACTCTCTCTATCTCTTCCCCCCATCTCTCCTCTCTCACACTAAGATAGAGGCTTGCAATGAGCTTCAATTTGTAAGTGCTATGTGTGGATGTGCAAGTTATGTATGAAGCGTGTAAGCTTGTAAGCTCAGGTGACGGGGCTGTGATATGGTTCATGTGGTACAGATTCTGTTTCTAATCCCACATCAGACATTTAGTACTAATTTGTAAGAGAGCTGGCAGGTAGACTAAACCAGAATCAAACGTCAGTAGGGCCTGGCATCACAGGGTAACCCAGAATATGATACTATCACAACATTTTGTACATGATAATGATGCTGTCACCTTAGTGCCTTCATCATCCTGGGTTGTAGGGACATGATTTTCATTAAATTGTATCAGAAACACCGTACAATATAATGTGCATGAGTTGGACTATTTCCATTTTTTTGAGCTATTGGCCCATCTCTACAGTTACACAGCCAGCTGTAGATAGAGATGCTATGTAACATGTTTTGGGCCGAATCTTTCACCGCTCTGTGTGAATGTAAGCTACTGTTGTAACAGAGAATTACACTCAAGCCATTATTTAGTATGTATCATCAGACAGCCTACTGTTGCTATAATATATTGCAAATTATCATCATTATGATCAGTGGTGGAGAAAGTATTCATACAGTCTGAGCCTTTTTAATACACACACACAGCAGCATGAACACATGCCATTATTTAGATGTCAGACGGCCATGAACTGGCAGGAAAAACTTTGAACTTGGTTCAAATCTCTGCAGCAAAGGAAGAAAACACACGCCTCAATATCACAAGAGAATATATAATAATGTATATACATACACACACGTTTCCTGGTGTCTTTCTTTTCTACCCATTTTCGGTTTCACTTGTGCATTATGTTAATCAGTTGTCCTTTAACTGTTAACCAATGTTGGAGTGTTTATGCACAGTATGTGTGCATAGCCATATGTGTATGATGGCGTGTTCGTATCTGTGAGCATGTGTTAGACTGTGTATTTGAGAAGAGCTTCAGTAATCCTATTGACAGAGATGCAGCTTTGCTTCAGCTCAACAGCAGCTGTTTAGTTTGGAGCGGAGGGTTCCAGTTCTCTTCAGCTGCGGGGGTGGGGGTGGGTGGGGTCATCTTCACGTTGCTTCCACTCTCTTTGACCTGTGTCACTCTCATTAAAGGCTTTTATATATTTCTCTCCCCTATGTGTTACTCATTTTCTTCATCTCTGTATTGTTTTATAATGCTTTAATGTCAGGTAGTCACCCCATGTGTTTGTTACAAGTGTTTAATATGCGGTTAACTACACGCGCACTCACTCTACACCCCCCACCCCCCCACCTCTGGTTCTGGTCTCGCAGTGGTCTGCTCCGCCCCTGGCTCTGTGCTGTCTCTGTGTCTCAGAGCACACATTCATTATCTAATCTTCCTCTATGTTTAATTTACAGCCTTGGCTGCTGCTGCCATATGCTCCTTTTGTCTCTGCCGAACACACTCTCTGACACACGCACACACACACACACACACACACACACACACACACATACGCTGCTCTGTGTAGCTTTGCCTCAACCTTCAGCGTCAGGAAAAAAAAGCAAAACAAAAACAAACATACCAAAGAACGCCTGCACCCACCCCCCTTTAGCAACGCTTCTCAACCTTCCCACAAGTTTGTGTTGACACAGACAGAGGTGTGTGTGTCTGATTATGTCTCGGTGTGTGTGTGGTGTCTGCTGTCTGAGTGTTCAGGCAGGGTTGCTCTGAGGAGACAGACTGACCAGTTTGAGGTGAGATTCCTTTTATACCTGCTGGTATTCTTCACATTTCATTATTTTCCCATCATCACTCCATCTTCGTACTCCAGTTGCTTCTTTTTCTGTACCTGTGTATTTCATTGGCATCCTATGAAAGGTGTGGTTGCATCTGGTGCATACTTGTTGCTTTGGGTGTCACTCTTTTTTCTTCCTCTCTTCTCAATATGTTACACTGCAAGTGCACCAGCCAAATACTCTCATTCTGGTGTTTGCTGTATATCTGTGCACACGGTGAGGCAGATCAGGGATTGCAGACTGTGTGCTCATCCAGGGGTAGCTAATGTAGTGTCACTGTGAAATATAAATGGGCCGAGAGCAGCCATGCTGTAGATGAGCACTCCCAGGCCTTTTTACACAGTGCTGCTGTGTGAAGAGCCCCTATCCTTATTCATTTTCATGGCACTGCAGTCCCGCTATTGACTTAAAGTGCAGCGATGCAACCACCTACTCTGGTGCATTTGGGAAATATAATGAGCTACAGCGACAGGAATTTAAATACAGTGAAGTGGTGAGGGCAGGAGATGAGAGAGGGTAACACAAGTGGAGCGACAGAGTGTGTTTCCTGTTTGCTTTGCTCAGGACGAGAGTGAATTGCTGCGTTGTTCTCCACTCACTTTGTCCCAGCCGCTGCCGTTTTTCTTCGTCTAAAGCCCTCTCTTTTTCATGAGCTACTTCCCTTGCTCCTCCTGGCCAGTAACACATGTTTTGAAATGACATATTCACACAGCGAGATACTTTCAGCAAGGGTGTGTATGTGAGAAAAACACAGAGAGAGAGAGATTGTGGTTAGAAGGGCTTTCTCTCTGGCTCCAGAGGCCCTGGCCAAGTCAGCGGTGAGGTTTGGCTCACTTCTCGCAACACTGCACGCACAGGCTTGCACACACACACACACACACACACACACACACACACACACAGAGTCTCTCTTTCTTTGTCCCTTATATCTCTCTCTGTCTTGCACTGACCCATCCACATATGTGCTCTTTTAATTTTATGTACAGTACGCCCACCCTCTTTGCCTTCCTGCCCCCCAGGGCCTGGTCTGTCTGTGTCCCAGGATAAACCTTAAGTTGCTCCGCAGTGAGATTCTCCCGTTACATTACACCTCTACAGTACCAACTGTACACACACACACACATTCACACACATACAAAAAGAACGCACAGAGTTGCTTCCAGTGGTTAACGAGACAAAGAGCCATTGATTTAGCAGGGAGTACATGGAGTTAGAAGTGATCGATCTTAAGCCTGTGGACACACTCTCACAAGGGTTGGAAGAGAGGGGATGTGGAATGGATGGAGGGAAGACAGAAAAAAGAGAAAGATGGAGAGAGATAGAGAATGAGCACAGGTGGGGATGGGATGAGATGTGATCAAGAGATATAGTTTCTTAATGTGGTCACGGGCTGTGCTGCGTAGCTATTAATGTGGCCTTAAAGTATATCACACACCCCAACAGATCCAGATGGGGATCACTACCAGGTGGGCTGCAGAGGAGAGAGGGGAGAGAGGGTGATAGCGGAGAGAGAGTTGGGTGGGGGTGGGAGGGATTGAGATGGAGGTAGCGCAGTGATGTATGAAGTCTTGTGGAGTTTGTGTGTGTATGTCTGTGTGTGGTGGGGCATTTTATGGTTAGGCTGAGGTCTGCCTCTTGGGGCCTGCATGTGAGCCAGCTGTGTGCACGTTAGTGTGCGTCTTTGTGCGTGCGATGTATGTGCTAACCACACTACGATTCTGAGGAAAAGCTAACATCCACCAGTCTGGACTACTGACTAACAAAGAAAGCACAGCATTGATCTTAAAGACATCCTGAGCAGATCAGAGATAGTTTAAACGCTGGTTTGAGGATTTAAAATGTGTCCAGCTAAATGTGTTCATGCTATCTGTGCTAAAACATATAAGTATATCATTAGCGGGCGTTCAGACTGACAACAGCACTGCGTTAAAACAGCGCAAGGGGCTGCGTTGGTGAGGGCGTGTTGCTTAAGGTACCAGTGAGACATGAAATACAATTCAAAAAGTCCAGTTTGAATAACAGATCCCTGAATTTGACAACTCTGGAAAGTTATTACGGGTGCAACTATTTTATCTTTAGTTGCAACAATCGCAAGGTAAACAGTAGAAATACGTTGTTCATGTTACAAACAAGGAATGTGCCCGTGACCAGGAACATCAGTCTCATTGTGTTGCGTCAAAAGTTGACCCAGGTCCAACTTTTTTGCTGGATGACCCAGCGTTTTTTTGCCAGAGCCCTCTGCTTTGGCATCCGTGCTGCATTTCTGGACAGATCCCATTCAAGTAAATGAGGGGACTGAGGAAATTATTCTTTAGTGCAAGTGCTAACGACTCATAGACATATGAAAAATTTCAAGGGGTCTCAACTAGACACAACTTTTTTGTAAAGTCACAAGCCAAAAAGTTTGGGAATCATTGCTCTAGAGAACTGTGATTGTACTGGGCAGCTCGTAGTTGAATGTTACTGTATGAATGTGAATCACGGCATCATTGGAAAAGAGCAAATCAACTTTCCCTGCGTAAAATAAAAATAGTAGTTAAACCAAACTAAAAAGATTTCTTTCTTTCTTTCTTTCTTTCTTTCT
>LKNJ01000533.1:13786-41286 GCA_002120245.1 Maccullochella peelii
TCTCTCTCTCTCTCTCTCTCTCTCTGGCTCTCTCTCTCTGTCTGGCTCTCTGTCACCAGTGCTGCTTGTCATCCAGTGACAGCGAGAGCGCAAGTCATTGGTGAGCAGAGCCTTTAAAGGAAGATGCTTTTTTTATTAGCAGACATAAAACACATGAAGCCGGCACTGTTTAAAAAGACATCACACTTCCCAAGACAGCCTAAAGAGAAATGGGGGGGGGGGGGGGGGNACAGCATAGTCTCACACAGAGAGTCAAAAAGAAACAAAGCAGCTCACCTTTTCTAGTATATTTTCTTTCTTCCTTTATATCTTTACCTTCCTTCCTGTATATCCAAACACATGCTGACGCGTAGATACAATACGTACTGTATGAGCCACAACATGATAGGGCGTCCCTATCTGCATCACTGTTGTCAGTTTATGTAACAAGGAACTGCAGATGATGTTAGTTTCAATATTCTCCTCAGTTAATGCTCAAATCTGTGGAGAGTTTCTCTGAGTCATCTTCACTGACTCTTTCACCCCACTGCAAGTATCTAAAGACAGAAAAGAACACAGGGACATATGGTATGAGGCCAGATGATTGCAGCAGCTTCCAAACCCCAGGTCAGAGCCCTCTGACTCGCCTGGGTTTGGAAGCTGGCCCGTTTTCACCATGGAGAACTTCCACAGTTACTGGTGCACAGCTGGGCCCGAGGATCACTGGCACTGCAACTAATGTGTGCTTGTGTGTGTATAATCATCTGCATCGTGTCTATGAGACTCACAAATATCCCTGTCGATAAGCTGAAGCGTGAGATTAGATAAGGCCTTTCTTTCTGTAGGCCAACATTCACTGCATGTATCAAACATCCAGTCTAATCTTCATAGTGAGGAAGAGGTTATGACATGAATATAAACCACTGATTCTTTGAACCTTTGTTTGAGGATATAAATGGATCTTCTATATGTCTGATGAGTCTATACATGATAAGACTGATTATAAGAGCATTTTGTAATAAACCAGTGTGCCACAATCACATACTGAATTTCCCATTTGGGTCCTAAGCTGAAAAGGTGTAAATGACTATACCTTAAGAGTACTCCACCGATTTTAGCATTGCATTCCTTTAACATAGTCAGACTCGGGATGGACAGTTTAAACAAAGGATCACAATCGATGCAGCAGAACCAGAGATATTGTATTTTTTTATTCCATGCATTCTTCTTCCTTGTCAAAACCTAGTACCTATATTACACCTATATCACCTATATTATTAGATTTGGGTGTGTTACGCTAGCGGCTAATGTAGACTCAAGCCGCTAACCTCAAACAGAGATGAGGAGCAGGCTGCAGAGGTCTGGTAAGGTCACTTCCCTCTAACTCCACACCCACACATTTTTTGCATTTTTAAACGTGTAGTCCTCAGCCCCAATTGATGACTTTGTGCAGCTCCCTCTGGAGCCACAAAAGGCTTTGTTTCACATATGCAATAGTACTCACCAAGACCTGTAAACAGACTTTGATGTGTAACATCGGTAGAGTACCCCTTTAAGGCAGCAGAAAAGGCCGTTTTGACCCAGTAAGTATTTCTTCATACTGCACCTTCTGATGAAGGATGCATGATCAAAGCATCATGGTTTTGTTTTTTGAATATTTTTTTCAGTTTTGGCCTTGAGAGTGTTGTGCCATTTGGTGATTACGTTAGCCACTTCTCCCAAATGTTTTTGAGGGCAGTATCTTGGTTTCGTTTATTCATAGCTTACCTGCTTTAAATGTTCTATATACATATATGCACAAATGCACACCTACTCTCTACAGACAAATGATCACATGTAGATATGTATTATAACTATGAACTGTGAAACAGTGATCATGTGATGTAGGTTGCTGTCTATTGGCTGTTATCATTGCAATAGGAGGCTTGACACGGTAATGAGTGTTTAAGCATTAAACATGCATGGGTGCATAGCATGTGCGCACACACAGACACTTAAATCTCTCACAGCTGTTAAATGTAACTCACAAACACACACACACACACACACACACACACACACACAGTGTAAATCCATCATGGCCTCTGTGTCCCATTCTGCCAGCTGCTCACTGCACTGCTACTATGTCTGTCTTGTTGCTAGGATACATACACACTCAGGGAGTAGCTCACCCCTTGTCATACACATTCTGTTTGTGCCCATACGTTGCCAAGGTGCCACTAGGTGCGCACACACATAAGCATGAACACACACTGGACTTCATGTGGCCCTGTATATACAACACTAAATCAAGAGAAGAAATGGTTCACTGATACATATGGTATCACAGTTGTTTTTGTTTCACCTGGGGAGCATCCTTCACATGTTAGTGTAAAATTGAATTTTTAATACCAGGGCTTCATAGCAGTGCCCCAATGAGTTTATTATCATATTAATTGATTTGAAAATTTGGCAGTGAATTGGCTTCTCCCTCTTGTCTGCTGTTAACTCCCTGGACAAGAGGGGGCAGGATGGAGAGTGCATTGCTAGTGCACAAGTTCCATTAGAGGGCGCTATCTGTCTATTTACCTCAATGCTGTAACAGTGTAGCATCACTTCCTCCTTATCAGTGAGGATACCTCACCAGTAGCCCCCTCCTCTCTTCGCTCTCTTTACCTCTCTGCTTGGCTCTCTCTCTGTTGCCTTTTTATCTCTTCCTGAGCCTGCCTCTCTGCTCATCCCCCACCTCCTCTTTTCCTCCCTGCCTCCCTCTTGGTTCCCTACCAACCTTTACTGTTACATCCTTACCCCTCTCTCCTTACCTCCTACCTCATCTCACTTCTCTACCTGCCCCTCTTCTAGTCCCTTACATCACTGCCAATCCTTGCCCTCACGCCTTTTTCACCTCCTTCCTCTCCTTTCTCAATTTCCCCCTCCTATCTCGCATTCCCGCAGAAACAGCAGATGAGAGTCCCCTTTACAGAGCCTCCCTTCCCTGCCTCCCTTCATCTCTTCCTCCCTCCCTCTCTGGCTCCCTCCCTCTCTCGCTCTATGCATTCATCACTCTTGCCCCTCAGGGCTTTGTTCTGCCTTAATCGGGAGCTTAAGTGTTGCATTCTCACCCAGACAATGCCTGCCATTCAGTCTGGGCCTGTGTAAATAGGTGTGCCCTGTAAGTGTGCCAGCGGGCATGCCATGCCAGCCTCGCTATGGTAGTGGTGATCAGCCATAACCCCCAGCTACAGGAGGCAACACTCCACACGCACACACTCACAAACATACACACAAACTAGCAGCAGCAGGAGGTGGAAGAGCAGAAACTTACCTAGGGCTGCCTTTGAAGTGCTGCCATACAAAGGCATAGATGGCCAAAGCAACACACACAGCACAGGCATATGCACATGGGCACAAACACTCTTCTTCAAATGAAGTACAGGGAGACATTTGCCTCCTGTCCTTACTTGGCCATACCATTTCAGTTCCTCTGCTTCTGACCTGCGGTCTTGACTTATTTGTATTTAACAGCCCTGAGTTGTGTTTGGTGGTAAAATAGCAGAATAGTGACTAGAGGGTTATGTGTTTAGTGGCTGCATGAGACCAGCAGCCTGTTTCATGGCCACCTGGCATGCTCTTTCTAGGAGGCACTGTAGGCCTCTACCCAGCTGGATGGTGCTTGCTGTCAGACTAGTGTGTCAAGCCAGCTTCCTCACAACACCCGACCATCTGTCTGCATCCACGATGGCACTCTACCTGCAGATATATAGAGAGAAATAGGGAGAGGTTGACAAACATGCTGTATGTTGGGAAGAAAGAAGCCTACATATACACACAAAGATAGGCTGGCAAGTATACTGTATGTGCAGTTTATGCACAACCCGAAGCTCGTAGTGCACATCCACCTAGCCTTTGACTGTATATTCATATCAACTTCCAACTTATAAAGAGAGGCAGAGCCAGGGGGAGAGAGAAGATAAAAGAGTAAAGGGGTGGACAGACATAGAAACGTACAGTAGGCAGACAGCAAATGACACACAGAAAGGAAAAAAAAGTGAGCCCACACTCACCCATGCTATCTATCCTCTTCAGATGGCCATTTGGGCTTGCTAATCTATCGCCTGGTAACAGAGACAGCCTATCAACAACAGCCACGCCCCTCTGCACATGCTCATAGAGACGGGCTCATTTGGATCTTTGAAGGGAAAACGCGCACACCACACCAAAATACATGCATACACACACATGCACGCACAGACACACACATAGAAAACTCCCCATAAATCCTGGCCTGTCATTGCTCTCCATTGTTTGGCTACGGTTGCTTTCTCCTGGTGTGACTGCCAGCAGATGGCTAGCACTGAGCTGTCAGAGTCAGCCTGAGGCCCACACACAGGCATGCACACACAAACACACACACGCACACATACATAGAGACAGAAACACTCACTCATACAAAGAGTGTCTTATTGCACACAGAGCATATGCACAGTGTCCACTGAATGGCAGTAGTATTGGCTCTATAACTACTCGGTCTGCTTATACTACAGTTTATAGAGTACCTATCTGTGTCACACTCTTTTATTCTGTTTTTCCACATGCACACTTACACACACAGGCTCCTGATTGACTGTGGAGCCGCTCAGCTACAGGTGCCCCTCATGACCCCTCTCACTGTAATGACTGTGTAATCTCATAAAAGGGCCGCCTTACTGCATTAGCATGTGTAAAGGCCATTGTGTTTGCGTGCGTGTGCCTGTGCATAAGTAACTGTTTTGAATCTTGCTTCTGCGGCCATCCTTTGCATCTTTGTGTGTTTCTGTGTGTGTATGTGTGTGTGTATTTCACAGTGATTCGATGTGTGTAGAAGCAGGTGTCAGGCCTAATGGAGTGTGTCGACGCAGTGTAAAAGCAGCTGCTGCGGCCCGGGGTCGTCCAGGGTCGTCCAGAGGTGAAAGATCAGGGCTGGGGTGAGGAGTCGGCTGTTGCTACATGACATTCCTCTGCTCACTAATCATAGCGCTGATGAATGGCTGCAAAGTGGCAGCTGGTAGACAGGAGGTGGTGTGTGTGTGGCGGTGTCAGAGGAAGATACAGGGAGGAGGATTGAGAGGGGAGGGGAAGTGAGGGGGATCTATACATTACAACTAATCTCACATACACATTCACACAAGCAGGCAGGGCAAGTATTGACTGCACAGGGCTGTGATCCTGAAGGAGCTGTACATCAGAGAAGACAAGCACAACAACACAGGCTTTTGTCAACGTCTGAAACTCCACACATGCACAAAACCTCTACGTACACCCCAAGGTGCACATGAACGCATTGTCATCCTCTCGCTCTCTCTCTCTCACACACACACACACACACACACACACACACACACACACACACACACACACACTCACTCACTCACTTGCACATGCACGCACACACAGTTTGTTGTGTCTGCAGAAAGCTGGGACTAATGACAGGCTTTGTGTTGTGTGTGCTCACTCAGCTGCCCCCTGGACACACTTTACCCACCCAGCAAAAAAACAGCCCTTTGTGCCTCGCTCTCTCTCTTTCTCTCCTTGTATCTATGTATCGCTCTCTATCTTGTTCTCGCTGTCTCCCCACTTTCTTCTCTCTCTGGAGAATAGAGTTGTTTTGCTGTGCTCTGCTGTATATATTACCTACTGTATATATTTTCCTGGGGCCTGACAACAGATATATGAGTGCAGCAGTGTTTTTGGCTGACACTAGCCTTTCACATTTACCAGTAAATGGAGCAATAAAGTCTGTACATATAAAACATGACATTTTGATACAAACATGGTTAATATTGAAGATGTTCATATTTACACTGTACCTTTTGATATGTTGTGCTAAATAATGGTAAATAAAACAGAATCACAGTGAGTTTTACAACTACTGTATAATTCAGCTTGGCAGAACCCTATGAGAGTAGAAAATATTTAGTAACAATACTGAAAATGCAATGATGTTTCTCTGTCGGGATTGCACATTTAAAGTGATTTGGCATCGTTTTCCCCCTTTAACTATCCAATATTTATTGAAACTGTATTTCACTAGATTGTACAGGATATCATTTGGATAGTTGAGTCGGTTGAGAAAACACTATGTTTTGTCACTCTGAGAAGGAGTGTTTGTGTGAGTAGTGTACATGCATCTGATATATGTGTTTTAGCAATAAACAACATTTTGAATGCTCTATTTAACAGGAAACGATCTCCTTGCACACTTTTAAATGTCTTCTTTCCAAATTGGATTCAAACCGATCCAACTATCAGTGTTTCTTTACATTACATTACATTTATTTAGCTGACGCTTTTCTCGAAGCCTTTTAAGCGACTTACAATAAGTGCATTCAACCATATGGATACATGGTTTCTAAACAATTTGGTTGGTTGGAATAGTAGAATACATTGTGCTCATCAATATTATCTTTTTTAGAGTTTTATTTATACATTTAATGTATTTATTTTTAAGAATCTACAGTGTGTCTGGTTCCTTGTTAGAATATATGTATCACTCTTATGTTATCAATTTTACATTATCCCTTTCTATCTTATGTGTTTTGGGATCCGAGATTACTCTCTTCATGTGTTTTGTCTTGGCCAGTAATTGTTTTATCTTAGTGAGGTCCTTTCCTGGTTAAAAAACAAAGATAAAGACTTTTGTCCCCAAACTAGTCTCTAATACTTACAAAAACAGTTGTCTGCCACAGTAATAAAAGGAACAGTGGTCTACAGCATGCCTACTGTGCCACAACTCATCGAATGATCAAAATAGGTGGTGCCCTGTGTCTGTGTTAGAGGCGTAGAGAAATCTGTTTACTTCTGTCACATCCAGGTATCCGTTCGTGTCTGTTATGTATAGCTGGAAACTAAAAAGTGTCATTAGTGCAGATGCACACAAATACACACGCAAACACACGCATGCCACTGTTTTCTTCTTCCATCTCTCCTTTGATTTGTTAAACCACAATCTGTATCCTCGCTGTCTCCATCAGTATGTTTATCTGCCCATCCACTTATCCCTCCTCCTGATTTGTACCCATCCATCTTTCCTCTGCCTCATATCTAAATGCCATCGAAGAGAGCTGAGTGCAGCAGAGATTTCTGTTCATAATGTCACAGTGCTGCCCAGAGGAGTGTTTTATATTGACCCAAGTGTCTGTCTCCCAACTAGCTTTCCTTTCTTGCTCTAGCCATAAGCAGTACTACACGACACGCATATTGTCATTTTCAGGAACAGTCGGGAAGCATATAATGGATAACAAACATAGACTATGTTATTGTTGGTTCACTTCTGTGACTTACTAAATGAAAGGCAAAATGAATTGATTTATTAATTCATTCATTTTCTCTACCCGCTTAATCCATTGTATGGTCATGGGCTGAAGGCAATAACACATCATTGCCAGGATGACCAACAGGGCTAATTACTACTACTACTAATAGTTATATTAAAATATAATTTGAATAATTTTGCACAATTCTGCTCTTCATGGCTCCTAACATTCCTCAATCACACACAAACGTGAAAGGACCTAATGTTGGACTGTTTCAGGTGTATCCTCAAATCCTAAAGGGACTGGAAGGCAAGCACTGTGTGTGCGTGTGTGTGTGTGTGTGTGTGTGTATGTGTGTGTGTGTGTGTGCATGTAGTTAGTGCTGCACTGAAAAGCAGACGGTCAAACGGTCAGCTTGTTTTTGCTCTGACAGCTGGGCCAAGCAGGAAGAAGCCAATCGATAGCACTTACCCTCTTCCTGTTAAGAGTTCCCAACAGACTTGGGAGAAAGACGCAGCCCTGCAGTCGTCCCCAGCTGTGTGTGTGTGTGTGTGTGTGTGTGTGTCTTTGCGTATACATGTGACTACCTGTCTGCACACACTTTTTGTGTATAAAGCATTGTGTCTGAGGCTGAGTAAGATTGAGTGCATTTATGTATTTGTAACGTTAGACCAAGGACACACTGTAGTGCCCTGAAGGAGCATTTCTCTGGATTTATTGACATCCATCTGGCTTATTATATATTATATAATATAGCTTATCACCCCGCAGTTTGAAACCCAACTGCAGGTTTAACCTATCCAAGTCTCAATTCAAATAACTCTGAAATAGTAGTTTGATAACCTTGAATTTGAATTCTGAAGATAAACTAAAAAGGATAACACAGACAGGAGGAAAAGGCTCTACACATACTCAGACAGATATATGCAGTGGTACTATGGAAGTCCTAAATCTGAACCACCCTCTGCTCCTGCTCTGTGTACTATGACCTGCCTTGAAGGAGGGGAAGAAAAAGTGCCCTACAGGGATCATAAAGTATCACATAGTTACTGAGGCACTTGTACCGATGCATCCTGTTCCCGGGGACAAACTAATCCAGGAAGTGGCAAAATGTTTACTCTGATACATCAATTGCGGCGCTTCCCTTCCTTTTCAGCTCTGCTCTTCATCAGGATGCACATGTTATTACAACCATAACATCACTGGCATTTGAAGGACAGGATGATAGTGAGCACTGAGGTCAGATCAGCACCCACTTTGGCCTATCTACTGACCTCCAGTACTGCTGGGGAGTTGGCTTTAGCTTGTGTGCACACCGTGTAGGTGTGGTTAGATCGAAAACATACTGCTGATTCAGTCTGAATCTTATTAGCAATTATAATGTTTGCTGAGGTATTTCTTTGAACAAGAGACTGAAGCTTATTCTGGCTTACTCCAAGGTCATGTCCAGCATCAGTTCCAGTGTTGCAGTTAAAGGATATAAGTCTTTTATTTGGCTATACATGACATGTGATCAACTGTTCTTTGGGGGAATGTAAATTGAGCAATATGCCATGTCATGAATTTTGATATTATTTTACATTTTGTGGCTGTGGGGTTAGTATTCCAGCTGTGAGTGTATATATGTTGTGCATTTTTTTACCAACTTAGTCATGCAGACAATCAAATAAGCAAGCCAAATTCTCTTTCTCAGTAAACATTAAAAGTCCTTTACAAGTGTCAGCTTATGTTGAAAAGGGAACTGAGTAAAAATGGCTGATAGGATAGTTGTGTGTTAATATGAATCTATTTGTGTCTCTTGTCTTATTGTGTCTATCAGTATGAGGCTTGCTTTTGTTGGGGCTTCCTGTCCTTCCGCCCTTGACTGACCCAAGCCTGACCTGTGTTTGGGCCCTGGGCCTCCTCATGGCTACTGTATGGGCTTGTGTGTATGTGTGTGTGTACATACTCTATGTATGTGTTTGTGTGTGTATGTGTGTGTACATACTCTATGTATGTGTTTGTGTGTGTATGTGTTTGTGTGTGTATGTGTGGCCAGCACAGGGTGGTGGGGTGTAATGTGAGCCCCAGGCTAGGACAGGACTGCTGCAGAGTCCATCCAGGCAGAAAAAGCAAGACATGGGAGCCGCAGGGTGGGCAGAGAGAGAAGGACACAGAGAGAGAGAGAGAGAGAGAGAGAGAGAGAGAGAGAGAGAGAGAGTAAGAAGAGGGAAGGCTGGAGCGAGAGAGAGTAATGGACAAAGAGTAGCGAGGCTCTTTTTAACTCGGTCTCCGTGGAAGAAAGATGTCAGTCTGTGTCAGTTCGCTCCACTAACCAGCCTGTAGCAGGAGAAACAGATCTCTCCCTCCCTCTCTCTCATACTTTCTTGCTTTCTCTCCCTCTCGCTCCCTCCCACACCATTTCTATCTACTTTCTTCTCTCATATCTTTTGGTGATAGCTTTTCTGCCTCAGTTGAGAGAAGCAGCAACACTCCACAGCTCAGGGGGAAACAGCAAGACTAAGTAAAAGACCAAGCAGTGAACCAGTCATCTCTAAAAGGCAGGCAATGTATAGTGCAGGTCTTCTCCTGATCACGCTTCGGGTGAGAGAGAATGGGCTGCTCCAAATGCTGTAGAGTGAGGCCCTGAAGGCAGGGCACGCTGCCGGCTCTGCTGCAGTGTTTTCCTTGGTGTTTTGAAGAGCGCAGCACACAACTCTTCAAACACAGAAGGGATCAAATCTTCAAATCCCTTGGAAATGTCAACCACATTTGAGGAAATGTCAGCAGAGCTGAGAACACACGCAAACACACATCAGCCCAAGCGTGCACACACACAGGCACTCGCACTCAACACCATGGCAAGAAAGGCAATGTTGATATAGGCCAGACAAGTCCTGTGGGTGAAATCAGCTTCATCTCCTTCATTTTCCCAAAACTCAGGGGAGAATCATTGCATGCCTCTGGAGGTTTTTATTCCCAATGACGTTGAAGTCATAATCTATGGCATTTTCACATGATTAAACATCTGCTGTGCAACTCTCTTAACATACAATTAAGTAACACAATAGTGATTCAACTGGTAATGCCATGCCAGTGTAGTGAAGACCAGAGGAAACCGAGGAATAATTACATAATTTAAAGCTTGAAGGCCTTTCAAAAGTCTGTACTCGGTCTTAGTTGAGTCTTCAGCTGTTTGTAGAGGAGTATTTCAAGGACTAATTCATTAAATTATAATTTCCTGTCGTAAACAATGACTTAATCCCTGGTCTTTCTCCCTCCCTTGTTCCTGTAAAATAGATGGCATGGAACGCTATAATGCAGTTAATTTAATATCAAAACTCCTCATGTGTTGATCCTTAGTTGCCTCAGGTGATCTCATCTGCTGCCACTGACATCATCCTGTGTTCCTATTGATCTATCATCACCCCCGCTGACTAACTTATCGACATCCTCAAGTGTATTTCCTGTCTAGACTGTCAGCAGTGTTTATGGATGGCCCTGCCCCCTGGTGACACACACACACACGCGCGCGCACACACACACACACACACACGTGCACCCACCTCCTCTGCTTATCGATGTCTCCTTTTGCTTTTGACTCCGTCCTCCTCCTTAATGAATCTTGTAGTGTTGAACTGCAGATGTTGTGCAGGGCTCAAGTATCGACAGGCATGGCCGTGATGAAAGAGCTGGTCCCTGGAGAGGCCTGGGTTAGGTCACAGTGAGTGTGTGTGTGTGTGAGAGAGAAAGGGAGAGTTATTGTTAGAGGGTGCATGTTTTTCTGGGTGCATGTGTAGCGCCCCATCACTCCCTGTGTGTCACTGCTCGGAAGTGATATTGAGTCCAGAGCAGGGTGCTTGTGACAGTGTCAGCACTGCTTCAAGAAGTTGACAGGTGAGATGTGGGTTGAGACAGGCAAATGACAAGAGAGGTTGTGATTGTCTTGATTGACAAGCCTCGCTCTGATACAAGCACTCACACTTTTGTCTGTGCAAGCTTGCAGGCCCTCCGGACTCTGCAGCTCCATATCAAGATCTGCACTCAGCTGCTAATATCTTGTGATCCTTTGAGGGCATACGGTACTCCACACTGCTGTGGGATTTCTGCTGGCAGGCTCTCTCCATGTCCTGCCACATCATCCATTACCAACTTCCTCCTTACCGATTAGAGGAGATGATGCTGAACTGTGGAATTAACCTCAATTAGTACTACCTCTTTAGATCTTTGTCATTTCACCTCCTGACTCCTGCTCTGCATCTTACTTGTCCCTGGTATATTCCTGCTCTATTCAGAGGGCATATATCAACATGAGTGTGCATATAAACTCAGAGACACAGTTTTTAAATTAAAAACTGTTTAAGTTTTTAAGTTTTGTTTTAGTTTTTTTTAGAATGCTGTGGCATCAAAGAACAATTGATCTCTTACTTTTAGCCATGCTAGTGCCATTGGTTGGTCGGTCGGTCGGTCAACCACTTTGGTCAAGACTGAAATATCTCAACAAGTATTACATGGACTGTGTAATGGATGGGCTGTATACTCTTTAGTCTTGTTAATCTCCAAACCAGCTAATAGTTGTATCCACGGTAACACTCTGTTATGTAACATGACATACTGTGAGTAACCATGCCCCTCCCTAATTATACAGTATGGACATAAATGAGTCAAAACGTGTACCATCTAATCTCGGCATCCCACCCTTAAAGAACGGCCAGTATGTTGAGTGTTACTCTCCACCATCTGTTTTGGTGGTCAAAGAAGCAACAATATTTCAGTAATTAAATTATAAAGGTTCATGGATCTGACCTGACGGAGCAGTTCAGACACTCAGTTTCCCCTCTATATCCTCCTCCTTTTTTAATTTCACAGTTTAATATACAGTGTTGGGACTTCATAAACAAGCCCTTCACGTGTGCACTTTTACTCAAGAGACAGACAGCAAAGAGGCTGAAAGAGAGAAAGGGAGACATAAAAGGTTAGGAAACCTGTGGGCATGTTTGTTGTGTATGTTTTCTGGAGTAGAGGTAATCCCCAGGCTCAGACATGGCTGTTTACCTGCAAGTTTTTTCTGCTTACACCTGACGTGTTAGGGATACAGACTGAAGAGGCGCACCCAGTGCGTCTGATGAAGAGGATAAAATAAGTAGGGAAACTCGACAAGGCAAATAAGTGAATATATACCCAGTCTCTGGTAACACACACACACACACACACACACACTCTCACATGAGAATCCCAATACTTCAGTGGCATAGCCATTACAAAGAGTGCGTGGGAGAGGTGGATCGTTAGCTTGAACAAAGGGTGAGTTTATTGTTAAATGAGGTCTGTTTAAATGGTTTTTAACTGCTGGCTTGGCGGAGGCAGCTGTCTGGGCTTGAAGAGAGGGCAGGTGCGCAGGTCTGAGAGAGGCAGTTGAAACAAACTTCCAACCAAAAAAAATCACCCTGACCAGCAGGTGGATTTACATACAGGCCAACAGCCAAAACACTTGTCGGTTTTTGTGTCATAGCTGCTGTTGTGGTTTGCCCACTCAGTCTGTAACTGTAGGAGGAAGCATTGATGCAACTTAATGCTCACAAACACCTGCATGTGTGTGTGAATGTACACACAGCACACAGACATGCATATGCACACACACACACACACACAGAGAGACATACTCAAACTCAAAAAAAAAAAAGAAGCACTAACTACTTCCCCCCTGGCTCCTCATGAGAAGTCATTAGGAACGTGTCTGTGTGTTTTATTTTTAGCAGTGTGTGTTTAGGAGGGGTAGTGGAGTCTCGTCAGTCTTCGGGGCCCTCCTCTGCTCTGTCGCTCTGTGTCTCTGTCTCCAGCTGAAAGCTATGTATATTTCATAAGCCCAGGGTGTCTTTTTGTCTTAAGATGCGCTGCACCTCCCCTGCCTGTCTCTCTGCTACTCGTCAATGGAGGGAGCCATCACAGCCTCTTTTAAACTCTCCCCCACTTCTCTCTCTCTCTCCTCGCTGACAGCCACCCTCTGCTTCTCCCTCTGCTTTTCATGGTCAGCTTGTCTCTATCCTGAAGGCTCATCCCTCTTTCCTCTTTCAGCTGTGGAGGGGAGCAGAGTAGAGCACAACCAAACAGACTTGAGCTGTCAGTTGAACTCTTTCTCTCTCTCCATCTCTCTTCGTCTTTGATTCTGTCTATCTGTCTGATTTGCAGCTCTTTCCCTTCCGGGAAGGGACACTTCTTCACCCAGCGCTGCATCCCCTTTAGTTGTTGTCTTTTTATAGCAGAAATCTGAGTGTTGTGACAGCAGCTAAAAATGGTTGCACCAATGACGGGTTAAATCAGCAGTTAATTGCTATATTTGTACCATCAGTGTCTTTTTATTGTTTAGATTTGATTATTATGTCAGCATTGCTGTTGTAGCCCCAATAATGGTGGGCATTAACATTTTCAGGGCACCCCTTAGTCTGAATCTGTATCTTGAGTTGTTGGTAATTAGTATAGGGGACTTACATTGATGTCGTTCATTGATTCATTTATAATTAATGAACTCCACCTCTATTCTTCCCGTCTTCTGCTGGCCTCATCACAAAGGCCTGGGACCCCCACTCACACAGACTCTTATCCCCTCCCATAGACACTACATGTTACATTAACGTAGAGTCTCCACGTCAGTCTAAATGTGTTTAATGCACATCTTTTGGATTATTAGCTCTGTACATTGCACATATTCTTTACACTTCATACTGTGAACTTTTGTACATTCCTTGGTCAATATTTTGCACTTTCCTGCACAAGCTGTACAGCACTTTAATTCTAAAAACACATATACTGTATTGTTCATGCTTTTTATTTTATAATTTAAAAAATATATTTTTATTGTCAATTTTTCTGTTTCCTATTTAGATTTCTTGACTTGAATTGTAGTTGTTTTTTACCTTTTTTATTTTCTCGTTATGCACCAAATCTTACAAAAGGACATCATAGTGCAAAAATTTGTTTCTTGTACGTTAATTATGTCTTCATATCTTTCAGGCGTCTACTGTTATTGAGAGTGCGGCTGGAGCCAGTAAGGAGGTGGACTCGGGGCCTTCGCAGTCTGCAGGTGACCACAGTCCTTCTCACCCAGTGACCTTGGAGCCAGAGAAAGCTGACCGAGCTGAATGCCCACTTTCCAGTGAGTTTAGCTCTCCCAAAGGCCAGATCACAATATTGCTATGTTTTCAAGCGTTGCCTTGTATGTGCCATTTTTTACTTCTGTTTTAAGCACTTGCTGTGGCTTAAAATAATGCTGTGTGGTTCACTTAAAAGTCCTGTGACTGTAGAACTGTAGGATCCATAGCATTTCACGTCACACCAATGTGATCTTTGATAGATGTTAGTACAGACCACTGCAATAAATATCCCTGTTGCTATTCTCCCACCACTAGCAGCATTATCTGACACATTTGTCATGTTTCATGTTGCATTACTTGATCTCATCACTCTGTGTGGCCACAACTGGGAGAGAGGCTTTCACTCACAACATACAGTCGTAAATGCTTTGGTTTAGCCTTCATCATTCAACTACTAACAATAAGCCACACCCTCCGAATAGGTTTCTCTTCACTTAGTAGGCATCTTATCTCTGCTTACTTTTTCCTGTGTGAGTTGTCCTTCTGACCCTGCTGTGTGGCAACACAGGAAGTAGTAAGCCCCCTGGAGTGAATGAGATGAGGTTTAAGGCGTCTCACTAGTGAGATTTCTTCTTTTCAGGCTTGTACTGTCATGTCTTCTAACACCTCATCTTCTTGTAACTTTTCAATCACACACCTCCACCACCACCACCACTGTATTTTATCTATATATATACATTCCTACAATAGCTATCACTCTCTCACTCAAACTGAATTAACTGTTCGTTATCCATTTTTTGGCAGTACAACAGTCAACCTATACACGCTGCTGTGTGAGATCAGAGGAGATAATCATGATTTCCCTGCACTTTGTTTTGCAAATGTGCAGAGGATCTGATTCCTTCAACTCCTTTGAATGCATTGTTTAATAGCAACTGCTTTTAATTATCAACAATTCAAACCAGTAAACCCAACCTTCCCACAAAACATTCACACACAAAGTCACATACCTACACACCATATCTTGTTCTTGTTTTTGTTTAGAGACTGTTGTTAAACTGAGGTTCCACTTTGGGAAGCACTGATCACTTAGTTTCTTATTGCTGCCAACCTTGACCCATAGCAATGGATTATGGGCTTTGCAGTTATTTCACTCCATCTCCTTTATCTACAGTATAGTGTTACAGATAGATGAATAAGCACGTTTTTGGGATGCTGGTGAAGGACAGGATGGTAGTTGAGACTGGGAGATGAGTTGGAAGTTGTCATGATGAAGCCGGTGCGGACACAAAAAATAAGTGACATGTGCGTGTGTATGTGTGAGTATGCCCTGAGGGAGGCCATCACTACAGTGGGTTTTGGAGCTCAGTGCGTTTATGTGGAAAGTGCTGCTGTCTCCCCTTATCAGTGTAGCTGGACTGCCTTTTCACTGGGTATCTATTCCCTCTCCCTGTCTCTCTTCCTCTCTCTTTTTTTACACAAAAGTTTACACTTATAAACACAGGAGTTTTGTAAATCTAATTTTCTTAACTCTCCACCCTCCTGTTTTAATTTAACTTCCTCTCCTCCTGCGCTATCTTTCTCTCTTGCTCACTGCTCCTTCCTGCTCAGGCCTCTTTCTCTCTTTTCTCTAAGGCTATTTCTGTTTAGCCGTGAGGACCCCCCTGTCGTTTACAGAAACTCATCACTTGTCACTGTCATCAACAGTCATGAAAAATGGGGGCCACCGCACATCCACAGAATCACACACACACACACACACACACACACACACACACACACGTACATGCAATTCAATTCAATTCAGTTTTATTTATATAGCGCCATATCATAACAAAGTTATCTCAGGGCACTTTTTCATATAGAGCAGGTCTAGACCGCTCTAGACCTGCAGAGGATTGAACATTCCTCCCAGTGGTCTAGTGTGGGTTGAGAACAGGGTTTTCATGAGTTATTTAAGTGCTCTCAGTCAAGCGTCTTGCGCTGCGGCTCACACTGACATGACACGGCCCATTTCTCAGGCTCGAAACGTGACACAAGACATGCTTGCGGTGTTCACACAGAATAGAGTTGTGCACAATCAGTCATGATCTTAAGACTGTTGGGTTTAAAACGGTAGAATAAAGCTAAACGGACAGGTTGATGATTTGAGACAACTAATGTCACACAGTCCTGTTGTCCACTGCAGTCTGCTCTTGGCTCAGTGGTCACAGCTCTAATTAAAATTTTTGCTTTCACCAGTGGTGAACAGAGAGAGGGTGGCATTGTGGTGTTCAAGACATTGGATGTGGGTATTTGTCAATGTCAGTCTGTGAGAGAGACTTAAGGAGTTCTATAATAAGATTTTCAAATATAATCAGATCAGAAATGTTTCGAAAATGGAGACAAGAGATCGCCATTTCTCATTTCAAATGTTCCAACGTATTGCGGTCCATCAAGAGTCCCTATCAGACAGGAAACAGACTGGAGTGGGAAGGATGTGACATCTGGGCTGACCACAATGTGCTTCAGGCCCATGGACCCGGGAACACATTCGCTGAACACTTCACACACATCAGCAGTCGCTCAGGCTCAAAACTGCCACACAGTCAATACATCACTATTAGTGGTGAAGGAACAAGGTAAACCTACCAGCTGCTGTACTGTCTGTACAGATATCTAATGGAGGGAGGGACACACAGGACTCGTATGAAAGGCAGAATGTATGGTGAGGAAATTTGTACCATTATGCTCTTTTTTGTCTGCACTGTTACAGCATCTATCACTCTTACCTCGTGTGAATATAGCCTTTCTCAACATTTATTGTTTGCCCTTCTTTCATCTGCTCGATCTTGTCATACTGAGCAAATACGTTTAGAGATATGTATGTTTATGTTTGTGTGTATATACTGTATGTGTGTGTCTTTGTGTCTTTTTATTTTCTTTTGTGAATTACACATGCTGATGAGTTGACTGTCATGAGATAAGCTGTGATTGTGTTTTGATTGCAACGGCACAGCTGGACTTGGCAGATTTGGCAGTCTTGTGCGCTTGGCTGCTGGCCAGTTCAATACAATTACAATTACCCACTGTGGGAGCATGGAGCACCGCTGACGATGGGGTGTGGGTGCTGGTTGGGGCACAGAGGGGGGCGATTCACAGTATCTGGCAACCTACATTTGCTTGGGAGGAGGATCAATGTCTGAGCTGTTGCTTTAGCCGGTGTGGTTAACGTTTCACATTAAGAGTCTTGCATGGAGAACACAGCAGTCAGGTTCAAGCCACAAACAGCCATGTTACAGGAACAGTCTGTTCGTGAGAGGGTGATTACAGCTGCCCATCCCTGTATCTCTCGTCCAGAGAACAGAGCAGCAGGTGGAGGGATGAGAGTAGCAATGCGCAGAAAGAACAGAGCTGAGGGATGACAGGAGCAGTGTGCTGGAAGGTAGGGAAGGAAGGTATGGGGAGGTTGGTGAGAGGAGGACAAGGACACTGGGGGACGACATGGGATGTGTTTGGAGAGAGAGATCAGAGGGTGTCAGAGGAGGCATGGAGAGGAATGCCACTGCTTGCTCCCCCCCCCCCACTCCCTCTCTTTTCTTCTTTTCTTTTGTCCCGCTCAGTAGGGATGGCAGGAGGGTGGGCTAACTTCGAATGACAGTGACAAGCTTGCCATCGCTCCCATGAAGCACAGCAGATGGAACTGTGTGTGTGTGTGTGTGTGTGTGTGTGTGTGTGTGTGTGTGTGATTAAAATGCCACTGGAGCTGGAGACCAGGGTATACCAAGTCTCTTGGCAGCGCCATGCTTGGCAGAGTGCCACCTCACTGCCCTCTTTTTCCAGCCCAGCAGAGTGGGCGTTGAGGTGTGTGTGTGTGCGTGTGTGTGTGTGTGTGTTAAGTGAGGGGGGGCAGTCTCAACAAACAAATATTAATTCACAGTGTTCCCATTGTCTGTTCCATTATATCTTTTCGTCAGGGGGCAAGCGAGCTGGAAGGCCTGCGTGGCTGTTTTTTCATCCATCTATTTGAGTAATTCAGTAATGTAGTGATCACAGGATTTTTGAGAAACAGAGCTCTGTTCTGCAGTGTGGCGCCAGTCCTGGCGGGCATGGGGGAATTAGTCAGGAGACAGTGGGTTTGGCACCATGCCACGGTTATTAGCCACTCACAGGGTGGGCACGGGGTTATGCCCCGACTCAATCACTCACTGTGTTTGCATGTGTGTGCTTAATGTGTTTGTTTCTGTGCGTGTGTGTTTTTGCGTGTCTAGCATTTGAGTCAGGATTCTTCTCTGATCACACTGACCTTATTGTGCAGTCACTTCTGGTTGATTTGTACCCTTTCCAACACATTCCTAACTCCGAAAGGCTGAGAAACAGGCCGTTAACCCCCTCTCTCCCCCTCACACACTCTCTCTCTCTCTCTCTCTCTCTCTCTCTCTCTCTCTCTCTCTCTCTCTCGTCTTCCCTCCGGATGGGTTTGATTTAGTGTGGTTTTCCATCCAGAACCTGGGAGCCAGAAAGAGTAGACTTAGGGAGAGACCTATAGATTCACAGCAAGCGGAGCACGTCATTACTTGGCCATAGCTCATCAGAAGATACATCAGCAGGCTGGAGCGCTAATAGATGTGAGCTGTCGCTGTTCAGGAAGTAATAAACCTCTCTTCATTTCATCCCCTTAATTATTTCCTTCTCACAGATTGCACAAGTTGCACTAAATGATGACAGCAAAAAGCCTGAGAAAGAGAGTGGGTTATGTTATTAAGGATGAATATTTAGCTGCATCATACATTCAGTATATATATATAAACTCAACTTTGTGCAATGTGAACCAAAGAATTACTCTGTGAGGCTTGGGAGAGGTTATATTTAGGTCTTGGTGAGGCCACCCGATGTGAGGTTAAGGTTCAGTGAAGAACAGTGAGATCAGGTTGCAGACAACCTGAAAAAGATGACCACTTAGTGAGAGACCTCCAGACTCTGACCTTTGACCCCACTTTCACCAGGAAACAGGTGTTCAAGCAGGATTGCGCTGACTCACCCACACACTCACACAGCTGGTAGCAGACTGAGTTGTGTATGTGTTTGTATCTGTATCTTTTTTATTTACAGCAGATGGACGAAATTAAGAAAACCTTACAATGTAATACAACAACACAACAAACAATACAGCCTCAAAAGAACCATAGAGCTGAGATCAATCCATATTTGGGTGTGAGTGAAAGTGAGGATGTTTTAATGAAAGCAGAGTTTTATCAGTGCTGTTAGCTTAACAACTGAGCAATATGTGATTTATTCCTATGTTTTTCACCTTCCCTTTTCTTTATATCTCCTTTTCCCTCCCTCCCTTTCTGCAACCCCATGACTTCAATCATCCCTTCACCCCACCCTACCTCTCTGTCTCCACCTCCACCCTCTCTCCCTCCTTTCTTTCTGCTCTTCGATCCCTCTCTGCTTCCCTCCCTCTCAAACTGTCCTCCACTGTCAGGCGACTTGGCTGAGGCTAAGTGCTTTTTGCTGTCTCGCTGCAGGTGGGACTGTAATAAAGCTTGTCAGTGGGAGGCATGGGTCGCACTGTCACATGCTCTTTGCCTCCCCTCTGTTAACTCCCTCCTCCATCTCCCTCCAACCATCCCTGCTAACCCACCCCCGCCCCGCCACTCTCCTCCAAGATCCTCTGCTTTTATTTTTTCTCTCTCATTTGTCTGCCCTTTCTTCCCCATTTCGTCTTGCTCTCTTGCTCTTACCCAAAACTGTGCTCCTTGACTTGTCTTTCATGTCTCTCTCTTTCTCTCTCTCTCCCTCTCTCTTTCTCTCTCTCTCTCTCTCTCTCTCTCTCTCTCTCTCTCTCTCTCTCTCTCTCTCTCTCTCTCTCTCTCTGGTTTCCTTGCCAACGGCACTTTCAGGAGCATGATGAAGAAGAGCAGCAACAGGAGACACCCCTCTCAACATAACAACCATGCACACACACACACACACACACACACACACACACACACACACAATCCATGTAAATGACTCCAGGTGAGGTTGTATTGTTTGCCCAGCTGCTCCTGCTAACCAGCCTCTCCTGTTCCATAGTAAACCAGCAGGCTGCATGGAAATCAGCTTCCTCTACACAAAACTGTTCTCTGTTCCTCCTTGTCTTTTTATGTTTGCACACAGTGTATGTGCTTGTATGTTTATGTATATGTGTGTGCTTGTTAGTGCACATTACACTCAAAGGGCATCTAAAGGTTAGAGCTTGTACACTATTTGCATGCATGTTTTTCAGACTTAAACCCATATTCTTATTCCGGTGTGTGTGTGTGTGTGTGTGCGTGTGCGCGTGCGCAGCTTCTAATCGAAATGGCTTGTTCACAGTATCTTACTTGTTCTTGCCACAGGATGGCAATACTGAGCCTCATCTTTAAAGGAATCCTTCTTTACCTCCTCCTACAAGCCACTGTTCATTCACATGCACACACCACACACACGCATACACACACAGCGCTCTTTAGTCTGAGTTCGCCCAGGCTTGTGTAAGGTGACAGAGTGCAGTGAATAATTTAGTTCTGGCCATGTTAATGGCTGACAGTGATCATGGCCTCTCTACTCCGCTGTTGGCCCATTACTAGAACATTCTGTTTCACTCTCACTCTTTCTTCATCTCTCTGTTGTTCTCTTTTTGTCCTATATTTTTTATTTACAATATTCTTGTGACAGTATCTAGATGTCACCTTCGTATTACCTTTTTAATGTTGCAGTAATGTATATTAACTTGTCCAACCTGTCCAACAGCTTCTTTCTAAGCTATTTAAAATCCCCCATGTGATCAGCCACTAAGTAGCATAAAGAATTTCCAATTACCCCACAGAAATATTTCTTTAAATTACTTATTTTAGCTTGTAGTGGGTTTGACACTATAAAATGAAGTATTTTATAATAATTACAAAATAAAATAAAAAATAGCTCCGTCAAACCATACATAACAATAAAGCAAATTACCATATAGCAATGAACTATACTTAACCAAAAACCAGCACTGCAAAAACAAATGGACCACAACTCCTTACACTTATTATTACTTCTTCCTGGTGCCAACGGTCACCCAAAGCAAAGTAATTACACAGATCTTTTTATTTTGCAAGATGAAATACAAGGATTTTGTCCTGTGCGCCAGGGGCAGCACAAACTCATTTGGCAAGACTAGATGCAGGAAATGTTCATTCCCATTCACTCTTAGAATTACATGGATGTATTTACAATGGTAATCAGTTACTTGGTTCTTCGAAATGTCTTAACAATATTAATTAAGCACTCAGGAGATTCATTTTGACAGGTATTTATTAGATAGAATATCTGGGCATTTTTAAATTCTGTGACATTTTTATCTCTCTAGCTCATCTTCATTTAACTATATTTTCCTGTTCTTGTATATTTTACTTCCTCTGTGGTCCCCCTGTTCTGTTTTTCACCTCATCTTCTCATTCCCCACCCTTCTGTCCTCATTCTCTACTACATAAACTGTTGAGCAGATACACAGGAAACGTGTGTGTGTGTGTGTGTGTGTGTGTGTGTGTGTGTGTGTGCAAGTGTGTAAGTATGTGTGCGAGTGTGTGTGTGTCTGTCTAGGCCCAGTCAAGCACTATTAATGTTATGATTGCCCCACTGGGCTTCAGTTCTCCGCATGTGTGTGACGTGGGTGAAGAATAATTTGACCCTAACGCTAATGCAATCACATACACTAAACAAATTATAGCTCCCTCCCTCTCCGTCTCTCTCTCTTCACTTTTCTCACTCTCAATACAACCATGAGGATGCTACATGTGGCGTACGTGGTTTTCAGCTTGTACAGCCTATGTGTGTTTTCGCAAGCCCTGCCTCGCTCCATTTTTCTCTCTGATACCATCAGTATGAGTGTGTTTGGGGCAGTAGGAGCCATGGAGCCTGGTGTGGCAGGCTGCAGCAACACTGAGGTCTGGCCAGGCTCAGGCAGGCTCAGGGGGGATTGGGAGTGACGTGTCCAGGGTGAAACACCCAATAGTTGGGACTCTCCACCAGCCTCCCTGGCTCCAGCCTGGCTGATAGAGTCCAGCTGGGTGTGCAGAGGAGGTGCTCCATTTATCTCCTTGCCCCCTCTCTCCTCCCTTTTTTTGAGCATCTGTCTGTCACATAAAAGTCCTCGTTTCCTCATTTCTGCGTTCGCTTTTTACCTGTTCTCACCACTTTTTGTTAGCTACATTTCATCCAGTTGTGTCTTTTCAATCACCGACCTCCTCTTCTCTCTCTCTGCATATCACACATATACTTTTCCTCCCTCCTCCCCATCCATCTCTCTCTCTCTCTCTCTCTCTCTCTCTCTCTCTCACACACTCACACTCACACACATACATAACCCTTGAAGTGAGGTCATGATTGAGGCATGCTGTTAATTAGCCGGCAGTGGTTGTTGTAGCAAAGCAATGGTAGGGTGTAATTAATTAGGTGGCATGTGCACAGTGGGAGAAAAGAGCGAGAGGAAAGATGGAGTGAGAGAGAAATACCGGCTATCAATCCTCCTTTTATCCTCTGAGCTCAGATGAGTTCCCCTAATGAGAAAAAATGAGATGCTCCCAACCAGGGAAGAAAGCATTTTGTCCTTTTACATGTTCTCCCTGCCTCTCCTCTGCTTGTCGTTCTGTCACTGCCTTGTTCTCTTTTCATCTGCCTATCACATCCGGGCTATTGCTAGTGGAGTGCCAGTGAGTTTGAGTCACCAGCCACAGATCTCCCACAGCAGAGTGAACACAGCCTCTGGGACACGTCCAGAGACACTCACACGGTGCTGACAGCTATACCACACAGCAGAAACTGTATATAGCAGACAAGTGCTTGCATTTCTGTGTATTTGTAGGAGTTTATGGGCTTTTACAGATACCCTCTTGTAATGGCGGCTGCTATACTGAATGCGTGCTAGTAGTGGAGGTTTAGGATAAAGAGATGGAAAGGTCTCAAAAAGACCTAGAAAATGTGGGAGGGAGGCAGGAGGTGCACAAACACTCAGAGCTCTATTGATCCTCTCCTCAGTTCAACACTGGCTCCTTGACCTCATTCTGAAGCACCTGTGTGTGTGTGTGGTGTGGTGTGTGGCAGCTACTGTGTCTGTACAGCTGCGTGTGTGTGTGTGTGTGTGTGTGTGTGTGTGTGTGTGTGTGTGTGTGTGTGTGTGTGTGTCAAAGGCCTAACCATAGTGTGATGTATCTGTTTACAATAACTACAGAGAATCTCAACTGGTGTCAACCTGTACCCTTTAATGGCATCATGAATATTTAGGCACACACAGCGCCCCGCCCTCACACCACACTCTTCCTGCATAGTGTAAACTGATAGTTTAATGGCTGCCAAGCCTGTCCTGTCCTGTGTGACTGAAACTGTCCTAGGTGACAGGTTTATGGACAGTTTGGCAATGTCAGCGGAGACAGACAGCTATTTACAGCCCAGCGTTAGACACTTTGGACACAGGCAGTTAGCATAAATCCCCTGGTGGGATCAGCCAGTGGATCATACACATTGTCGACCACACTCAAACGTAAATCGTCAAATACACACATACTGTATCCAGCAGGTGATCACTCAATCAACCACTCAGTCCTTTTTAACCTTGTTAATGCTGTCGTCCACATACAGATATACCTCACCCGCAAACGTCACACACATGTTGTAGATCTGTATCTCAGTTATTTACGGCCCCCTGCCATCACGTTAACAACCGGCACTCGCTTTTCCTACCTCCGTCTCTCTCTACCCACCTTCCCCTCCGTCTCTCGTCCCCTTCAACTATCATTTAGCTTTACGAGGTGTCCTAAAAGAAGCTCGAGGTGTGCGCCCCTCCCTCCTCCCCTTTATGTTGGAGATATTGATATCCACCATAAGTCAGACGTACCTCTCTCTGTTACTGAGGAGAAATTGATGACAGAAGGGTGTGACAGGAGGGGAGTGGAGCTGGCAGGGAGTCATAGGAGTTTGGCTGTATGTGCATCGGAGTCTGCGTTTGTGAAGCCTCTACAAGTGTGCACTGCATACAAACAGACCTATTAAGGGAAAGAGAGGAGTTGGTTTGGCGAGGCGGCAGGTTAAGGAAAGGAGGAGACCGCGCTAATCGAGAAGAAAACAGAGAGAGAGAGACAGAGATGTAGACAGATAGGGAGGAGGAGTGAGGTGGATCTGTTTCTTTCTTTATGAGCCTTCCCTCTGTGTATGATACTGTTGCTATAAACAAGAGGTCAGCTGAAGAGTGGCTGTTTATAAGGTCCATCTCTCAGAGTGAGCATATCAAAAAGCCTATGAAATCCTGATCCGCCACTGTGTGTATTTGTGTTTGCTTGTGTGGTTGGGTTATCCATCAGAGCCATTAGCAACCATCTGTCTCACACTCTAGCAAGAGAATCAGGGAGAACTATCTATCATGCTGTATGAGTTAGCTTGTATGTATGCATTTGCCTGTGACTACGTCTATGTATCCTTGTGTGTATGTTGCAGCAGAGGCTACAATACGATCTGTATCTGCTGGTGAGACGTACCAACAACATAGCGTTCTTACTGTCACAGAAACCCACCTGGTCATCGTTCACCACAGAGCTTATGCTTATATCGCTCTGTGTTTTTGTGCAAACTGCATTAGCATACAGTGGGTGTAGCTAGTAGAGGAGATTAGAGTAATCTCACATGAAGAGATACTAAGTCACCTTCACCATGTGCTTGGTCCAAGGTTGAGTCATGCTAACTTGCTCTGTACACAGAATTTAGTTTCTTCAGATGTGGCTAAATGGTGTGATTAGTACACTTGTTTACTGTGTGGGTTTTCTTCTTTGTATACTTGTCTGCCTGCTTGTGTGTGTGTGTGTGTGTGTGTGCGCACGTGTTTGTGCACTCTGACTGCTGGTGTTTTTTTTCTATTCCAATGGGGATAAAGAAAAGGTTTGTTTGATTAATTAATGCTGTTAGACATGAATGTAAATGATCAAAGGAGCACATTTGCATTTTATGTTTAATTATTCATGAGCTGCGATTGCTCATGAATTAGGACACCTGTGAGGGCTTTCTCCTCTCAAGCTCAGACGCTCACTCAAGCACATATGCACACATACACACAGTGACACGCACACACAAGCACATCCTGGGATGTGACCTGGTGTGTTTAACCAGACCTGCTCGTCAGCCCTGCCTGTGTACACTGCTGTGCACAGGGATGCAGGTCACTGCAGGTTCATGCTGGTATTATTAGGTTATGCTGCCGCTCTGGCTGGGGTTCAAACGTTCTGATTAGGTTACAGCGTAGTGCTAAAGCTCAGACTGTCACCCTGACTGTATGATTCATCTCCATGGAGACAAGAGAAAGGCTCTTATCCTATTACCCATACTGCTGCCATCTCAGACTTGAAGAGAGGACTGGGTGGCGTGAATAAGGCGAGAGGAGCAAGCCAGGAACAGGCAAGGGGCGGCACATAGATGTTGTAGAAAGAGGGATAAGAAGAAAAATCAAGTGCAAAGAGAAGAGCCTGATCTGATGCTAACAATAGAGAGCTCAATAAAAGCAGGTATTATTTGTCTTTTTCCCTCCTCTTCCTCATCTCTCCCCTCATCATCAGCAGCATCCAAATGCTGCGCAAATGGGCCCTTGTTGCCATGGATATGAGCAACGGTTCTCCCGTTCTGCTCGATGGGGCTCAGTGATAAATGGCGGGATGTGGAGGAAGTTAATAATTTATCCCGGGGAGGGAGCGACTGTTCTCGGGAGCGTTACCTAGCATAATGGGTTAAGTGCAGCGATTTCTGTGGGCCAAGCAATAGACTCACAGGAGGTGATGTATAAAAAATGAATAAAGGCTGAGTGGAGCCTGCTGGGAAGGAATTGTCAAGGGACTGGGTTGGTGTGTCTGTGAGGGGTAGGGGGTTGGGTGTTGTGATGTTTTGGGAAGAAGACTTTGTCATTTCTTGAAGTTGTAGGATTGTCAGGTAAAGAACAGTAGAGACTTAATAGAGCTTCCTCCAGGCTTTCAGTAAAGATCTCCTCCCACTCTACTTTTACTAGAAATGAAAAACAGCTCAATATGCTTTGGGCTTTGAAGTGTGACAGCAGCAGTGACAGATGAAGCTGCTGCAGAACAGAGGTGCAGGGCCTAGCTGTGTATACTGTGCTGTCATTATCAATGACTCATTGACACTTATGTATACATAAAGAGAGAAATTCATAGACAGACCTTTTTTATTCCTCATTATCCGGCAGTTAATTTTTCTTTTTATCCCTCTAGAGGAGCCAGTGATACATTGTAGGATTTGTGCTGTATTGTGATTGTGTGAGAGAGAGAACGAGTACAAGAGAGAGAAAGGGCGCATGAGGTAGGCCCACACCTTCTAGAGCATTAACACAGCACCTGCTTCACGTCTTCTTAGCAATTTATGAGGTGCTACACTCTTTGCGCTGCCTCCCTTCCCATCCCTCCATCTTACACTCGCCTCCTTACTGTTCCTCCCCCTGCTATCTCTCAGATCTTGCAGTTGGAGGCTGATGGTGCGTGCCTGTGGGTTATGTAGGGGTCACCATATTGTGTGTGTAGAGAACATATCAGATCAGCTTGATTTCATTATTGTCCCTCTGATGCCCCATATGCAGGGACTTAAAGCTACTTAGAATGATCCTCTCGTAGTGATGGGAGAAAAGAAGCTGTAGGCTGTTATCTGCGGTGGAGCCGGAGTCTATTGTGTTGGACACTCTGCTGCGTTCCTGGAGTGGATTTGGAGCACAACAGGCTTGTGTTAAAACATAGCAGAGCCTCGCATCTTTTCCCTGTATCGCCTCCCACTGATCATTTGATGGGTTTTTAAATTCTTGCGTCTGCTTTGAGTAGCGTAGTTTGAGTCTATGCTCCTTAGGTGTGCGTGTGCGCATGCATTATTGCAGTGGAAAATATGACTTGTGGTTTCTTTTCATTTCTTCTCCATTTTGTTTCAAGTGTCTGTGTTTCCAGGAGCCCTTTTTCTCTGCCTCCTTGTGGCTGATAAGTGATGCAGATAGCTGTGATGGATAATATTGCCTGACACACAAACACAAAGCCAGATACACACACACACCCATACATTAAACCTCTCTCCTCTCTCTGATTCAGCTGAACAGTTACACATAGTGTCTTTGTGTATGTTTGTGTGTGTTCTTAATGTGGATTCTCAAAACAGAAGGTCC
>LKNJ01000533.1:46286-54918 GCA_002120245.1 Maccullochella peelii
AACCTCTATGTCTTCATAGACGTTTTTCAATCCAGTCACAGTGTTTTGTAAGAGTCATTTCCTTTCTAAGAGACAGCAGAGTGGAGACTGTGCATATTAAGCACGAGGAGGACCTGTTTGAAGTTGAATGTAGCTGGCAGTGAATGAAACAAGCTTTTGCTGGAGGTATTGTTTTCTGTTGCACTGTGCAGTTTCATATTTATTTGTGTTCGTGTGTGCATGTGCACGTGTGGTTGTTGTAATTGAAATGACTGGTTGCCATGATAGCTTGTGCATAGCTAAAGCTTGTTAGTGTGCTTGGCTTGGCTGAACTGGGGCCAGTGGGGTAAAGAAGAAAGGAAAAGAGCGAAGGAATAGGGATAAAGGGAAGAGTGAGGGATCTGTGAGGGAGGTAGCAAAGAAGATGGCAATAAACCAAGAAGATAATGAGAAGAGGCAGAGAAATAGATACAAATGGATGGGTAGAGGTAAACATTAAAGTGGAGAGGGGGGACGATGAATACAGGTGGTGCTAGCAAGCTGTTTTAGCAGGTAGCGGCCAGAGGCAAGACTAATGGGCTAACAGGCTGAAAAATAGGGACACTGACTGACTGACTAACTGAATGGTATTGAGGCTGACAGACGGCCAGACGGATAGATGGACAGGCTGACAGCCAGCGAGCCAGCCAGGCAGACAGGGAGCCAGTGTCATCCCACACTGGGAGAACAGGAGGAGCGAGAAGGGTTCATATTCCCCAGGACAGGTGGCAGAGACATGCCACTGCTGCCACCTGGCACTCACTCCCCTGTATCCTTTCTATGAGCCATAATATTGCTATCAGTTCTTGACCTGGTCTTCCTCCAGAGCCCCTGTTGTGCTAGTATAGCAGAGCACTGTTTTTCCCAGTTTGACTTAGTTATAAGGTAAATCCCCTCTTCTAAAGGCTTCGCCCTCCCTGTTAGGGCGAAAAGGCCAGGCAGGCAAAAGGCAGCATGTTAGCGATTAGTGATAACCATCCTCCAGCCTTCCTCAGGCTCAGAGAGGCATGCAGGTAAGCCCTCTGTCCCCATCAGTCAAGGCCAGGGCTGTGTGGGCAGGTGGGGGTGGGGGGGCACTCTGGAGGCTGCACCCTGAGTCCCCCAAGTAGCAGAGGCCACCTGCTCCCATTCACCGCTCCTCAGCCTTGTCTGACCACGGGCCCCGCTAGCACCACGCAGGCTAATTAAACTCAGTGTGGCGCATACACTCTTACTCCCACTCACACTGAGAGACACACATACGCCAGCTCACGTCAACTGTGTGAATTTAATAACACAAATAGACACACACACACAAAGGATAATCCACCCACACTCTCTGGATGGAAAGAAGAAGTGAAGAATGCAAACATTTTATAACACGGGAACAGAAACAATTGTATTACACGCTTACACACAAACACACACAAACACACACACACACACACAGACTTCATGCTGCCAACAGACTGTCCCACTTTAGAGTAGGAGTGTTCTATTTGGCGTTCACCCACAGCTCTCCTCCTCTCTCTGATCTCACTGCAGCATTTTTCGTGGTCCCTCAACATACCGGGGAGGACAAAGCTGTCACTGATGATATAAAGATAAAGCCTTCAGTGACTTCATATGGATACTGTTTTAGCCTGGACAAGGCTTTCCCCCTTATCTCTAATTCATCTGCTATTGTTTCCATATCATGGCAGAACTGGGCAGGAAACAAATCCCATGATAGCAGGGCAACACTAGGCGACACATTCCCCTGATAGATTCTCATGGAAGGCACACTTTGAGATCATTTTTAAACCTATTTTAATTTTGTATTTATGTTTGTCCTTCATAATACTGACTACCTTTAACATATTTGGCTATAAGAATTAATTACTTTGTAAAGTTATCAGGAACAAAGAAACACTGCAACTCAATGCAACACCCAACACTCACTCACTTAATATGAATTGACAATATAGTATTTAAAGTATTTTCTTCATGTTTACACTTCATAGATTATGAAACTGGGACTTTTTTCTTTTTTTGCAAATCGGAAAAACCGCAAAAAGAATGACTTCTGCAGGGAGAAAATGAAATAGTGTCTGATGGATTAAGTTTGGAAAACTAACTGCAACTTAAACCTTTTGCAAAGAGCCAATGGAGAGGGGATAAATGTGTGTGTGTGTGTGTGTGTGTGTACGTGAGAAAGGCAGAGGCAGACAGACACAGAGAAAAAGAGGAGACAGTGGTGGTGAGGGACTTTGAGAGGTGTGACTGTTCCCTAAACTGATTTAAGGCCCAGCCCTCCCAGACCCCCACAGTTTCCAACATGCCACAGGGAGTTGTCCCATAATCCTCTGTTCCAGGTAAACAGCTTTTTTCCTCCAAAAGCCTGGACCCATCTCCTGCACACACACTATCACAAAGCTCTTCTTTGCATATGCCTTTAAACCTGCTCCTTTTTTAAAGCTCGGGGAGCCTTATCTGTAATGAAACTCACTGACGCTAATATGCTGCTCTGTAATTGGTGCAAATTAGCCTGATGTTTGTTGATTTGTGGCTGATGAGGTGCTTAAACAAACAGAGTATCAGTGTTTGTCTAGTCTGTTGCTGCCTTCCATTTTCACTCAAGTTAAGGTCATATGCGAGATGAGGCATTTCTGTGCGGCTTCATATATAGCAAACTTCTTAGTATAAAAGAAAATATCAAATATTACCATGGAAACACTATTTAGCCAGAATACACTTCAAGTGTAAACATGTCCTTGCCTGTTGAGGTTATACAAGGCCATACAAGCTGTACTCCTCGCTATGCTGCCCTTGGTTGTCTGGTGTTAACATGCGCAGCTGCATGATGGGCAAAGCTGTGCTCTCCTCAGTTCTCCTCCTTCTCTGTGTTTAACAAAGTCTTTCACTACACAGCAGAGAAACTCCTCTGTTTACACTCCATCACAGACACTTAAACACTACTCCCTCGCCTCTGCCTTCCATTCCCTCTTTAATCTCTCCCTCCTCTCTTTTCTTTTCTTTTCTCTATCCACTCCATTTAGTCATTAGGTCGGCTCTCATCTGCATAAGCTTTCCGTTGTAGCACTCGATTGCACTGGGCTCCAGCTCATGTTTATTAAATGAGCCTTCTTGTTGTGTCAGCCCCACAGCTTGCCCTGATCTCTGCCTTGTCCTACTATTTTCTTGCTTTGCTCTTTCTCTCCTCGCCGTCGCTCCCTCTCTTCTTCCCTCTCTCTGTGGTTGGCGTGCTAGCCCGCCCTCTCCCTTCCCCCCTCTCTTCTTATTCCTCTGTGGGGGTATTAAAGGCTGTTTCTGTTGGCCGTCACTCTTCATAAGTGGTGTCTTGCTCAATGTGTTCGCCCTGTTCCCTGTGCGAGTGCACCTCAATGCCCTGGTGCGCGCTCTCTCTACAGGCCCCACTCAGAATGGAAATGAAGGGAGTCTGTAATGAGTTCCACTCAGCCAGGGTCCCTGACCCCACTGCCATCAGCCAGCTTAGAGGAGAGAATCAGAGAGACAGAGAGAGGGTAGAGAGATGGGGGTCAGAGATTGAGGGAAGAAGAGGCTCAAGGGAAAACACAGGGCTTTTTTTCATTTTTTACACCCCCTTCTTTTAGTGCCTGGTTGCCAAGCTGCTACAATGTTAAGCTGGCCTTTCTTTCAGTCTATAGGGAACAGTGTGGGACCGTCACATGGAACAGGAGAGGAGAGGGGAATGATTTTGGAGGGGGGTGTTTTTGAAAGAGGAAGAGAGAGGTGGAGGAGAAGGGCGACAGAGCAAAGCAGAGGACAGGAGAGATGATAGGATTAAACAGGGAACAGGGAACAAAGGGATAGACTGTATTTTCAACATGAACATATGGGTGATGGGAATACATGCTGTAGGACGATAACAACAACGACAATGACGACAATCGCAGCCTCCATAATTGATATCATTCCTCCTCCTGCCAGCGCATCCTACGGTGCAACATTGGCTCTGCTCTGCTCTGCTCTCATCAGGGCTGGATGCTGCTTTGAGCTTAATGTAGGATGAACCTCTGAAAAAAGTTGGTTGAAATGAATTGCTTGTAAACCCAGCAGGCTTAACAGCCATGCATTTTTACGCCACAGCCGTTTACCCTGAAACCTAAAGAGCCATGTCGTCCTAATTGTTGAGTCGCCGGCCCAGAGTGGATGTTGAAATATGCATTATGGGATGGGTATGACACAAACCAACCAACAGGAAAATAGGGGATCCGGAGCGCCTTGGTAGCCAAATGGTTACAGCGCATGCCGTATAACCGCAACATTGCCGATTCGACTCCGGCCAGCAAACTTTGTTGCATCTCATGCTCCTTTCTCTCCCCCCATTTCCTGTCTGCCTCTTCACTCTCACTCTGTCCTATAAATGTGAAAAAATGCCCAAAAAAATATCTTCTCAAAAAAGAAAGAAAATAGGGAATCCCCATTTTTATGGACAAAATCTTTCTCATGATGAAAATAGTCATCTAGGTTAAAGGTGGTCTCAATTTGGTTGAAAAGTGACATTTTTCTTAGACGTCCAGGTTACATGTAACAATAGGCCTTTTTCACTGCAGACATTTTGACTTGTCATACTAGAGAAAGCACAGGTGTTACTAATAACATTAACTATGGCTCTGTTCTAAGTGTCCCAGTAAGCCATGACAGAGTGACAGTGAGCCAGCATACCAGGACCCTGAAACTACTGTAAAGCAGCTAAATGGAAGTTAGCCATCATTAATTTTATTATTTATACCTGTGCTTTTCCTGCTGTGACATTTTAAAATCATTAATTATTATCAGTAAGTGTGTGTACTGTACACTGTGTGTGACATTAGAGCTATTTGTGTGTCAGATCTAAGAAATTAGACAAGATTGAAAGGAACTGCAACTGCCGTAAACTAATGATAACTTAAGAGTGTTTAGTTAACTGCGTTTCCATACATTTCTCTCAAAGATGTGAAGGGTGTGAGTGCATATACAGTGGATGATTCTTTTACAAGTTGATGAGTCATATTAGATGTTATTTACACAATGTTTTTACCCTGTACACCCAAGCAGTCAGCTGGAGAAGCTGGAGCCGTGTCAACACAAACACAAATGGCCTCCTAAGAGGTGTGTGTGCTTGTGTGTGTGTGTGTGTGTGTGTGTGTGTGTGTGTGTGTGTGTGTATTTCTAGCAGTGCTGTTGTACACAAGACTGTCTGTTGGGAGGCAGATGCCTCACTGGGCGTGAAGCCCAGGAATTGTGTGTGTGTGTCTCGGTGAAAGAGGGTAATGGCTGACTCTACGTGGCCTCTGACCCTGCTGGGCAGCACAAGTCCTCCTCTGTTTCTCCTCACACTGATTAGAGGGTCAGAGCTGCATCACACACACACACTTACAAACCTACACACATACACACAGTGTGCCTCTTTTGGCTCTGCCGTCAGCACAACAGAGAAGGAGAAAGAGGACATTCAATAACGCTGAGAGAGAGAGGTGGGGTCAAACTGAGAAGAAGGGGGAGAGAGAGAGAGTGGAGAGATGTGAAGTGACGCACATAAAGAGAACAGCTACACAACATGGATTTGCACAGATAAGAGAGGAAAAAATGGATAGCACAGGATATAGGCTTGGAGAAGACAGATATGCTCAAACAAAGATAAAAGAGAGGAGGGCAAGAGCGATATACCTGGTTATTAGAGGCAGAGGGCGCAAAGGATAAAAAGCGAGGATGGGTGGAGTTAGAGTAATAGAAAAATGGGGGCTGAATGAAATGGTGGCCTTTTTTTTCTTGCTTTGTCCTTTCCTTTCTTTCCTCCCTCTCCTTAAGGATGATCATTCAGCAATAATTTATTTTTCTGTTGAAGCACGGCTTTACCCTCTCTACCTCCATGCCACCTCTCTCTATTTATATCTCACACTCTCCCCCTCCCTCATATCTCTCTATCTGAAATGAAATGGAGAGGGAGCTGGGTGTTAGCACAGCCACTGGATGCCACGGTTCTGAAGGAAACACAATGTCTGAGAGCAAGGTGTCTTTGTGTGTGTGTGTGTGTGTGTGTGTGTGTGTGTGTGTGTGTGTATGTGAGAGACACAGGTTTAGCCCTTGAGGCAGCTTTCCTGGCATTTGACTAAAGGCTTGGATGTCTGTGGGCCACTTTGTGTATGCATGCACGCATGTGTCCCGGTTTGCCTTTGTCTGTGTGTGCACAAGTGTGTATGTGTGTGTGTGTACTACACGTCCATGTGTGTGGCACTGACCCATGTAAAGAGACGGTGTGTGGGGCATACATAATGGATGCTCTGCCTGCCGTACACAAGAGTGCACAGCGCCGTGAGGAATTCCCAGCTTAACTAGCCTGCCTGAGTGTGTGTGTGAGAGAGAGGCAGATAGACGGAGAGAGAGAAAGGGAGTGTGTAACATCCATAACAGATCCTAAAGAACGTAGCCATGAGGCAAACTCAGTCCCATCATCATCTTTTTCCACCAGTTTTTCTACTTCTCTGCAAAACACTTCTCTTTCTCTATGTATATCTCTCTCTGATTTTCTCTATATCTTTGTTGTTTTCTGTGGTAGGGTTTTTCTGCCCCCCCTCTACTCCTCCATCCCGGCATACACATCACCTCTCCTTTTCTGTATAATTGTGTCTTCAGCTCTTCAAACAGGTTACTGTATATCTGCTTCCCCCGTCCCTTTTGGAGTGGAAATGTCATTTGTTTCCCGAACTGTTCCAGAGAAGAGCAGCCAGAGTCTTCCACCTGTTAGACGCTGATAGCATGTGCACGCACACTCACACACACACACACACACACACAAAACACTCAATCCAGTTTTTCTTGAGCCCCTGAACATTGCGCGTCACCTTGGTTATGACACACACTTCCACTGTGTGCTGTTGCTCTTCAAACACAGAGAGAGGGAGAGGCAGACAGGCGGTCACTCACCAATTATCAATCAGACATGAAGGCATGCAGCTGAGGAATCTGTTTTTTCAGAGCCTTTTATTTCCGTTTTAACCCCGTGGCCATGATGACAGAACCTATTGTTGCACTCTGCAGGTGGAGAAGGTTCAAAGTTGAAAGGTCAGACTTTTGTGTAACCAAACAGGAAAGAAAGTCTCTCCATCCTGGGCTCTTATGAGCCTCTTTCCATAATGCACCTTTAACTGTAAATGTTGTAGTAGCTTTCCATGTCAGAGACATGTGGGAGCAGGAGTAAGGGCTGATTCTCCATCTAAGACACTCTGGCAGTTTGATGGCTAAGGCTCTAGTAGGATTTATAGAAAACTTCCACCATGGGACCAAAAGTAGCAACATGACGTCATCCAGCCTGCAAATGTTTATGACGATCTTTAAAATGACCAAGGGAAAATACTTTTGTCAGATAGTGGGAATTGATACAGTTACTATATGATTTGAGATGAATACATCCTTTAATTCAGAATAATTACATTATACATTACATTATAAAGTAATTCAAACCAGCTGGAACTGAAAAAATGTGTGCTTCTGTTAGAGGTTGATCTATTTTACCTGTGCGCAAATATCTGTACTATATGAATATCAAAGCTTTATCTTCATGTAACAAACAGATGGAGTGTAGTTATACATTATATAAAGGTGCAAGGCTATTGGAAAACAGCATTGATGAAAAAAGTAATTCCTGCCCTGCTGACTCCAAACCACAAATGTATTAAACAGACACTGTTTCGATCTCTGTTGGATCTATGTCAGGTCAAAATGTTTCAAAATAGTTATAACGTATTAAGAAAAGATCCAGTTTTCAAATGGCAGGTGATTAAGTAAGTGAAAACCAGAAGGTGAGAGAGGACTAACAAACATGCACACACTGAAAATGATCACATTTTTGCATTACAATGCTATGAAAATTAGACAAGCTGTTTTTACCAATCTATAGAACAGCACATGAATGCACCCAAGTTGTCAGAATCAATTCACCGTTTGAGCTGTGTTGCCAATCACCGGCTCTTACATACGCAATGCGGATCTATCTGGAATTGTAATGTCATGAGGGAGCAGACAGGACTGTTTGTTAACGTTGATATTGACCATCACCTTATGTGAATAATCTGACCATGCAATATTTTTGATTCCACAAAAAAAAGAGGCTTTAAAAACTCTCACTCACACATACGCATTCTAAGCAAGAGCAGAGTGCTGCAGTCTTGATCAGAGAACAGAATGTCAGCTTTATCTTGGGCTTAGAGCAGGGCAGAGGGCAGGGGGCAGAACCCTGAGGTGTGAAGGTGTCTGGGCCTTGCCGACGACGAGGGATACTACCTACAGAGGTAGTATCCCTCCCTCTGGGCAGAGGTAGAGAGGAAGGTCTCTTATACAGCAGACAGAGAGGGTGAAAATGAGAAGAAAGAATGAGAAAGGTGGAGGGAGAAGTAGAGGGGGGCTTGGTGGTTGAGTGGAAGGAATGAGGAGGAAGAGAGGGAGGTGGGGGGGGTCTCTATTATAATAGCTGGGTCAGAGGGATCCCTGCCATTCAGGATTGAAAAGAGGTCCCAATTAAATGACTTTGTAGAGCAAGCTAGCTGGAACAGCGTGTGTGTGTGTGTGTGTGTGTGTGTGTGTGCGCCTGTACGTCCAAGTGAATGTTTCTGCATGTGTGTGTGTGTGTGTG
>LKNJ01000533.1:55043-110210 GCA_002120245.1 Maccullochella peelii
TTTGTGTGTGTGTGTGTGTGTGTGTGCGCACACGCGCTCACTTTTGTGGTACCGGGAGTGACGAGGTACTTGAAGTGTCGCCATGGTGCTGTAATTAGCAAGCAGGGGTGAAAGGTCGGCCACAATTCTGCTGGCCCGGGACAGGACCTCTCTCAAGAGCCGGGGGCGGGTGGGGGGGGGGTGCTTAGTCAAAGACTAAGCACACAGCTAAAAGAGGCTCCTGACTGAAACAGGAGAGAATAGAAAGCCATTAAGCAGTGTTGGTTTTGTAACGGTTATCCTCCCCACTCCCCCCCTGCTGGCATATGTCGACGTGTTTATTGTCAAATAGTGTGTGTGTGTGCGGGAAATGCAGGTTGGACACTTTAAGTAAGAGCAATGAATTTAAATGTCTGTTTCAGTTGGTTAGCTTGTGACGCTCCTTAATCTTGAAGTAGCTTTAATCTTTGGAAAAAGGAAAATTGATTGATTGTGAGGGTAAAGTGAAGGCAAAAGCAAGCAGTGTTGGAGTAAATGCATGCGGGGGAGGGAGTGGTGAACTATGAGAAAGAATGAAGGAGAGAGGAGAGAAGATAGCATGAGAAAAGTGAGGGACAGCTGCAGTTGTGAGAGATAAAGGTTTTAAAAAGCCTGTTAAACACCCCGGTAATGTAGAAACTGTCTGTCTGCTTGTCTGAATGTCTGTCTCTCTGTATGTTCAGCTGTCTGCCTGTCTGTTGGAGTATATCATCACGAGTCTGTAAGAACATTGTCCGTTGCCGCCATGTTTCACTAAAGATGGCACGCCGGGCTCTCCACCCTGCTGCAGTGTCGCAGTCTGGAAGTGGTGTATGAATTAGTAAAGCGACAAAACAAGTTCCCTCCATCTCATAAAACCTCCTGTAGATGTCCTGTCAGATCTAGCACTGTTGAGGAACGGTATTATGACACTTTCTCTTCTGCTTTCACACAGGAAAAGCACTCTCTTTATCAAAGTATAATGTCTCCAGAGGGAGGGGAAGACAATTGTTCTTGTCAGTCTGTCAGTTTGAGTTTAATAGAAATGCAGGCCTGTTTATAATTAGAGACTTCCTGCACAGTCAGTAGAATTTTCATTACCTTATCCCATCCAGGCTCACATGAAACTACATGCCTGTTCACACGCACAAATGCACACATGCAATAGTTCTGTATGTGTAAATATAAATGCCTATAAAAGGGCTTTGTAATGTGGAGGAGAAGATATTAGCGCTCATCGGGGCGGCATGATGTGTGGGTGTCTGATGCAGAGACAGTCTGTTGTTGAAGACATGAGGCCTCTCTTTTAGTTGGCATATGGTGATAACACACATGCTGCAAAATCTGCCAGTGACATGTGTGAGAGGGTATGCACGTCTCTGTATGGGGTGAGATTTGTGCCACCAGACGACTGAATTTCAATAATGTGTTTGTGAAATTGTCATCAGGGGAAATTAAATGTTGGACCTGAAATTTCAATAATTATATTTGTATAGTTTATATGTTTAAAAAATATTTGTAATATTGACAAACCGTTTCAAGGTTACTGTTATAGGATGTGCAGTTAAAATAGCGAACCACACTGAACCTTTGAAAATGACAACTCTTTACAAAGCTTTGCAATTATTTAAATACGCAATCAATTTTAGATATAATGAAACTGGGTACAGAAGTCTACAGTGCTAAATGATTAAGATCTACTAATTAAAGTTTTATGTATTCATTTTTTTTCTCCTGTAGCAATTTCAATATTCCATTCAATTTAAGCCACAAGAGGACATGAGTGTACCGCGTCTCTGTGTACTAAATTCATTTTTGCTACAGGAAGAACAGTATAACAGTGATCAGTTCCTGAATTCCACATCTTGTTCTCCAGTCTAGTCTTTGAATCTGGCCTTGCTTAGTGTTAACTTTAGGTCACATTTTCCCAGCAGCTTATCACAGTCCTTTTTGAAATACTGTTCTGGTAATTTTGTTATCAGTTATCATTATCATTATTGCTTAGCATCACTTCGAAATGAATGCCTGTTGCTATGAGTGAATGCTAATTCATTCATATTTTTATTGAAAGTGGGAAGTATGGTGGATAAATGGTACAAGAGGGAACTTGATTATTCTCACCATTATGGTATATTTACATTATTTTGTCTAACTAATTAATTTTCTTTTCTAATACAACCTAACCTGCCGCACAGATAATTGCACTTTTCAAATGATGGCTTGAAGTAGTAACTCACAACTTTTAGTTGTGTAGCTTTACACTACAGCTTTGAATTGAATGAGTGATTTGGCAGGGATTAAGTATTTCATACAGAATGTACCACTGGTGCCGAATGAAACGCTAGTTTGATTATATTAGCGAGCTATACTCTTTTTGAAGAACCCAGATGTCTTGTGGACACATAATTCAGATTCTGCTGTCCGGCAGCACAAATCATGCTGCTTATCTTTGTGTCTATGTGTCTGTGTGTGTACTGTATGGATGACTTCATGAATTGTCTATTGTAAAATGTCTGACTTGACATTAATTCATGGAGAATTTGTTTCTAGTTTCTTCCTTCCATTTCCTAATTTTATTATTTATTATGTTATGTTATTTTAAGCTTATATTATGGTACTTGCAGTTTGTGTGTGTGGGGGGGACATACTCCTTTAGATTGAGTTTCAGACTTTCAGTTCAGAGTGGTTTTGAGGTTATTTTGTCCACACTCTTCAATGGTTTGTTTAGGGTTAGAAGTAAAGTTTAAATAAGGGTTTAGCATGCTGTGGTGAACGGTCCTCACAAGTACATTAAGACAAGCACGTGTGTAGGCCGTTATCTTCATGTGTGCACTGTGCTCTACATTGAGGGAGTGCGCCTGTTAACTGTGTGCCAACTGGCACCGAGCCCTTGGCAGTGAGCTGGCGTTCGCGTGCCCGCTCAGCTCCCACCACCTGTCTGGTCCCTGGAAGAGTCACCGGGCTCCTGCGGGGAGGGCCTCCTCGGTGGGCGGGGGGTATGGTGTGTGCATGTGCGTGTTGTGTGCTGTGTGTGTATAATATATGGGGTTGAGGGGCAGTTGCAGCCTGGGAGCAGGGAGCAGGTTGGTCCCTTGGACCTCCAGATCTCTGCCACAGGAAGGGGTTGTGCTGCAGACACGGTCAGACTGGGATAGCCGTGGCCTAGTCTGGGCGCTGCTACCTCCAAGAGCCAATGAAAATCTGCATGTCCTTCCCTCAGTCCATCTGTCTGTCTGCCTGTCCATCTGCATCCTGAATTAGTGTCTCTGTCTTTTTGACTGTGTGTTTGCCTTTATTAGCCCTGAGGATGCCAGGAGGAGAGAGGGAGGGAGGCACTCTGCTCCTCCCTCTCCGTTCTTTTCAGCAAATCAGTTCTTTTCAGCAAATCAGTTACTGAAATATGTAACACGTCAGTTAGCGTACCCACTGCCTTTCTCCTGTTGTGTTTGTAAAAGCATTACTCAAGAGATCAGGAGGAGGCAGAAAGATAGCAGAGAAAGAGAACTGTTAAAGGCTAGGCACAGTGCATTTAGCTGCTGTGTGGGAGTAGTGGGTTTTCAGAAAACCCTTGTACTAGCTTTCAGCGAGGGATTGTGTGAACATACACTTGCTCAATAATTTAGCCACTGCAAAGAGTGGTTCTGATTAAATAATGAAGGAGCCTGGCACTGATGATCAAGATCATGTGTGCGAGTGAGAGTGTGTGTGTCAGTGTGTGTTGGGGACAGGGTTTATCCATCCACATTGCTCGTGGATGGCACCCCAGCCCATAACTAAAAAAAGGGCCATGCTCACACATCCTCATGACAAGAAAAGTGCTAAAAATCATTTCAGAGCTAACGGTATGGTAATCTACAGCTACAAAGCAGAGAACTCCTCCGTGTCCGTACACACTCCCTGGGAGCATCGAGATGTAATCAACATGAACAATCAAGGAAGCGAGAAACACCTCATTTTCCTTAAGTGTTTATTATTTCTGGCTTCAAAATAAAATGTGATTCAACATAAAAAGGCCTGTTGACAGCTCAGATTGATGCACCTCATGCAACATGCAAGCCTGTGTCAATACTCTGGCCTTGTGCCTCTGCTGTCACTTCTCAGCCTTGATGCGTTTGTTAAATAGCTCCTTCTCCTCAAAACACAAGTCTTCAGCATAAAAAACTCTCAGAAGGAGGAGAACCATTCAAAGCTTTTAGTGACCTCTGGCTTTATCTCTGTTCAGAGTGCCATTGGCAGTCCCAAACTGTGTTCATGTTGCTCATGGTTCAGGTGGGAAAGGGTTTCTATGCCAGTGGGGTGAAGGGTCAGAGGCTATTAAAGCCTGTTGCTGTCTCTGGGTTGTAAGTAGTAATGGATGACTTTAGACCACATGTCCAGTGGCTTTAGAGACTGCAGCTTGACCTTTGAACTCTATTGACCTGAAGGGCCCAGGCAGGTGGCCACAGGCAGTCACCAGAGCGAGACCTCTGACCTCAGATCAGCATGGGGCAAAGGTCAAAGGTAATGCTTATTGGCTGTTGGCTGTGTGGTCATGCTGGTGCACTGGTTTTTTGAATAATGTAACATTCAGGACCAAGTTAATTGTACTTCATTTTGACGTAGGATGTTGCTCCCAATTCAAATCCAAGCCCTTTATCACTGAATGTTGAACACTCAACATCTGCTGATTCGGGTTCCTAACCATTAGTTGAAAGTAGACAAACAATTTAGACATGTGTGAGAGCTGAATAGTTCTGTATTGATAACATACAGCCTACACGTTACAAACAAATAAGTATCTAAAATAGATTGTGCTATTACCGATCAATTAAGACAATCCGCTCCAATCCTGATCCTGCAGATCATCTCAAGACATTTCTAATTTTGACTATAACGTACATCGACACATGAGAAAAATAGTGACTTGTTTGTGAATTTGTTAGTGATTTTTATTGATAAGTTATATGGATACACTGTTTCTTCTTCCCTCTTTCCCATCCTTTCCTTTCTGCTAATGCCATGACTGTACTCTCATTTCTTGCATATGATCTCAAATCTGCACAAACCCAATTTCCTCTGTTACACCACACAAAACCAACTCGCACGATGGCAACACAAACCTACACTTCTGTGTAAAATCACTTCTGTATCTGGACCTTGGACAAACCTGGTGTGCGTGTACATGTGCGGACGGTTTATGAGGAAGGGGGGTAATGCAGTGAAGCTGTTTTTCCTATAATGCAGGCTATCCTTCATGTCTTATCTGAGGCTGCTAATGTCTGGGGCCAGTGGAAGCTGGAGTTTGCGATTCATGGCCTAGACCTTGGCTTTGTGAGAGCAGACATCAATAACCTCCCCCTGCCCGTCTCTCCCTGCAGCACCACCAGCATCCATATGGCTCCTGGATGTTTCTATATATATGTGTGTGTGTGTGTGTGTGACAGACAGACAGACAGACAGAGAGAGAGAGAGAGAGAGAGAGAGAGAGAGAGAGAGAGAGAGAGAGAGAGAGTACGAGAGTACAAAGATCAAAGGTTCAGGTAAGCTAGGTGACAATGATTCAATAAGGAGGAAAGAAAGGAGAGGAGGGAGGTTGGGAATAAATGACCCACAGCAATGATCTTTAACCCTGTCCTGCTCTGAATCATCACCTTTACACTGATGTGACATTAATGAACACAATCTGGGTCTTTCTCTCAAACGCATCTTGCTCTTGAGTTCAACAAATGGTTGAACTAAATTTCATTATGCAAAATAATGGCAAGACAAAACATGAATCTGTTTTGTGTGTCGTAATATTATGACTCAGTTTAGTTCAATGGATTTCTAAAATGTTTTTTCCTGGCTACCAGTACAGAGGGTGACGTCAATGGCAAAGAAGAAGGCTTGTCTTAAGTTGATGATGTGTGACAAGGTCTACACCAAAATTAAAGCTGTTAAAAAAAAAAAAAAAAAGCTAACCTGAGCTACAGTGAACTAACTCTCAAACTCTATAACTCACCTCTTCTTGCCGCTGTTTCCCTGTCAAAGCCATAATAAATTCTCTTTGCGCTAATGCTTTTGTCTGAAGCACTGTAGGAAGTGTTGGGTTTGCATTAACAGCATACTAACATAAGACAATTTTCTCAAAATGATGACGGCTATTGACCAAGTAAACTAATTGTGGTCAATCACTGCAACAAAAGAGTTCTTAAATTATTTTTGAAGAATGATAATGCAGTCATTTAATTTACTATTATATAAATACAAAATACATAAAATGTGTGAATATCAAATTGAGAAAATATTATATTGTGAAGCCTGTACAGGATACATATTGCTTAGTGGTCTCACAGCTAATATAGCATGCTCTGTATATGTGGATCTACTGCAGTTGCATACAAATAAACACACACACACACACACACACACACACACACACACACACACACACACACACACACACACATAAAGAAAGACACAGTGATGTCCAGGCTCAGCTGGTACAAACAGAATTTGTCATGCTGACTTGTTCATTATTCTCTGTGTCTGGTTCGACCAATCAAATACATGCACAACTACCATAACAAAAACACAACACCTTGTAGTTTGGGCATGTATGTGTCCACGTCCAAACCGAGTACAAATGAACAGGTAGGGCATAGAGAGAAAGCAGGAAGAATTTTAGCGTGACACCTGGTAAAATATAGTGAGAGTGTTTCAGTCTGGTGTGGATTGTAAAGGAATATAACAAATGGGAAACGAAGATAGAGTTAGGAAGCAGAAAATAAGATGGATTAAAAAGGAGTGGAAATCAACTAGGGATGAGAGACTTGGGATCCGTAGCTAATGATTGTTTATAAAGAATTTTCTTGGTCTCTCAGCTTGGTTTCTCTGTTGTCTGTAACCTAGCATTGAGTGGATGTGATGTTACATATTCTTGTTTGTTGTTGCCTACATTTTCCATTTCTTTCAAATGGCAAAATGGAATGAGAGTTTAAAAGTGGGGTGATAAAAACATGACAAATTATAGGACAGATTTAGGGATGAAAACATGAAATATGTGGCCTCAGTAGTTTTGTACTGAACACAAATACTATGATAAATGCGTGGCGATGTGGAGCTGGCTGTTTTAAGCTCAGATGATGTGTACACACCAGTTTATTTGTACCACAGTGCATTCAGCTGACACAAAACTGATGTGCTTATTTTTTCTGACATCTGAAATGTTGACCTTGGTGTAAATTCAGTACGACAGAATTAAAATATTATCTGCACTTTTCTAAAGTCTAAAGTGGCCTTCATTAGTTGCTTAGTTGTTTAAAGTGTTAATATGACTGTTTCTCTTGTGTGGCTTCCTTAGATGGTCCAAGCACAATTTTTAAAGCCACTTAAATGGATTTTTGACCACTGGTTGGGTGGTTTATCAAGTGCTTATAGCTAATGTTTTTGCAAACAAATACCTTCTTTCACATCCAATAGACAGAGCGACTCCCTATCCCACAAGGGTTTTCTTTCTTGACACTTGTCAAATGTTCACTTCCCTTTTAGCTATAGTTTGGTCTCCAACCGACTCCTTACTAAAAATCTGGTTCTCTTAACCTGGTGGATGATTCAGTGTGCAGTCAACATGTTTAAGCTTGTGTGCTGGGAAAGGCTGCTTGGTTTGTTTTTTTTATTGTGGCATTGATAAAAGCTGTTGAGAGACAACCGTGTGGAACAGCAAACCAAAATAATAAAAAACAACAAAACAACTGAAATCATCTTAAATTTCCAGAAACATACAGAGAGGAGTATTGATTCTCAGTGTGATCAGCAGTACTAGCACCCCTTTCATATTACAGGGAGCAATTTTATTCAATGTTAAAAAAGCTTTACTCTCTAAAAGTAACACAACATTAACTTTTCCTAATATCACTAACTAATTGTTTGATCAAACACTAAATATTTAAATTAGAGGACTTTTAAATTATTTTAATAGATATAAAGGATTGTTAAATGGCCTGCTTCTAAACTGAGAAATTTGTTATTTGCATTATTTCATGAATCCAAGAAAAGACATACTAATGGTTCATCATGAGGTCAAAATGCCCTCTTGCTGACTGACCCACACATCTTGTGCTCTCTGAGTGCAAATACGTTGACTATCTTGTTTCTCGGGTGGCAGAGAGAAAGTGCCTTTCTGCTCTGATAATAAGGTGACATTTTACTCAGCACAGTGTCTGGATATGAGCCTTGCTTTTTGCTCTCCTACAGCTAGAGCTCTTTCTCTCTCTTTCTGCATCTTTCTACAATTTGTTGTCAACTTTTCAACGTTTACCCCCCCCCTAGCATTTCCAAGTGGTATTATTGTTGGCTAACGTTGCAGTCTAAACCTGCTCTATAGTGCCCTGAGATAACTTCTGTTATGATTTGGCGCTGTATAAATTAAACTGAATTGAATTGGTTAGTTTTTTGGCTGCTAGCGGTAGCGTTTTGGACTGTAGCCAGGCTGTTAGCGGTAGCTACCTTCCAAAGCATGAAATAACCATAAGAATCCCAATATGAACTAAAACCCCCCGATCTCAGTGCTATGTTAGAGGCAGAGTAAAACACCCGGTAGTCGGTTTGGAACCCTCTCGAGTCCCGCAGTTCTCTCCATCGAGTGAATTCCAGTCCGAGGTTCACTCTTGTTTTTCCTCATTTTTTATCACTCTCCCTCTTCTCAGTTACTCCGGTTGTTCCACCGTCCGTCATTTCTGCTAGCTGGGGATAGCTACCAATAGCTACCGGAAAATAAAAGCCCTATTCCTCTTCTGTTTTGGTTGTGCAGTGCAATGGTTGAGCCACTTCCTTTGTGCCGTAAATCGAGCCTTCTTTTTCACCGGCAGATTGTACTCGTGAGCAGACAGAATTGCACAGTGAAAGCGAAGCTTATAGGCAACCAGTCTAAACACCAGTGGTGTCATTATTTTATAGCCATCACATTGTGCAATCAACATTTACTTCATAATGATAAGTTAAGGCAAAAAAGTTGTCTATTGTCACTTTAAAGCTTGCTCTCATCCTTTTTCATGTCCGTGTTCTTCACTGGATGAACCCAGCAATGAGAGACACCATGTAACTTGGTAACTTGCACTTTGTGAGCCAGCAGGGAGGTAGAATCAGAGCACACCTCTACTTACTGTATTAGCCTAGCACGGCTTTCCTCAGAGACTGTGCGCACCTTGAAATGGCTTCATTTTTGCACATGCAGCCTAGATGAGTATAGTACACCAAAGTCATCTGATCGAGTACAGATTCGTTTTAGCTGTTTTTTAACTAATACAATTTCTTCCATGTGCTGCTAATAAATTCACTATGGTGTTATGTGCAAACACTGTCTTGAGTGACTGTAGGTGTCTTTTTTTTCAGAATATTTAGGCTAAACTTTTAGTGAATAGAAGTTATTTGTTTTCAAATATGCAGGACCTGGATTTGCTTATCTGCCTCTAATGGCTGGTAGGCAGCATGGCTTTTTCTGCACTTAATTTGAAAAAAGAAAAGCTCTCCCTGGTCGCTCCTTTATTAGATTTAATATATTTTTAATAATGTAGTAATTTTAATAATATGTAATAATATAATATAGTTGTAACAATAATGTGTAAAAGTTGTCAGTGTGAGATAAACTGCTACTATCACTAATATGGCTTATATTTAAGCAGATTTTATAAATTTACTCCTTAACATCTATGTCTTCTAGTAGTAAATTTTTCCTCCTGTTTCTTCCACCCTCTTGCCTTTTCTTACACCGCGTCTTCCTTTTCTCTATGTAGTTATCCATGTGTGCAAGAGACAAAGAGAAGTAGTTGTCTCAGTTGAGTAGTACTCAACCCTCTGCCCCATTAATTAGCTCAGTAAATGCTGTTCAGATTACGGCAGTGGAAGTGAAGCATGTAAGTCAGTGAGGGATAAAGAGAGCGAATGGGAGAAGCAGGAAAGAGAGAGAGAGAGACAGAGAGAGAGAGAGAGAGAGAGCGAAAAAAATGTGAGGACATATCCATGTTCACAGTAGTACTGTTTTTTTATGTTCCTAGGACATAGCCCAGCAGATATCTTCTGATTAGAGGCTTTGTGCCGGAGAGGGCAGTTGGAGGAAAACACTGATGAGAAGGGAGAGGGAGGAGAAAAAAAGGAGTCCAGAAAATTGAGAGTTGAGCGTAGAAAACATTGTGTTCTTCACTGTCTCTTTGTCATTTCCTCTCCCCTTTTCTTCTATTTACCCACGTCTCTCTCTGTTTCCCCATATGTTCTGCACATCCTCACATTCTCCTCTCTTCTGCCTGCAATTGTGCCACCTACTTATTAGAGACATTTTTTAAAAAAAAAGAATAGATAGTGAGGCAGACACTAAGACCACATGGTGATAAAGGATTATTATTTTTCTGTCGACTAGACTTTCTCTATAGAGGAAAGTAGCAGGAACTGCCTAGTGTAAAAATCAACTCAGTGAATATGAATATTATTTTAATATCAAGATATAAGCCTAGAACTCATTGGGGATTTTTGCAGCACTGTCTTTGAGTTTTTGTATTTTAAAGGCTGCATTAAAGCTAAGTGACACCATTTTCTGAGTTTTCAAAGTTTGTTGTTCTAGCTGGGTGAAATGAACAATGAATGTTATAACTGGTCATCATAATCTCATTATTAAAGATTTCCTGTATGAGAACATACTTCAAAAATGTCATGTTGGATGTATGTGTACATGTGTAACGTTGTTTCATTTTTAGTTGTTTTTTGCACAGGACATGTATGGCCCCTGCTCCCTCTCTAACCTCCACTTCACTGAGCTACTTGCGTCTCTCTCCACTACCTGCCATTTTGTGTGGCTGAGGTGTCTCTAATGGCCTGTGGGTCTCCTTTCCTCCACCTCTCTCCTTTCATTTTCTCATAACAAGCCCCCTGCCCTCTCTCACTGGAGCTCAGACAAGATTATCCCTCCGTTATTCCACCTTCCGCTCCCTCCCACATTTCCTGGCGGCGCTCAAGCATGACCCCGCAGCGGCAAGAAATGGGCATTTGCAACGGTCATTTCTCACTCTTGCCCTCTCTCTTGCTCCATCCCTGTCTCGCACACTATGTCTCTCGCCCCTCCCTCGAGCGCTCACACTTGGAACAGGTCACAGATCATTTCAAGCACCTTGAGTGTGGTGAGGCAATTACTTTCCCTTCTGGTCACCTCCAGCATCCCTGCCACCGCTCCCTGGTCGACTTTGAGTGGGCCTTCCTCTATTATCCCCATTCTTCACAGAGTGGGAGTCATCACTCTGGTAGTGGTGTCAGCCCACGACCCACATCTCTACTACTGCTGGTGTGCGACAGTCAGCCTATCAGCCTAGGAATCATCTTTTTGCCGCTGGTCCGCAGTGGTACTATCATCCACATCAAGGTGCCATAGTGTTAGTTATCTGTCGCAGCAGAGGAGACAGGAAGATGAAGGCCGAGACCGGGGAACGTATTGGCTAAGTGTATGTTCATCTCAGACTGGCTCGATGAATGAAAGGAGCCATCCGTCATCCGTCTCCACGCTCTGTTTGTTTCCCCCTCATCACAGTCCCTCTCCGCTCTGCTCCTCATCATAAGCCCGACACGAACAGACATCGACGTGTGTGTGTGTGACGTGTGTATTCATGTGCGTGTGTGTGTGTGTGTTTGTGTGTGTGTGTGATTTATGGCTAGTATGGTCTTAAGCAAGAGCTAGTAATAAATTCAGTGACATCATAGCAAGAGGGGAAATTAAAGTGTACTCATAACCCCTTCATCCTACTATTCTGTACGGAAGTTATTATCACACACACACACACACACACACACACACGCACACACAGAAACACTATTCTGCAGGTCTAATTGAGGGTGTGATCGTTAAGAGTGCTGTAAATCCTGCTGCAGTGGTCACTACTACAAGTCCCTGTCTTCCTTTGACAGATTCAGCCTGTTTGTTTACACACGCACACACAGAAACACTATTCTGCAGGTCTAATTGAGGGTGTGATCGTTAAGAGTGCTGTAAATCCTGCTGCAGTGGTCACTACTAAAAGTCCCTGTCTTCCTTTGACAGATTCAGCCTGTTTGTTTACTTTGACAGGAAATCAATCATACACACACACACACACACACACACATAAGTGCACACAGGAATACACCTTATGCTCTATCCATGCAAACAAATATCATCTAAATCACACAGCTTCCGCTCAGTGCGAGACCATATTGGAGATGGTATTGTTGTTTACTGTTGGGACAGCAGGTACGGACACACACACACACACACACACACACACACACACACACACACACACACACACACACACGGATCAGATCTGACAATAGAGATTGGTCTTGCCAATGTGGTCAGTGAGATTGATGAAGCTAATTTTGCAATAACAATGTCCTGAAACAGAGTCTCTGTTTCATCGTGTTCTCCCTCTCCAAAAAATCTTTGGAAAACTCTGCTCATCATCTGTATCTAATAGGAGAGGTGCCTGCTAGGAGACACAAGCTGTTTCCATCCAACTGTCAAGCAGGATTTACACACACTTTGGAGATGCTGCCAAAAATAAACCATAAAATATATGCATTTCCATTATGTGGGCTGAAGTGTTAAGTCCCTGGAAGAGAATGAACTGATTAATATTGGATAAGTTGTTATTTTTACTATGTTGATGATATGAACGCATTTAATTAATCTAAAGAGCCCATAAGAAGGTTGACTATAGTACTGAAGCAATTGTATTGACCATTTAAGTAATTTATCAAGTAAAAATACCAAACATTTTCTCACTATAGCTTTGAAAATGTGAGGATATTCTACTTTTTCTCCCTTTATTACTATTATCATCATTTACTAACACCTGGGTGTTATTTTTAATATAGGTTAGACAAGATAACCAATTTTAGGAGATGAGTTTTGATTAGCTTTGTCATAATTGTTCACATTTTATAGAATAAACAATCAGTTATTCAAAAAGGACATCAATAGGTTATGGATAATGAAGATTATTGTTTGTCTCAAACGAAAAATGTAAAAACATTTTAATAATTAACTATTTTATCTATATATCAGGTGAAAATACCGCAAAAAATCAAGCTTTTAAAAATGTGAGTATTTAGTAGTTTTTTCTCTCTCATATCATAAACTAAACACTGAAGGTTTTAGACTGTAGGTCAGGCAGGATAAGCAAGTTTAGGACATTAGTCCGTTTGTCATTATGTTTTACATTTTCTCGACTAAATAATTAATTGATTATTTGAAAAAGTAATCACTATAATAATGGATAATGAAAATAATTGTTTGCAGCAGCTGTAGAGCTACTGTGTGTTTAGTGAGTGTTGGACTGATATTTTATAGACAGCATTACAGAGCGTCCAAGGCCTGTTATAAACTGCGTTGTCTACAAATCATATATATTTGTACATATATTTGTATATACATCTATATTGCTGTTTTCCAGTGCATACTTCTTTATCACCATTAATTATTGATTTCTTACATTTTGTAATTACAAATGACCTGATTATCAGCTCTTAAAGCGATAAAACACCCCGTTATGTTTCTGTGAGTTGTGAGGGGCCTCAGGGAAACAGCTCACCTCCCCTCCGTTACAAAAATGCTTCTCCCCTTCCTCAACATTGTGGAAGGTCTGTTCCCACGGTGACCAAGCTCAGCAGCGCCATGGTTACAGCAGGACCCTTTGAAGCTATCTCAAGCCCTCCTCCAATGTTTTTTTTCTTCCTCTAGTTCTCTTTTCAGTCCTTCCTCCCCCCTCTCCTCCCATCTTTTAGTAAAGGAGAGAGTTGTTTTGACCTCAGCCATAAATGATCATGACACCTTTACAAGCAGCACAACCAAGACAACTCACCCATGCCCATGGGGTAATGTAAACCTACAGTTCAATATTATCTAATTTCTCACACACATGGCACAAAAGCACACATTGTTAGTGTTCATGCTACAGCTAAATGTAGCGTGTGTAGCGTGAAGACAGTTTAGGTCATTAAAAGAGAGGTTTACCAAGGTTTATCTCCTCTTTGTGTCATACATAAATGATCCACATAGAGCATTTCTCCACAGCAAGTGCAGAGATTTATACAGCTGCTGGACAGATTAATCTGTGGAAAAAGACAGAGGAGAGACAGATAGGAGGGATTCTTGGAAGGCCTTTCCTCTTCATGCTGGTGGAGGACGGATGGATGGATGGAGGATGAATAGCTGTGATGTCAGGTGATTGCCTCTCTTCGTTTTTAGCTGGTTGCCATTTTTTCTCCTACTGTGATTTTCAGCAGAGAAAACATCCTTAAATAGCCATAGCTGTGACAATTGGTTTGTTCAAAAACAAAAGCAAAACTAGTCTCAGATCTTGTGTGTGTGTGCCTGTGCATGCTCATGTGTGGAGTCTCTGTGTGTGTGTGTGTGTGTGTGTGTGTCTCTGCATATTTTATGCGACATTTGCCGCTCGTGCGATACCTTAAACAGTGCTGTTCTCATGTGAAAATACAGCTATAAGACAAAGAAAATGGGACAAGTAGGGGAGAAGAAGAGAGAAGGAGGTTAGAGAAGTGGTCAGATTAGAACGGTGTTGTGATCGGAGGATTATAGAGAGAGAGACAACCATTTTTGGCCATGGGTGGAGGAAATAACGGGAGTGGAAAGAGTCGGGGAGGGGTAAAACATGGAGAAAGAAATGGGAAAGATTTATAAGGGAGATGAGGAGGAAAGAGAGGAGGAGGTGCATTTGTGGTCATTATTATTGCAAATATAAATGCGATGCATTTAGATCAAGTGGTTTGTGCTTCAGGTCAGGGAACAAATGATGTCCCAGCTACTTCATCAAACTGCCTCTGCTTTGCCCTCCCTTCCCCTCATCCACCCGACCTCACCGCTCTGACTCGCCCTTGTTCTCAACCCAATTTTTGCATTCCAAACACTGGAGCGTCACACAGAGGAGCCACCATCTACATAGCTTTAACCCCAACAACGCCAGCATGAGACAGTAATTTGCTTTTATCTTTGCAGCAGCAGAAAAGACAGAGAGTGAAACAGAGATACAGAGAGACAGAGGCAGACACAAGGACTGGATGGGGCATTTAAAATCTAACCACAGATAACTCCACCCAAACATCCCCTTGTGTGTGTGTGTGTGTGTTTGTGGATATGTGTGCCTGTTTGCGTATATGCATGCGCATGTGTGTGTTTGAATGTATAAAGGAGCATCCTTCTGCTTTGGCAGATGATCACAGAGTGTTAATTCAGTTGTTATTCGTGTTTGAAAATGGAGTTGGCTGCAGCGTTTGTATGGGCTGTGGTTGCCTGTGTGTGTGTGTGTGTGTGTGTGTGTGTGTGCGCGGGTGTTTGGCAACAGACTGGAGGGTTGCTGTGGGTCCACGCTGGCGTAGTTGGGGCTGGAATGTGATTGGTGGGGACAGCGGGCCAAAGGCCGCCCAGGCTAGCCACTGCCACTTGGTAGAGTTCCCCAACTAAACACAGGCCAAATCTGCAGAGATTCACCCCTATTTCTCTCTCCTCTCTCTACCATTTTGGCAGCTCTTATTCATGTGTTTCATAGAAAGAAAGAAAAGACACAACCTACATATGTGTCTCCTCTCTGTTTTCCCCTCAACCTCTTGCATGGGATTATATTCTTCTATATTCTTCGTTATTCACAATGAGCCGTTATCACAGGCAGTGTTTTCGCTCTCATCAAGGAGGGGCCTGCCACACCGAAGCAGTTAGAAGCTATTTGATTCTCCTTTTAATTGGATGTTTACTTTTTACCTTGAAGTGCCCTCGTAAACCGGCAGCCTGTTATTTGCGTGCGTTATTCAACAAGGGGGCGTTGACAGCGCCATCTCGTCACCAGGGAGAAACAACGAAATCTGTGTGTTATTGAGCTTTGAAGGGAAGTAGGGAAAGGCAGAAGGACAAAAGAGAAACAGAAGGGGAATGCAAACAAAGACGGACAGCTAAAGAAGGGTAAAAGGAGAGGGAGAGATGATTAATCCAATCAAGCCTCTTAGTGTTTCATCAATAGGCATTGTTCTAAGATGGCTGCCTCTCCCCAGCTCAGGCTGTGGGCTGCGGCTAGGCTAACACACAAGCTAATCCCAGAATAATACGGAGACGAGGGCAACGCTGAGGACGGGGGCTGTGCCAGCAGATTAGTAATAGCAAAGGATTCACTCACACAAACACACACACACTGGGCATGGGATAGAGAGACAGTCACAGATTGAATGAGGTGCCTATTGGATTGCACGGCTTATAGTTTTATCCCGTGTGAATGTGTGTTGCTGGTACTGTTGTGGAGTGTGGTAGAGCTGAACTGAGCTGCTGAGGATTCACAGACTATAGCCGTGTGAAGTTGGAGAGGTCATGTGTGAATATTTGTCTGTGCTCTTTGGCGCGCGTGTGTGTGTGTGTGCGTGTGTGTGAGAGTTTGATACATGAGCCGCTTCTTTGTCATTAAAACAAGGGCTCATTGTACAAGAGTAGTTTACAGATATGTTGTCTCCAACTGTATGAAGGTGTTGAAAAACGACGCATGTTTAAGACATGTTGCCATTTAAGTGCTATTTTCAAACCGCTAACTTGCTCAGGAATGGCACAGCTTGTGTTTATTTAACACATATTAAGAGCACAACATTCCCTCTGCCTCATTATCCTATCCCCTTCCCTCATTTCCCTTTTTATTCCGCTTCCCGTGTTATCTAGCTCCCTCTGTCCCCCTGTCGATCTCCCTCCCTGCCCCCCTCCCCCCTGCAGCATTTTCTGAGATGACAGGAGGTGTTTTTCCTTTGTTGGGGAGCTGCTCGCACATTCTCTCCTCTGTTGACAGGTAAAAGACATTAAAGATACTAAAAGACTGAGCATGATGGAATCCTCCGGGGAGTAAGGAGGAGGGAGGAGGAGAGGCAGAGGGAAGGGGAGGACTAATAGCAAAGTGGGAGAGTGGGAGGGGGGAGCAAAAGGAAACTGAAAGATAGAGTGCTGAAGCCTGGCTAAAGGTAAAGAATTTAGTGAAAGAAAAGGAAGGATTGAGTCACAGAGGGGAGGAGGAGGTAGGGGTGAGGAGGAGAAGGGGGAGTCTGTGACCTCGGGTAAGTCTCTTCGACTGTGTGCTGATGCGTGAAACCTGAGCACACGCAGTATTAGCACGCCTCACTTACTGAACACAGCAGAGGCCTGACACGGGGCAAGGCAGCCTCCTTATATACACACACACACACACACACGCACACACACAAACACACACAGAGCTTTCCAACATACATACATTACAGGCACACATGTTGGAACATCTAATGATGCACTTACCCCCCGTTACAATACTCACACACACACACAAAGCTGCAGCCTTGTTGTCGGATAGTGTGTTAAATCCAGAAGCACATTGGTGAGTGGGGAAGGTCAGCTCAGACCCTCCAACAGGCCCCTAGGTGCTGGTGCTGCGCTGCCCCTTCAGCTGCTCTCTGCTGCCTGTGTACATGTACAAATTGTGTGTTTGCTTGGCACCTAGCCAGGCCAGTCCGTGTTTGTGGCCTCGTACAGTTGTGTGATTCACAACACGCCTAAGGCAGGTCGAACCATAATCCAGCTCTCTCTCTCTCTCTCTCTCTCTCTCTCTCACTGTTTGTCTCTTTCTCTCTCTCTCGCTCTCCTTTCCTCCTCCCTGTGTGTGAGTTAATGGGTTAACCATCTCTGTCCAATAAGCAGGGATAATTGAGACAAACAAGCCAATAAGGAAATGTCACAGGAGAGCACAAGTCAAGCGAAAAACACACCGCCAGCAGCTCTTTGTGTGTACTTGGAGTGTGTGTGGATGCAGTCTAGTGTGTATGCGTACACACAATTAAACATTAAATCAAGAACATTGGATTCTGATTGGATTGTGTGTGCTATTCTTATTGGTGTACATGTGCATAAACATGTGTATGTGTATAATTGTGTGTTTGTGCACGTGTGTGTGTGTGTGTGTGTGTGTGCGTGTGTGATCCCACCCTGTCATCCTGTTGTCAGCTTCTTTGTGGCGTGTTGCTGTGAAGCAGGATTCTCCTGCTGTGTCTGCTCTCCAGGTTCCCTCAGCTGCGTTTGCATACCATACACCTGCCCCTGGGCGATTTCACAGACACACACCCACATACGCCCCGTACACACAGACACTACACAGAAGAACGCGCAGCACACATGTGCACACATATTTGTTAATCAAATGAGCAGCGCTTTTAAAGATTCCCTCCCGCCTTCTTCTCTGGTTCACTACTTTGTCTGTGGTTCTCTGCTCTTCTGTCTAATAACAACGGGACTCGCTGAGAGGCAGCAGATCTGATGTGTTTGATATGGAGACAGATGAAGGGTTGGAGGATGCAGGTAAGAGAGCTGAGTGACTATAAAAAGCCTCATCAGAGCAGAGATGTGTGGCGCGACGCATTCCCTCAGCTGGGAACAGGGACGCTTCTGTTGTCTGTGCTAGAAAGCAGGTGTCCCACAAGGCATTGTGGGAGGGATATGATATGACGGCACATCAGGTTGTCAGCTCTGGCCAGCTCCCCCCACCTGGCTCCCTCGAGTGTGCGTGTGCGTGTGTGTGAGTGTCGGCCACAATAAGGGCTAGCAGCCATTTAAAAGGGACATCCACTTTAAATCAGGAGTGACAATATTCTGGTGAACATGAGGAGTGCAGGCTTGATTTGTGAATATTAAAATGTGACTCTCAAAGCCAAAAAAAAATGCAAGAGGCCCCTGAAGATGTCATCAAGAAAAATTCTGGAGAACGTTCCTAGGGCTATCCACACTGCACAAATCATCCATTTTAATGAGTAACTTAATCTAGAATCGGATGTAAGTGTTTTTCTCAAAGTAAGAGCAAAGAATTTGCCAATGAAGTGAGATAATTTGGTTTGTTTCTGATTCAAATCACTTCAGTTCTTTGGTAAAGTGTCTTTTTCTTAGTGTAGGGTGTGGATTAATCTCGCACATATGAATTTTAAACATCAGTTCCTTAGAAAATGGCCGCACTGCTGTGGACTAACCAGTCAGTTTTGCTCAGGTAGAGCATGGCAGCAATAATCACTTGATCACTGTCATAACAGCAACAAGGAAGTTTCCATAGTTAGATAACTTGAAAAAAACTGACAGGATGATGTATATACAATGGCTATGTTAATGCACTCTGTGTGCACAGTTTCTTTGTTTGCTATTAACTGAAGCAGTACAGTAACAGTAACATTTATCTGGCAGCAGTAGCTTTGTAGCTAGCTGCGTTGTGCCAGTTTTGTTCTTCTTAGCAGAAATCAAGCCAGATGTTCTGTGTGTAACAGTCAGTCAATGCTGCCTTTGACTCGGGGAGCTCGTACAGTATTATCCTACACTTTGACAAGAATTTCTCCAGACCTCTGTTGTCCTCACTGGAGGTGTTAGGTTACTCATGGAGCGATCTGCTTTGTTTTTCCAAAGTAAATTGTCAAAATAGACTCTCTCTTGCACTGTTGCCAGCAGGGTCTTTTAGTACATGAATCTGTTAACTTGAGACTCAAGTGTTTATCTTAACTGTCTGAGTTAGGCAGGATTAGCAACACCAAAGCTTCATCAGTGGCTGGTGGGTGGCCTGAGATTACAAAACATCCCTTTTCCTCTTTAACTTAAGTTCCTCTTTGTCTTTCTTGGTTTGTGGTTTCCTTGTCATGTCAGGCTATTTATTTGGTTATATGCCAGCAGTGCATGATCATAGGGAAGACATGAATCATTTTAAGGAATAAAAACAAAAAATTGTATTTGAAATTTTTTCTCTATTCAAAAATATACTCCGTTTTAGCCTTTTTGTCTCATCAGCTGCCCATTGTTTGACAGTTCGTTTGATGTCAAGGTCGAGCTGGTTCAGCTCTCGGTGAAGGAAAAGAAAGACACATTTTGCACGTGCATGTACACACCTTTGCTGTCACCCCAAGGTGTGACTGCACCGGGCAACAGAATATGTGTGACAGGTGTGTGACATGCTTTAGATGAGTGTGTGCCACTGTGGGTTAGTTTCTTGTAGTGAACACAGAGGTGTGTGAGTGAGCTGTAACCATATTAGGTGGTGTGATGATAAGTAGATTTTGAGAGCAGGCGGTTTGCATCCAGTGACTGTGCAAACATTTAGTTTAACTTTAACCCTTGCTTGGCCTCGACTTTGAAATACACGGAAGTTCCTAAACAGACTTTTTGAGGTAATGACCAAAAAACTCACCTAGCAGTCAGTTTGTTGTTGCTGCTGTTTCTCCCTCTTCTTACCACACTGAATGGTGAGCTCTAATGGGAAATGATGTCAGTCATTACTCAACTTCAGAGTTAAGGGAGACCTTTTTTATTGCATGTATTTCTAAAATATATTTTCAATGTGCTGATGGGGTGGTTTTGCACCACCACAAGCTTTAACAACAGCTTCACTGCTCCTTTGCAAAGATTCTCCAAGTCACTAAAACTTTACTGGACACTATTCTTTATAAAGCTATTTCCTCATTTGGTGATTTTAGGATGGTGGTGGAGAGCACTGTCTAACACACTGATCCAAAATCTCCTATAGGTGTCCAACTGGATTAAGATCTAATTAATGCAAGGGAGGGTCATAGCATGTGGTTCCTGTAATTTTTATTGTCACCCAACTATTCAGTGACCCCCTGGAGCCCTGTATGAAAGCATTTGTTATGTTTATCCACTCTTTTATTCAGGATTTTTCTTTCATTCGTCACCAGTCTGCAAGTGCAGCACATTTATTAGAACACAAAATGATTCAAGTTGTTAATAAAGTGTCTGCAAACATGTCTGAAAGAGATCAGAAATGTCTGCTAACTTGAAATATAATATGTGTATATTCACAGCTTTGTGGTTTTCTCTTTTCCATGTCAACCATCCTCCTCCTCGTGACTCATGGCACACTTCACCTCTGATCCTGACCCCTCACTTCACAGGTAAGTGCTTAAACTCATGCACACACACACACACACACACACACACACGTTGCTCAGTTACTGATCTGTGATCTGAAGGCGTTGTGTGATGCCGTTGAAGTTCTTAGCGAAGCCACGCTCCAGGATAATGTTGCTAAGAAACAGGAGTGTGTGAAAGTGCTCAGCTGACCTTGGTTGCTGTCCTGTTGACACTGAGGTGAGGAGCTGTGATTACACTATAAACATGCTGGATACCACTTGGATGCAAAGTTTTGTGTGTTTTTCTCTTGGTGGTAAAGCAGGATCTAATATCTTTCCCAGTGTAGCATCTTTACATCAGAGCTTTTTTGTTCTGCACTGTAGAAGCAGCATGTGTGTGCGCATACATTTGCCTGCATGTGTGTGTGGTGCTCAGCTGGCCAGGCGAGAGTTGTGTAATTGCAGGGTTATTGCTGCTGAGCCTGATGGGTAATGACACATTTGCAAATTAATTCTCAGTGCTAGGCTGTGATTAGCATATGGAGAGAAGCACCTCACACACAAAGGCCGATACACACACGCACACACATGCTCACACACACTTCACAGGCTTCTAATCACCAGCGAGAGGTCAGGTTAAATGGGTGTGTGTAATGGTGGAGCGGGTTCGGGTCTCGGCAAATAGGGCTGAGTGAAGGGTGATGAGATATCATTTCTCGTCCGATTTGATATGAGACGACACTCATTTTTTAAATATCAAATCTCTCAAACTATTACACACCCTTCCTTCCTTCCTTCCTTCCCAAAACCCCATTCCTTTCCTTTCCTGCTTGCTGTGAGGCCTACAGCCATGCAAGGTGGATGGTCTCTCTGTATTTGCGCAGGGCTGGATGATGATGCAAGATTTATCATTTTTTTACTTTCAACAGAATCAAATTGTGATGATATGACCTTATCATGTTTTCATTCTACAAATTTTTGTTATCCAAATCATTGATATTGGAACACAATTAGTTGTTGAAGTTACATGATAGTGATAACACAATTCATAATTTTTATTTATGAAACATTAAAACATTATTTTGATTATTTGTGTGATTTTGCATACATTTGCCATATTGTAACATATTTATGTCCACCCAGCCATCCATCTATGAGCTATACCTGCTTATCATTAGGGGTCACAGGGGGGCCTGGAGCCAATCCCAGCTGGCATTGGGAGAGAGGTGGGGTATACCCTGGACAGGTCGCCAGTCAACCACAGGACATACAGTATATATACGTAGATATTGGCAAATATCCTTATTAATAGTGATTAAGATTGTAACCATATCACCCATCCATACAGTAAGAATGAAGATACGTCAAGGTCACAGGTTGTCATTTGTTTTATTGTTGTCAAAAATAGTGTTGACACAGAGTTCTCATTTAAAGAGAGAATTGCCCAAAAGTATACGTAAAAAATACTCACATTTGGATTTTTGTTTTTGGGATTGCACATCCACTCTCATGTTGCAACACACACCCCATTTCTCTCTGCCTTTCTCCCTGAGAATCCCACACCTGCTCTGAAGAACTGACCTGTTTTTTGCAATCATGTCAGAGTTTACAGTGTGTCTGTGTGCACCTCCAGAGGCTGTGTGTGGTAGGGAAAGATTATAGTAATGCCTTATCTTTGCTTTCCCTTCTGTGGAAGAAGACAGACCATCTTTCAACCCCTTCCAATACACACACACGCGCGCACACACACACACGCACACAAAGATTGAGAGTGATTTTTATTTTTTTTTTTGCAGGGGGGGGTGGGGGGTTGTAGGGAAGACAATTGTATAATGGGCTGACAGGAAGTGGGCATGGCAGGTTTGTGTGCTCTCTCTCTCTATCGCTTCATTTCTGTCTTTGTCAGATGACTGCTGTGCCCTCCCTCCCATCCCATTTTTTTCATTTTCCATTTTTTCTAACACTCCCTTTTCACTTGTTTTGTTCTTCCCCTCTTCCCTTCCCTTCTCCTCTCCCTCTCCTTTTTACTTTTTGATCACAGTGTTTTCAGTCACACACACTGCCTTGGTCCCCGGGGAGCTTTTATAGCCTTTCAGAGTGTGTGTGTGTGTGTGTGTGTGTGTGTGTGTGTGTGTGTGTGTGTGTGTGTGTGTGTGCGTGTGTGTGCATGCGTGCGTGCATGTCTTCTTCTGCAGTGCACTTGTCAAATGTGAGTCATTACACTACCTTAAATAACAGAGGATGATAGCTATTCTCCAGCATTATTTGTCCCTTTAATGAGCAGAAAAATAAAATAAACAAGCAGGAACAGTCTTTTCCATTACCTGTCAGTGTCCCCTTCCATCACTGGACTGTGTAACGGTCATGGTTTCATTTTAAAGCAGTAACCCGTGACATTTTCTATCTAAATAATGTCTTCTACTCTCTGTATCACCTACTGATATAAAACAATGGCGATTTAATCTCTATTTGCTCTATAAACTCATGGTGTTTCATATGTCTCTGTTAGGAAAAACCTTCTGGTGTACAGAAATTGATGTGTTCTGTGTGTCCAACAGCAGTGTGTGTGGAATAAGCTGATAAATAACTCAGTTGTTACAATGAGCATGCAATGAACGTAGAATGAAAAATACCTGCACCTTCATATTAAAAGACATAACAGTATAGTTTGTGGGCTGATTTTTAATAGTTATCCCAGTGCAAAAGCAGCACGGTAATAAGAATTTGTCACCAAAGACAACAAGAAAAACAAAATTAAAAAACAAAACAGAATTCAAGGATCTGGGTTAACCTGCTCCTTTTACACTTTGAACAACGCTGCTATAGCAGCTGGGATGCAGGAAACAAATTCAAACACATATTTGCAGTAATGAAAGTATTACAGGTGCTCTTTTGATTGATGTGCCTTCTTCAGAACATTTACATAAATGTAGCCTTTTATTGAATTTAGCCTGTAGTGTGTGGAAAACAAATGGATCTTCTCGTCCTTTTGCCCCTGATCTTCATCTTGTCCACCTTACGGAAATTGGATGCTGTATTTTTAGTTCTCTGTCTGTCCCTGTCTGTCAGTGTGTCATCAGACTTGGTGGTGTAGCACCTCAGGGGGACACGTCACCTCTCAACCTGTCTCACAAGGTGCGAGACACTTCAACACATAACTAACACACACACACACACACACACACACACACACACACACACCTGCGCAAAACAGCACAGGAGCATGCACGTGCCTTCCAGCGATGATAATAGTGTATTGTTTGCACACATTCAGCACTCTATGCACTGTGATATAGCAATGAGGGTGTGTAAATGTGAACATGTTGCACAGTCTCACTTATCTGTCCTTGTGTTATAGCATACACACCTACACACTGTTGACACATTGTACTTGTCTTAATTAAACATTTGCTGATTTCCTGTCTTTGTATAAATAAAAAGGGCTTTGTTCCCAGAATGACTCCCCCTCCCCCCTCCCCTCTGCCTCCCTCCATATCTCAATCTATGGACTCCCCTCCCGTTCTACACTTTCTCTCTCCTTCTGTCTGTCTCTCCTTCTTCCTTCAATCATCAGTCCCTATTAGCGATTATTTGCCCTATTTGCCTGTGAGCATGCCTTTCGCACTCCCACTCATTCTCACTGTGTGTTGTGGAGTTTTTTTTTCTTGCTGAAGGCGTAGGACCCCTCAGTCTGCCTCCTTCCCCTTCCTCACTAAACTCCTGCCAATCCCCCCCCCTCTTTCTCCCCCACTGTGAGTTTCATAGAATGGGAGAGCAAGTCAACCCCCAGGGCAAACTGTCTTGCTAGACTATTTCCCCATCATTTCTCCCTCTCCTGCTGTTTTTTTTTTTGTTTGGCTTTTTTTTTTTTGGGTTTGGCATGGATGCTTCCCAGGAGATAGTGTCCTCCTCACCGCACCCAAACTGCCACCATCTCAGTCAGGTTTGTGTGCAGAGCAGGCGGCGGCATAACACAGGGTGTTTGTGCTTCTGTGTTTATTCGTGTGTGTGTGCGTGCGTGTGTGTGTGTGTGTGCGTGTGTGTGTGTGTGTGTGATGAAGAGAGAAAGAAGGGGGGGAAAGTCTGCTGTCAGCGCAGCATGGTGAGCAGTCTGTGCGCTAGGCTGCACAAGCCAAGTTTCCTAGACGGACACACAAACGCACCCACACACTCGCAGACAGAGACGAGGACTCTTATTTTCAGAGAAGAGAATGGAGGCGGGGGATCTTTTATATTTTCCTCTTCCAAACACGTAGCTGTTCTATTGTGAGCTGCCCTTGAAGACCCACAGCACTCTCTCTGCACTCTTCATTGGTTGATGCCTTCCTACTGTCTGATACGGTGTGAACAGATGCTCCCTTGATAGTCGTTGGCCTCTCGCTGTCACTGGGGCTGTCCAATCAGCTGTCACCCTGACTCCAAATTGAACTGTGACCACTCTCCTCCTTGGGTGAAGCAGCAGCACTGGCTGGTATTCCCCTCTCATCTGTACCCCACGCCTCTCCTATCTCTTTTCCCTCTCACACCACCACCCCCCTCACACACACACACACACACACACACACACATTCTCGCTATCTGGCTGTGTTGTTGCCTGGAGGGAGTTCATTCTGCCCTCCTTCTTTCCTCCTCTCCTCCACCTCCTTCTCTCCCTATCAGTCGTGAAAGAGAGGGAGAAAAAAGGGAGGGTGAGAAAATGAGAGAGCGAGAAAGAGAGAGAGAGAGTGGCAGCAGTAGCGGAGGAAGCAGAGCCGTCTCTCCTCTGATCATCTTTCTTGGATAGAGGGATAAAAGACAGTCCCAGGAATCGTTGCTCTCGTCTGCAGGATTTACCCAGCCTGTATTTTATCCTCCCTCCTGCCTCTTTTCACCTCTTCTTGGCACTGGACTGCTAGCTTTTACATCTTTCTCCGGCTGTCCTGACTCCCTGTGTGTGTGCATGTAAGAAAGAGCTGAAGAAAGCGTGTTTCCTGCTGCTGCTTGGAAACGGACAGCGAGTGTGTGACCCTTTGCCCAAGGGATCAGGGGCAAGAGCGAGGGGGTCTAGAGCGGGGGCGCGCTCAGGGGTTGACCCTTGCGCCGCTCTGTCTGTGTGTATCTGTGTGACTGACTGTGTGTTTGTGTATGTGTGTGTGTGCATGTGTGTGTCCTAGCTGGCTGGGCGGTCCCAGCCTCACGCTTGGTTAGCGAGCAACAGAGAGTGGGGATGACAGGCTGAGTCCCAGCCCAGCCTCCCCACACACAGAGCCTCGTTTCTGGGTGGCTGCGAGGGCACAGCCCCTCTCTCGCTCAGTCATCCAGCACAGGACGGCTGCCTGCGCGTTTTAAACAAGTTGCTCTCTCTTCATGACACTTAAACAGTAACCATGTTTGGACTAAAAGCACCACTATACTACTTGCCAGGTAAGCTAATGTCAATTGTGTGTGTGATGTGGAAATGTTCATGGCTGTGTGTTTTTATGCATATATAGTATGCTTGCATATCCACTTTGTATAAGGACAGTGGTATAGGCAGTGTATACATGTTTGTGTGCTCTGAAAAAGTGCACAGGAGGTTTGAGGTTAGCTTTGGAGTGCATCTAAGGAGACGCTTGTCTTTGTGCTGCTGGTGCTGAGGTTGGAACGTGAGATCCAAGGCTACTAATGCTGTGTGACAGCAGCTCTCACTCTGTTTCGCTAAGCTTTTAGCCCTTTATCAGCATGAAAGTCAGCAGGTAAACAGGACACTGGACAAGTGGCAGCGTGTGTTTTTTTCAGCATCGGCAAGTAGAGGAGAGAAGCAAATGTATGGTTTTGTAAGTGTGATCTGGCTATCCGTATGTGTGTATCTGTGTGTCTTTGTGTCTGTGCCGGTCACTGTGCACGCATGCATGCGCACACACACACACACATGCATGTGTGTGGTTTTGTGTGTGTGTGTGTGTGTGTGTGTGTCTCCGTGTGAAAAAGAGTGAGTACAAGGGCAGCGTGAGGTTACCGCCGGTCGTCGCTTAAGTGCGTCTCACGGCTCACTGGGCACTGATTGTGGAGAGGACAGCCAAGAGAGGGCAGTGAGAGAGGGAGAGAGAACGGCAGACAGAGGTAGAAAGGGAGAATGAAAGAGAAGGGAACTTCTGTGTCTCGTTATTGGGCTCATTCTACCATATTTCTTTAATTTTTGTGTGTATTCATGTGGAATTTTGTCCATAAATATATTGTTTTCCCTGCTCCTTGGTTGTTTAACATGCACAATGTACACTTACACCCCTGTGAAGTAGACAACAATATATGCACTATGATGTGTACAATGTATGCAGTGCCGGCTGTTTCCCTCTTCTCTCAACATTGACTTCAAAGATGCATATAGCTGTTTAAATAGTCTGTTTCGTTTTTGTAATCTAAATCTGTACAAAGATTTGTGTGTTTCCATTTGTGTGTGACTGTTGTCTCCCTACAGCAGAAGTGGGTACACTTCACTGACATTTAGCAGAGATACATTATTTATGTGCTTTAGTCAGCAGGTGAGTGTGCAATTAGACCATAACCAACATGGCTTTAGTTCTACCCCTTACATTTCACTCTACAACATCGCGGGCCGCTCTAATAGACTTCTCTGGACCTGCCAGCTGCCCAGCCTACCTGTTTATTTACAGGGATGCTTTCCTTACACATTTACACATTTTCATCTTCAGCTTGCTGACTTACAGTACCACCAAACTCAAACATTACCCATCCTCCTGCAGCATCATTTAGTATTAATATTTTGTGCACATTGTAACAGTGCAGGTATCCTATAGAAACAGAAAGCACCCCAGGATTAGCAGTTGGTTGTGGCCGGCTTTCAAAAGTTCTCAGCATGGATGTCATCATTGTGTTTTTCATCTGCAAGTGATATAAAAACTACAGCACTTGTCCAGTGAAAAGCAGATATTACTTTTCTCTGTTGAGTGAAAAGTATCACCACTTCAGCTTTTGGCTAGTTATCACCACAAACCAAATAATCATATTAAAATAAACTGATGTGATTTGCAAACATTTGTCGCATTTTTACATTAGACAGGCAGTTTGAAACCGCTTTTTATCTGCTGCACTCCACTATTTATTTTGTTCTGTACTTTCTCCTCAGCATGTCTCCATGTCTTGTAAGCTCTACCTCTCTTGTTCAGAAGGAGGGTTTTGAAATGGAGATCTGCCTGTAAAGGCCACAGAGTGCCTGCTGTGTTCGAAATAAAGACAGAAATAAACACAGGGAGGTGTCATATAGAGGGAGGAATGACTCAGTGTAGTACTTTTTTATACATGTGTCAGAGCCTCTGACCACAGTGTACTCTTTAAACTCAAGGTGATGGTTGGATCAAACAGAGCAATGCAAGAAACAACAAGAACATGGAGAGAGAGGGAGTGATACACAAAGGAAATTAGAGAGGAAATAGGAAAATAAGGGGAGACAAAATCAGGAAAGAGAAAAGAGGGATTCAGTTGCTGGCTTTCACCTCCTCTATCTCCTCACCTCCCCCCTTCTGTCTCCTCAGGGCTTTCTCTGTCTGACTCCTTCATCCTTCATCTCCTTCATCTCCCTCCTCATCCTTCTTCTTGTCCTCTTCTCTTCCGGCCCTTTTCTCCATCTTCATTACTATAAAGTGTGTGTGTGTGTGTGTGTGTGTGTTGCGCCTTGTGACCCCTAAACCTCTCACACCAACTTAGCCCACAGCACAGGATGCACAGATTGAAGACACAGAGAGAGGGTGACAGTGGCCAAAGCTGATGAGGTGTGTGTGTGTGTGTGTGTGTGTTTTTCCAGCACTGTGGGTTGCTTCTTCTCTTCCCACTTCTTTCATTCAGCCACTGAATGAGCCCCTGCCTGCCTTCCCGTCTTAACCACTGTTGCCTTGGAGACCATGTCAGACACATGCTAGTTCTCCATGATTATTTGACAACAAAAAGGTTGGGTTAAATAAAGAGGAATGGGTTGGTTGGGTGTGTGTGTGTGTGTGTGTGTGTGTGTGTGTGTGTGTGAGCAGAGAAGAGCAGAGAAAGTGGAGAAAGAAATGAATTAAGAGAGAATAACAGAGAGACGTAGAGATAAAGGTAGAAAGAAGAAGCACTTGAACTTGGGTTGCATTTACATCACAGCCGAGGTGGAGCAGAGCCAGGGAGTAACCAAAATGGAGGATGGCTCATGGTCACTCTTTCTCCATATGCCTCCTCCTCACTTTTACCCTCTTCCTGTTTTTATTCCTCTTGCTGTCTCTCCCTCCCTCCTTCCTACACCACTCTGTATCCTTGTTCCCTCTATTCATCCTCCTCCATACCTCCCTCCATTATTCTCCAAGGTGTTTTCAGAGAGATAAAACATTGTTTAAACCTCATATGTACTGTCTGTGTGTGTGTTTTGTTTGTGATACCTGTGTGCATTTGTCTGCATATCTTTCTTGTGTGTGTGTGTGGGTATCTTGTATGCATGCCTGTCTGTGTTGAAGTTGACTGTCATGCTCAGATCTACAAGATCTCTCTGCTGATGTTGTTTTCCCCTAAAACTGTCTGGGCTTATAGCCTGAGGGTAAAGCAATGAGAAAGAGGGGAAATAGGAGGAAGTGGAGAGAAATTGGGATGGAACAACAAGAGAAGCAGAGAACAAGAGAGTGGAAAAAAAAACTTGAAGTAATGCCGAAACCGCAAACCACAGATGCAACAGGAGAAAGGGGAAGTGAGGTTAAAGAGCAGGAAGGGCTGGTGTTTTGTTGTGACAGACCACAGACTGACAGGGCAGGGAGAGCTTATCCTGCCAAACTCAGTTCAGGGCAGACTGCAGGTATTGCATTCATACAGTCAATTTGTAATCCAATCCACCAGTCAGGACTGGATACAGAACAGATTGAAATAAATGGGTAACCAAATATCTTAACTGAGAGAAGCAAGCATAACACAAACAAATCCTAAAGTAAACCAGTCTGATTGTTGTGGTCTTCTTTCTTTCCATAAACCCTGGCTCTCTCTGCAAATCAATTCCTAGAGAACAGAGTGACATCAATGAAAAGCCTTTCTCCTCTCACACACACACACACACACACACACACACACACACACACCCCAGGGTAATCAATATGTGTGCGAGCCATGCTGGGTGTTGAGCCCTGGATCAGAGTGTGGACTAATCACTGGTGATTACTGAGCTCTCGTTTAGGACCAAAGAAGAGTGGTGTGTGTTGAGAGTGTTTTTTCATAAATGTGCATATTGTTCATCTGCTTGTGTGTGTGCAGCAGAACAATCACACCCTGGTAACCTTAGCCGTGGGGGAGCGCTCATTGATAAAACCAGGAGAGGAGTCCATACTGTGTCGGAAGATTATCTGTGCAGCAGTGTAATCATTATATCCAATTAACTACAATATCTTTCCTTCTCCGTCCTTCTATTCATTCCTAGCTGAAGCCATCTCCTCAGATCAATTCCTACAATGCTCTCCGCTACTATCTACTCTTTGTACGCTAGCATCTACTTGAGTGCCACCCCTCTCTCTCCATCTTTTTTCTCCTCCCTGTGCTTTTATCCCCCAGTTCACTCTATCATTGTATTCATTTATCTATTTTACTCCCCCTCTGCACCTCGGTCCTTCCATCCCTCCATCCCTCCCACTCCATGTGCTCTGACAGCTCTGTCATTAGATGGCAGTAGCGGCAGTAAAGCAGTCACAATGATGGACTACTAGCTCCCTCACCCTTTAGCTCTCCCACTCTCTCTCCCTCACTCTGCCCTTTCTATAAAAGCTCTGACCCATTCTCGGTGTGGCATCTGTTCCACGCCAGTCCGCAGGTGGCACTGTCCCGGTCATGGCCGTAAAGGTCGGTGGTGGCGCGTCTCACCGGCTGCCCCGTTAGTCTCCTCGTAAACCCAGGGCTGTTAAACCCTGACCCTGCACACCTGTGGCCTTGGCTCCTCTCTGGACACAAGCCACCACCAGCAACAGTGACGGGGGAGTTCCAGAAATACACATACACACACACACACACACACACACACACATATTTGCATGTGTATACTTGTGAGAACCTTTACTGACTGCATATGCTAAATGCACAACCTCAACCAAATCATTATTCAAACTTATTCATCACTTAAAGGAACAGTTCAGCATTTCCCCCTGCCTCTAGTCTTTATGCTAAGCGATGCTAAACATGTCCTGACTCCAGCTTTCAGCATTCATTTTGGGAAATGCGCATATTTCCTTTCTTGCCGAAATTTAGATCGATACCACTCTCATGTCTGTACGCTAAATATGAAGCTGGAGCCGGCAGGAACTTTTTCAGCTTATTGTCTCCGTCAGGACATTTGGTTCTCCTGCATTGGAATTCAGAACACAAAAACAAACAAAACAACTCACCCATTGACACACTATTCCAACAGACATTCTGTGAGCTAACAGGTGCATGGGGGTAATGGGGGCTTTGCTGGTATCACAGTAGTATACAACTATGATTTATGGACTGCAGTCAGTTCTCTCCCTCCCTTTCTGTTCCCCCTGGTAGTCTTGTCAGTTTGGCACCAGGGAGACACAATGCTGTTTGTGTAGTGCTTTGTGTTGTATGTGGGTTTGTTTGTTCTGCTCCTCTGTGTCTGTGGACAAGGCACACACATGCATACACACACACACACACAGGGGCAGCAGTGGGATGGTAAACGGTTTCTTCACAGCTGTGTGTGTGCGGGGATATCAGTTGGCAGGTCTTGTGTGTCACACTCAGGGTGCTTGTCAAACACTCGGATATCATGACGGACACTCACCTCTGCTCTTTTACATTAAGTCTCTGTGAACTTACATGAACCCCATTTGGAATGCGAGAGCAATGAGCATGTGGGCTCACTTGTATTTTGTGGTTGAGTGTGTGTGTGTGTGTGTGTTTGTGCATGTGTGTGTATGTTGTCACCTCTCTCCTGAAACATTATTCCAGCAGCAGAAATAGTTGAGCTCTAATTGCCTTCATCTTCCTTTGCCTCCACTAATCAAATTAGACTACAGAGAATTCTAATTAAACCCTGCCTGCATGCTCACACACACACACACACACACACACACACACACACACACTCTCAGGGAGGCACAACACCACACGCTGATGATGATGAGTAGCGGTTTAACATTAGAGAGCAGAGTGGTGACTGGTTTGTAAGCTTCCCACCAGCTGACCACCAGAATGACTAAGTGCATAAAGAATGGGTGTGGAAAGTATGGAGGTAATACTCCACTCTTCGAGGAGGTTTGTGCCATTGATTTGTTATGATATAGTAATGGAAAGATAAGGATGCTCAGAGGAAGCAATGTGAAACTGAGTCATTGGTCTTGTGTCCTTGAGAGAAAGAAACAAAACTGAATGTGAAGATGTATAGAAAGGCATGTATGAAGAGAGAGAGAGAGAGAGAATGTGAGGCAGCTGGTGGGTTCTTTTATATGATCTGTTTAAGGTGAGAACCTTTTATTGATTTTGGTCTGCATCACAGACATGCAGACCTTGCCCAGAGACTTAACAGGACTGTTGACACAGCATGCACCATGACACCACGTTGGACACGACCGTGTCTTCTGAAGGTTAGAGTTGTGCTCATCATGATGTGTGTTGACTGACCAAACTATTGCTCCAGACAGGCTGGGGCCAAATTCCTGTCCATGTCCATTTATTCATTTATTCATTCAAAAGCATAAGCTGCATGAATAGCTGTTTGAGATGGCTATATATACCTACCTCTCATCTCTCAGAGACACATCTTTTAACCACGTGTATCAGACAGACCCCATTTATTTTGCCTATTTTTTCATTCCACAATCGCATCCCACTTGAATGAATGGTAAATATTTTGCATTATACATAGATGTAAAACTTTTAGTTTTTCCCACAAAAGCGGAGTTACACAAGAAAGACATTTTTTATTTTTTGTGGCATAAACTAATGATCTTACAGTTATAGTGAGACACCACAAGGAATCTGCAAGTTTATAAAACCATAAAAGCAGTGCGTTAAAGAAAGGTATGTTAATGTTCATGCCTTCACACTCTCACACATGCAGAGACAGACAGACAGAGGATAGGCGGTATCTGTTGCCAGATGACTCTCTTGTGCAGGGCAGCAGAGGTTCAGTCACATTTTGTCCACTTCCTTCCTGGCAGAGCACCTGCTGGCTAGACCAGCAGGCTTCAGTGTTCAGGTCCTCACACTTAACAGTTTTGATAAACATGGACACCCACACTACCACACACTCAAAGACATACACACACTTGAAAACTGGCAAATGCCATTGATCTCAAATGTTCTCTGCCCTTTCAACACCACCATAAATGCACAGTGGGTAGAGAAACAAGCACAAAAAAGGAGATAGATGAGGTTAGAGGGAGAAGCAGGGTAATCCTTGCTCACTTCCCGAGGTAATTAGGAGTGTTTGAGGCTAAGATTTATGAGGAAGAGGAGTGGAAAACAGAGACCTCTACCACCCAGAGAGAGGGTAATAGGGATTTGGAAACTGCACTACTCTGGAACTATGTAGTAGACTGTATGTTTGTGTGTATGTTTTTTTTGTGGTGAGTGGGGGCGTCCTTTTAAGCTGACAGCTTTCCAATCATTAGTCGATGGGATTTCAGAGATTAGCCATCAAAGCAACCCCTTCACTTAAGACAAGAAATTAAGTGCAATTTGCCTTTCTTCAGAGTGCTGCAGTGTTTATAGACAAGGCTGTAAATACCTGTGTCGCCGGGGGGCTTCTCTACTCAATGTGTGAGTGTTGGAGGGGTTAAGGATGAGCGGCCAATGACCTCAGGGTGTCAGCAGGAGATGCAACTGGTCGGAGAGGGGTAGCAGGTCCTGGGTTGTCAGTTATCGTTATAGTGGTGTAATGAATGAATAACCTCTTTCTTCTGCTTTATTTTCAGAGGTTCTTGCTTTGCGGGTTGTGTTTGTTTGTGTGTGTGTGTGTGTGTGTGTGTGTGTGTGCTTGTTTGTATGCTTCAGTGTGGCTGATTGGTGCCGAGCTGCCAGCCTCTCAGCACACAGGAAATGGAAATGAATCATGGGAGACAGATTAAGAGAATGGCGAGAGCTCATCACATCCTGTTAAAGACTGGCGATGACTCGAGGCAAGGTCTCTCTCTCTCTCACTATTGTTTTTCTTCCTCTCTCTCTATCCTGCCCCTGTCCACATCTTCGCTCGCCCACTTACTCTCTCCTTCACTGTCTGTCGTTCTCAGACAGTGGTTTTGCACGGGGCGAGTGATCAGTGACTGTGTCCAAAACATCCTATTAAAATGAGTGCCACACACTGAATTTGTGTGTGAGTGAGTGAGTGTGAAACGGAGGGACAGGGAGAAACTCGATGATGGATGATAGATGATGGCTGTGACCTGAATAGATGGCTCCGGGCCAGTCAGATGACTTCCTCAGGAGGAGGAGTAATGTGGAGAGGGCACAGGATTACCGCTCCATCACTTTGTGTTTATGGAAGCCTTACAGGAACCACAAAACAAATGGCACAGTGGCTATAGCTAAGTATAAATCTCACACACTGTGTTTGTATTTGGTCCATGCGTGTGTACAAATATGTGCTCGAGAAATGATACCCGTCTTTTTTTCAAAACAAAAAGGGGGCAGAGGGTTTGGCGCTATATCTCATCCTCTGTCACATCCAGCCCTATGGGCGCTGTGTTTGTGTGTTCATGTGTTTACTTGTGTCTGTTTGGCTGCTTGGTGTTCGAGTGTTGCCTCGATAGGAGTGGTTTCACACCCTTGGGGAAAACTGTACAAGCTGAAAGGTCAGACAAGGTTACATCAGTGGCTCTAAGTGAGTGGACACACACAAACACACTTCCTCTTGCACTATGCGTTGACGCCGTGAGCCCAATAGAGACAAGAGTAACTTGCTAGTGATAAAATATGCTCTACACTACTGGTCCGGGAGTGGGTTTCCCTATAAACCCCAGAGTAAAACCAGTTGAAGGATGATGCATCGATCTGACACACAGTCGTCCTACACTCCGGTGCTGATTGATGTGGCCTGGCTCCTGGCTCTGTGAATGTCTGCTCTGGTCTCTCGGCATCATGTCAAGGGAGAGAGGTCTCAGAAAAGAGCTGGACAACTAGGGGATGCTTAGGAAGGTTGAGAACAGCAGATGAAGGTCAGAGGAATGTAGAGTGTGAAAGGTGAGAAAAGGGCTAAAGGGGGGAGGATGAAGCACATGGAAAGATAACACAAGTGGATGGGAGAACAAGAGGGAGAACTGGCACAAGAGGGATGAGGTTAGGGGTGTGTGTGGGAGAAGAAAGGCTAGGGGTGGATACTGATGAGTGTGGGGGAGGATTGATGGGGGAGGATTGATGGGGGGGGCATGAACAGATTTGGAGAGGGCCGTCCATCTGAATCCTGGTGGGGAGTGGCAGGAGTAAGCTGGCACTGCGGAGGCGGGCATATGGAGGGCAGGTTGGCACTTTGGCTGCCACCGGAGCGTGCACCTGCCGACAGGGGGAGACTCTGCCAAGAGGAAGGGAGGGAGCAGAGAGAGAGAGATGGGGTGTGTTTGTGGTATGTGGCAGTGGAGCAGAGTTTTGGGGCCCTGAATATTTTGGATATTAATGAGGAGTCTAAGTGTATCAGACAACTGAGTGCCTTCTTCCACACATGCACGCACACAGGTGGATACATGCAGCACACATGCTTGCTCATTCCCCAACACCCAAACCTCTAACAGACACAAACACACTCAGACACACTACTCTTTAATTCACCCTCAGTCTAAAATAAACACTTGCTCCACTCTCACCCTATTTGTCCTAATCTAGCACTCAGATGCACCAAGTGTTTCTCCTGATAGAGAACAAATAAACAGCCTTGATAATCAGGACAGCATTTTAACCCTCTCTACATACACTACAACACCCCACTAATTGGACTCAACTGTTTTGCTGCTAACTATCTGCTAATTAGATCAGTGAATTCCTCTCACTCCCTCTCTCTTTTCCTGTGTCATTATTTGCTACGAACAAAACACTTCCAAACGTTTTACTGAAAAGTGCAGAGTCTTCCTACATGTAGTGGGAAGCAAGGAGATGATTTTAACAGATGTGGGATGGCATTAGCTGAACATATACTGTATAACATGCTGAACTGAATGTGTGTGTATGGATTTATACATCTTACATACATTTAAGCTTTTATTAATCTGTGTGCTTGTGTGTTTTGCCTGTTCAACACCGAAACAGATGCAGGAGCCAAAGGCCAGTGCCCTCGTTAAGCCACTGTCAGAGAGGGTTTGTAACAGCCCATTGGAGCCCATCTGTATACTAACACAGACATACACACTCAAACAGATCAGTTCCTCTGTGCGTCAGTGCAAACATGCATTATTTAATACTTTGTATTTACATAACACATTTGGCTATTATGTATGTCAGTGTCTTTTTTATGCATGTGTTTGCCTATGGATGTGTGTGCGTATAAGTGGGTGTCCACAAGTCTGTGCTGTAGGTGAATGGTGAAGAGCAGTGACTCTATGCTCTGGTTTTAGCCTTGGCTGTGGATTTGGCTGCCATGTTTTCCTCTGATCTGCCTCCCCTCTTTCATCACGAAAACCACAGAGAGCAAGGCAGAGGGAGACGGAGAGGTTTAAAGGCTGGCAGCAACACCATGGCCTTGAGGTGTTATCTCTGCTCCTCACTGTGTTGGAGAGGGACAGGGTAGAGGGGGTGAGGAGGGAGATAGGGGCCTGTTGGAGTGATTGCAGCGTAGCCCACCTCTATGTTTTTGTGAAGCAGGATGGTTAGCAGATGGTCTTGTTACCAGAAAAATGAAAATGAATGCAGTAAAATTTGCTTGTGTTAATTTCTTGTCCCCCAGGTGAAACCTCGAGCACTCACGCATACACAGACAGGCACACTACATTTCCCCACATATCGCAGATACACATGCACACTGACATGCACGGCCTCGCCCTGCTGGCTTTAAACACACACCATCTGCATGCAGGGAAAGTGTGTCGGAGGAGTGTGAAGCGTGCGCTTGGCTTAAGGAATGTGTTTCTAATGTTCATAGCCATAGCTTATGTTGCTTTGGAATGTAAAGAGTGTTACCAAACACTTCATCTCATCAGTCATCAGTAACCCAGTTGTCCAAAGACAGGGGGTGTTTTAGGGCAGACTGACAGAGCTGAAAAGAGGGCTGAATTGGCAATTAGAGGTAAAGGGAAGCAAGGGAATCTGTGCTAACAGGGAGGAGGAGATGGCATTTTCATCCGCAGATGAAGACTAAATCCTTTCATTCTCTCCTCATCATCCCTCCCTCCTTCCCCTGCTTGCTTAGTGGTGAGATGAGAGCTTCTGCTTTGTAACGTCTGCTTCTTCATGTTTGTGTATTTCAAGGATCCGGAGTAGTCCATAGCTTATCCCTCAGAGTGTGTGTGTTCTGCAGGGATAGAAGCGCCTTAGCCTCCCTTATCGTCTTACAGTAGGGCGCTTGCTATTGCTGTTTGAACCCCCAGGGGGAAAGAAAGTAATGGAGGGAGGGAGAGTGAGGAAAACATACCTATACCTAGTGTGTAAAGTATCATAATCTTTACTTTTATTTGCAGGGACCACACTGGTTTTTCTTGTAAAAGCACCCTCAAAACTGGCTTTTTAGCAGTGGGTCACAGTACAGTCCTTGTATCTCTTTGTAAAGCACAATAGACAAATGACATCACTATAGAATTTTTTTGTATTGTAGACCTTTTTATCAGCCAAGTTAATTCAATGTCTCAGAAAGAGAGCTGGCAGATTTTAAAGATGGCTGCATCGATAGGACGCTAGATGCTCCTCAGCTAAAAGGCCATCAGTATTCAATGAAATGAAATGAGGGGGACAGAGGAAGTAAATGGAATAGACTTAAAGAAACCTCTTCAAACTTCCTTTGACCATCACCTCCTGAAACTACTGAAAAAAGGCTGTGATAGAAAGAAAGCCTTACACCACTCAAAGAACATATTCAGTGGATCAACCCTGACACACTCCTTGCCTTTGTGAAAATGACAGCCTTTTTATGAAGGCAGATGCACTTACCTTGGAGCTCTGCGTACAGCATGGTGCTAACGTTGCGGCGATGCTCAAGTGTGAGGTCACTGATGGTACTGCAGTGCGCTTTGGATAAACCTAAATGGCATATGTTACACTCATATGTATGTATAACATGCACACTTGCACACACTAGTGCCTCTGTGGTGTTAATACCAAAGCCACTATACCGCCGACGCAGCCCTTGGATGGGAATGAAATGAGTCATATGTGAGGACGCTCTTCACAAACACAGCACACAGAGCACATATGTTACCCTTGTACAAAGCACTCCTACTTACATTGTGCTCATGATTACAGAATAACCTCCTGCACTGTCTCAATGTTAACCCACATGCACCAATGGGTGAAAAGTGAACTATATGCACTCAACACACACATAGAGATCTACCACATCTCCTGTTGCTCTCAAACTAGTGTGGTAGGTTGCAGGTCTCGGCAGAGTCCTTGATGTGTGCAGAGGAGTGATGATGAGCTTAATGCAGTCTGTCTGTGTCCCGGACGTGACCACCACATTAATATAGCACTAATACAACGCTCTGTCTAATGCATGCTAATCACTGCCACACTCTTTCTCACGCTCTCTTCTCTTCTCTTCTCTCATATAGTCTATTGTTGTGAGACATGTGAGACAGACGGGTGAGAGAAGACAGAACTCTAAAGGCTGATAGGATTTAACCTGTTAGCTGTCAAAGCGCCGCCACAACAGCAGATGGATGTTTCATGCGTTATCTGATAGTGCTGTGCATTTTTGTATACCTGAAGTAGCCATGTTTACGTTGTCTTTTTCTTTTTTTTTTGACAGAGAGCAACAATTACTGAAAGCACAGGTTTGCATAGGAAATTCTGTTCTTCACTATCAACAAACACCACCTACACCAGATTCATTCAGATCACAGAAAAACACAAAGCAGCCCAAACAGTGAGTTCTTGCAGTCACTGCATACATATGCCACATTGCCCCAACTTTTTGAGGGGGTGCACGTCAGCCTCTACAAAGGTCCAGAACACCTTGAATGAAAAGCATAATTTGGCCTTAACGCTTGCAAGGCCTTGACATTTGGTCCACCTAAACAAAGCCCTCCCACCCCTCACCCCACCACACACACCCTCATCTCAGGCTGGTTGAATAAACAAGGCCATTTCAAAGCAGCTCAGTGCCCATGCCAACAGGCCTGAGAGGGAGGAGAGGGAGGGAGGGACGGAGGAGAGGGAGGGAGGGAGGGACTGCAATACTGGAATGAATCGGGAGGGATGGGGGTGGAGGGATGTGTAAGCGTGACTGCTATTAATGGTCTAATAATGTATTTGGCTGTTTTGGCAGTTGTGAAAAGGGTGAAGGGGGCAGAGGGTAGAGGAAAAGGGGTTGACAGCGTGTCGAGGCTGGTTAAAAGCAAGCTGGGAGAAGAGAGAAAGGCCTTGTTTGTTGGGCTAAATGCTGTAAATAACATCAGAGAGTGCAGCTAAATGGAAATCAATGCAATTACCCTATTAGTATGGGCTTGAACTCACATTGTCAGCTGCTACATCTCTCTCTCCCTCCCTCTCTCCATTTCCTGTACATTTATCACATCATGATATATGTTTGTGGACAGGCAAACCAGAGAAACAGTACTTTTAAAACAAAGCAGCGTGTGTATGTTAGGAATATTCAGTGCAGGCCAATCGAGTGGAGACGCTGGGTTGTCCCTGTTAACTCCATTGCTAGTGTAATGATTTTGTTTAGATTTGCATAACCTCCTTAATCACCCCTATTTTAATACCTAACAATTGCGGGGGGAGATTATGCTGTTAAGTGGTAAGTCATAATTAGGTAAATAATTGGTTTGGCTATCATCGTCCTGTGCCATCTGTTTGAGGGTGTGTGTGGGGGGGGGGGGTAGGGGNGGGGGGGATAGGGGAGTGAGTGAGTGTGAGGGGGCGGGGATGGTGGAAAAGATACCGGGTTTTTGTGGGTTATGTTTTGATTTGAAAAAGTGATACACAAGTCACAAAAAGATCATCCTTGTACTTTTACATATCACTCCCACTCTTCTCTCTCTCATATACTGTATACAACTCCACGAGAACAAGGGATATCAAAGCTTACTTTCAAAGTCAGTGACACATCGAAGTCCTTGTTTACTGCAAGGTATTCTGCACTAAGAGCTGTTTCATCTGTTTAATTGCTTTGTTTGCTCAAACTGTTGCATTACAACCTACAGTGCTATAGCACCAGTGATTGACGTGCAGCGTGTTAGAAAGTGTTTGCACAAATTTACAGGTGCTTATGAATGTGTGTGTATATGTAAAAACAGCTCAGACACCCTAACTCTTTGCTGTCTACCTCCTACACCACATCACAGGTTTATTTTTTCCTCCATTCTTTACAGAAACATACAGTTACATCTGCTGCTGACTGACGTGCATCCACATGTCTCCATCTGTACTGGTCCCATCATTTTCCTAACCCCACTCTCTATTTGTATCCTCCTCTTGTTTTCTTTCTCCCTCCCTCCCTCTCTCTCTGCACTCTTTCCCCTCCATTTATTCTTCCCTTTATTCTGCTGTAAGCATGACAGTAAAATTGTAATTTCTTTTTTTTTTTGTCAGAGAGAAAAATAGTTATTCAGGTGCCTCTCCCTCTCTGCTGATGCGTTGAGGGGAAACGGTGGTGGGGCTTCATCTCTACAATGAGAGTGAGGAGGGAACAATTTGATCTAATTAGCAGAAGCTAGAGCAGGGCCCTGTATCCAGGTCAAAGTATAGATCTAGAAACAGGTACAGTAAGTGTAGAAGTGTGTATGCACACAGTTGTGTGAGTACATATCTATTTTGTGCCTGTCTGAGGGTTAAGGGTGTCTATGTGCTCTGAACATTCACACTGACGGCTAACAAATAGCTGCCGCCAGTGTAGCTAATAGGGGAGTGTACATTGTTAATTATGTCACAGCAGAGAGGTGGGAAGGTGGAATACATTTGAATAATGGGAGGAATGATATTACAGCGGGCTTTTAAATTCCTTGGCCCTTTTGTATGTGTAATGAAGGGTGTCGGTGGATACGTGTCCACTCAGACCCAGGGACCTATCTAACAGTCATAAAGATAAAACACACAGGAGCACACAAGCTGTTGCACATATACAAACACACACATTTACCATCCCCCTCCCACACACACACACACACACACACACACACACACACACACACACACACACTGTAACACTGAGAGGTGTGAGAGACGCAGGGTATGTCTAAGTAGTGCGCTCGTGCCTGGTTTTCCAGATCAATGATGTGTGGCTGGGTGATCGATGTGAGGGCTTAGCGGAGTGGAGAGAGCTAATGGGCAGGTCAGTGGCTCAGACACATCCTGGCTCCCCCTGCCTATTACCACTACGTCTGTTAATAGGCCTCACCACACTCCCCTGTTGCTCACACACACATACACAGACGCTTGGATAGTGAGGAGGGAACACAGCCAAGCATGCTCAATCCACAGACCTACTCCCTACTCCCTGTTTTAGCCCATGTCTCTTCCACACATCTCCTTTTTTTTCCTCATTTTTGTTTCCTCGTTCTGTTCTGTGGCCTTTGACCTGATTTTAGAGCAAACCTCTGGAGCTACACCATATGGTGCTGCATGTGTATGTATGTAAATAAGGGGATGGGCAGATAAGCAGCATATTTAACGCCATGTAAAGTAAATATGAGAGAGATTACTGCACAGCCCTCAGCTAATCTCCTCAAAGTCTCCTCTTGCACACACAGACCTAAAGACAGCCCATCCCCTGCCTTTCTGATTGGCTGAAGGATACGTGAGTGTCTTGTGATTGGTTCTGTGTGGCTGTCAGTCAGGAGATGTCTGGTGGTGTTTTGGTGTGAGGCCAGGTTGGGTTAAAGGGTCAGGCAAGCAAAAAACCTGCTGGGTCTGTATCACTAATTTGACTGTATATGTTTTACATTTCAAGTTGGTGGTGCTTTGTTTGTTTCTAAGTCATTGTTTAATGCAAACATGTCATTTGAAAAATGTTACATTCAAGGACCCTTTGGGAATGGCGTTTGGTTGGTCTTTTGTTTCAAGATTGACATTCTATAAATGTATAAACAGATATCACAATTATGTATTCTGATGTTATATTTGGAGGGCTCAGTTATGGGTTTAGTTAACAATTTTTAGTTTATCACTGAAAATGAGGTATACTTACACATTTTAAGCTTCACAAAGATAAGATTTGTTGCAGGGACATCTAATGCATTCAATTTCATTAGATTGTACATTTGTGCCTAATAAACACATTATAATAATAAAAGTACATTTTCCTGTTGTTACCACCTCTGGATATATCTTCAATAAAGATATTTTGCTTCCTTTAAATTTTGGTTCTTATAATTATGGTTTAGAGTAGGGTTCAGAATGGACAAATCTAAAATATTAGCATAGTTTATAGAGCGCATTTACAGCTGAAATGACTAGTTGATTAATAAATTTGTTGAAAAATAATTGATAATGAAAATAATCATTAGCTGCAGCTCTGTGAATTCTCTCTGCTAGTATACTGACACTGCTATGCGTACGTGTAAGACAGCCGTGTACAGATGTGTGGTAACTGCGCTAGGTAAATAACAGTGCAGGGCATCACTCTTCCTTGTTATTTCTCCCTGTTCTTCCATCCATCCCTCCATCCACCCGTCTCTTTCTTGCTTAACCTGTCACTTTGCGTAGCCCCTCTTCTGTCTTCCAGTGGCATCTGATCTGCATGTTAATTACCTCTATTGCCTTAATTTAATATCTGCCTGGGAAGAATGTGGAACACACACCCCAGAGGTATAGCATATGCCCTCCAGCCCTCATTCACACACACACACACACACACACACACACACACACACACATATGCTTGTACACACACAGACACACACAAAGCCTATTGGTTTCTTCTGCTCTTTTGTGCTTACTTGGATTGCTGGTTTGCTGAGGTGTTGTGCGGGTGGTGGGGGTAGGAGGCAAAGCCTAGGATAGTCTGGATAGTAGGCTCAGAGTAAAAGGGGGCCTGGTAGGATGTCCACAAGGGGGGCTGAAGTCTTTTCTAACCTATCCTCTCTGAGTGTGTCTCCCTATTGCAAAGGCTAAAAGCACTGCCACTTGTCGTCCACATAATGGAGGCGAGGCAGGAGGTGGGGGGAGTTTCTGCCGTTTGTCTTTGAGAGGAGCGAGGGAGTTCAAAAAGGAGGTGAAAGAGCCATTCTTTTTAGATTTAGGGGGAGGAAAGCGTGCATGCTTTCACAGTGCTGGGCAATTCATCCACCAGACTCCCTTCTCCACCACCAATGTGCATACAGGCATGCTTAAGATGTGTACGCTGACACACGATATTGACACTCTCACCCACTGTACAACCAACCCTGTACACAGCATTTTACTAGGTAGAGCAGGAGTGAGTTGTGAGTTCACAAGGTGTGTGATAACATCATAGCTCTAATAATTAGAACCATTTTTATTACAACATACACACACATATATACGCACACACTCTCACTCTCTGTCTGTCTCAGCCATGTAACAAGGCTGTGTCTCTAGTGGCTGATAGATTGTAATGAATGTAACAGCAGTCAGATCCTTCAAAAGCCTCTCAAAAGCTTAAGCCCCATTATTAAATTAAGCTAACGATGCCTAAGGCCAGGTCCGCTGCTGAAAGAGAGAGAGAGAGAGAGAGAGAGAGAGAGAGAGAGAGAGAGAGAGATGGGGGAGCTAGAGAGAGGGAGAGGTGGTGCATAGGGAAGTAAAGGCTGCAGAGATGAGGAGGAGGAGGAGGCAATGTTAGGAACCAGGATGTGAAATGGCAAGTAGTCAAATCAATGAGGGATGGTGGGAATGTGGGGGATGTTAAGTATCGAAGAAAGAAGGTGGAAGAGGTAAAGGAGGAGGAGAAGAGGGATACCCTGCAGCCTCCCATAGTTGTACAGTAGTGCACCTGCAGCTGAGAGGAGGAATAGTATTCAGGCAAAGGCTCATTGTGGGAGATTCGCAGTGCAAATGTGTATTTTTTGTATGTATGCACGCCAGAAACTGTCAATGCTAGGAAAGTGGCACAGTGAGAGCAGCGTTTGTGAGCTTATGTGTTGATACACAATCATGTCTTTTTGAGCATGCTTACCTGTACTGTCTTAGGATGGCTTAAATGCAGAGAATGAATTTTCCTACAGGGATCAATAAGGGATAACTTAACTTAATAGTGAGCTGTGTGTCTCTAATAGGGCTGCCCTTGACTAAAAATATACTAGGCGACTAATAGTATTTTCACAAATTAATTAGTTGATTAAATTGAAAAATAATGTTCTTCGAGTATCCAGAGGGATCTGATGCTTATTAAAGTCCAAAACATATTTGTGAATATTCTTGTGATGCCAGAGATGTGAATATCATGTTCTAGTAATGACTTATCCCTAATAGCAATGACTAATCACCAGAAATTAGTAAAGACTAATAGCTCATTAGTGATTAGTGATAAAAAGACCATGAATGACTAATTGACAAAAAATTTTTAGTCAACTAAGACATTTTAATACCCAAATCACTGATTATTTGACTAATGGAACAGAAGGGGGCTCCGTTGGTGTCTAGAGAGCTATCCTGGGGGTAGCATGTGCACAGACAGCAGGCAGATCAAAGGCTGAGGTCTCGATGCTGCATCGTTAGTCAGGATACCTTGTCTACCTGCTCTCTCTCGCAGGTCAAGTAGAGGTGAGGGATACACTATCACTTGGATGAAAGACAAGACACGCAGGCATTAGCACGCACTGCACAAATGCATACACACACACACACTGTATTCGCTCACATACAAGAAAGAGGGTCATGCTACCTAAAGGGTAACGCTGTGTGTGTTGGGTAGTGTTTCTTTTCTCTGCTCTGCTGTGCCTTCTGTTAGCACGGAGAAGTGAGCTATTGCAGGAGACACACAATACATAATTAGGCCTGCATTTGATCCTATGCATCAGCACAATGTGAAAAGGGCCTCATCCCACTTCCTCCCCAGCCATCACCTGCTTAATCCTTATTTTCATCCTTGGCTTTTGGAGAAAACCCTCTCTTTACTGCTTACAAGTGTGGCTTTGATTTCACCGCCTGTGCAGTCGCTGGTATCTAATCCACAGTAAAACCATTGATAAGCCAGACAGGGGTAGAGGTTGTCAGCTGAGGCTTCTCTGTGCTTTTGGTGGGTGGCTGTCCCCTTGTGGTCATTTGATGGAATTACTTGCTCCTTTTTATTAAAATTACTGTATACTGTATGGTCATGCAATATTGGTAACTAGCAAAACAAAGGGTCTTATTCCTTAATATCTGTTGGATATTGCAAACTGTGATGAAAGCTTAAGAATCATCCAGGTTTTTTTTTGTTTGTTTTTATTGGTTTTTAAAAAGGAAAAACATATATAATGGATATAGCAAGAATCATCCAGGTTTAATATATTTCTTAGCATAAACTACTCATTAAGTCATATGACCTCTATGGTCTTATAGGAGCCTATCACATGCATTTGGAGATACTAGTATCATAACTGATCTACTGCAGAAATAATAGATGTATTGTTAGTTTGGATGTATTATTAAAGAAAAGCAAGGTTAGTGTAAACACACCATTGAGAACAAAGACAGAAGGAATTCTGTAGTAAGTGGGGAGTTTTTTTATGGAGCGACCGCAAGGAAGAACTTTCATAGCCTGCCTGTAATGTGTGGTTGTAACACAAATCTGCAGAAAATATGTTTGTTAATCAATTAATTCATTAATATCATCCCTTAATCATCCTCGTTGACCAGAGAATCACTGTTCAGATCATTGCAGTTCATATAAAATATGGTTTTGATTGGCAGTGCATTTAAAAGACAATCCATGTTTTAAAAATAATGAAACAAACACCAATAATTAGGCAATTTTGTTTGCAAAAACATAAATACAACAGAATTGTTATTTTTATATATTAGTATATTGGATGAATGAAGAATAAATTGCTATTTATTTTGTCTCCTTTCATTTGTCATATTGAGTTACAGATTTGTGGTCATTTTTAATGAACAGGAAGTGATTCTCTCTATCCTAGTTAGGGACGGACGGGACATTCTTTATCCTATTGGGGGGACAATGCGGGGTCAGCCCTGTGGACTGGAGGCGTGACGGGGGGGGGGGGAGCAGGTGCTTCTACCCCCCGCCCCTTCAGGCTTGTCTGTCTGTCTGTCCTGCCCCCGCCGGAGAGGAAGCCCCACCTCCCGGCTCCCCGCAGCCGGCCGCCTCTCTCCTCCTCTCCCCGGCGCTCTGCTCTGCTCCGTCCCTGTGGCCTCGCTAGGCGTCGGAGCTTCCTGCGTGACAACAAAAGTGCAGAGTCTCTGTTCTCGACGGAGGGATGGATCCGCGCTTTCTTCGCTAACGGAGGGAGAAATTTACTAATTTATAAACACTGGATTAGCCCATACTTGTTTGCGGTGAGTGATTATGGGTAAATCTGTAGTTATGTTTTCAAACCCGGAGGTTGTGTGTGTAAACGGGCGAGCATACGGTGAGGGTTTTGTTGAGGAAGTCATTACGATATCGAGGAAACGAGTTTTTCTATTTTTTTTTCTTTCGAAGGTCGGTGCCGAGCCCTTCTGTAGGCTATGCACGCGGGTGTGAGCGCGTGCTTTTGTGTGTGCGTGCTTTTGTGTGTGCGTGCTTATGTGTGTGTGAAAGAGAGACAAGAAAGACAAGAAGGAGAAAGGAAAAGCCACTCCGGTGCGTTCAGGTGGCGATTTAAGCTTTTTTTCTTTTTTTTTAATCAATCAGTGTTTATATGCCGTTTTGTTCCCATTTTCAGACAATCGTGTTTTAAAATACAGATTGGCCTGAAGGATTGAAAGGAATAATGGGCGACCCCCACCCCCTCACATTAACTTCTTGTAACATTGTTACCGGTGCGCTGTTGTGATGATTATGTAAAGCACAGCCCAGAGGGTTTCTGCGTAAAATTGTATTGTTGGCTTTACTTGGTTGGTTATTCTCCGGTCATGCTGGCTCCTTTAAAATGATTGGAGAGCGTCTGGTCAGAAAGCCTGTCTCTATATAAATGTGACTGCGATAGTGACACATGTTGACCATTTGGTGCTCTCTGGTGAAAGATCTGACCCTGTGTGTGTGTGTGTGTGTGTGTGTGTGTGTACGCACGCGTGCGCGTGGCAGGTGGACCGTGTTGAATCACTTCCCACGCGCCTGCACTTCTCTAGAACTGCAGGCGCGTACAACAGCTGCTTCTGTTGAACACACACACACACACACACATGCACGCACGCTCATCACACACCTCTCGGGTTTAAAACACGGTCTACAAACACAGCCGTGAAGCAACAGGCTTTACTGAACACTGTGCTGCGGGTTGAGTTTATCTGCAGCCAGAAGGAGCCTTGTTGTGTGTTTAGCTGCTGCTGATAAGGTTAGCCATAACTGCAAGCGCAGGCAAGTAGAGCCTCCCTGTTTCTATAGTGAGTCTGGCCTCCTGGTGTCTTACACAGCTACTGGCTGGTGCTGGAGATAGGTCATTCATTACATGGGCATCTGTCTGCCATGTAACATAGTGTGCTATCAGTTTTGCCATAATTGTGGTAGTTTCTCACACAAGACCCAGAAATTGCTCACAGTAGGCCCAGGTTCCGAAAAATACACTATGGGGACATTTAAAATGAATGAGGGGACACTGGAATACAATGGGAGATGTCATTTTTGTGTTTAACTTGTCGCTGACACAACAGTATATGTAGAATTTTACTTACTCTCTTTATGGCTCACAGTGCAAAAAAACCCAATTTAAAATATATTTATGGACATTGTTTTATTTATTATTTATTTTAATATAAAATGCATATTAATTCCAGATAGTTTTACCAATAATTCTCTCACCAAGGAGGCTATGTAGCCAAGTGTCTATTTGTAAGGTTTAACATGTTAAGAATTTCAATGAAAGAGATGCCCTGGGAACAACTGTTAAGTTTTGGTGTGGATCCAGGAATTTCTTTCTGTTTCTGTCATTTCTCATAAACAACTGGGCTAAATGAATGAGGAAAAAAAAAAAAAAAGACACATATGGCACATGTAGCCTATATCGTTGTCGATCACTGTGTGGATTTTGATGACAATCTTGATCCAGATTAAGCCATGGTGGATGTATGTGCTCTGAGCGCTTTCTAGTTGCATTAGTGATTTATCTTCTGTTGTGGTTAAAGTGAGGCTTTAACTATCACCTTTACCACTGATGGCAGCCAATGTCACCACTGCACTATTACCTCTTTCATACTGGAAAACCCCCGATATGAACACACACTCAACCTGGCATTTGACCCATTCATATTAGACTGCTGTCACTGGTTCATTCGTTTAATTTAATGTCTAGGGTCTCTTAGGTTGATTCCATAAAAGAGAATTGTCAGTGCCTTCACAATTAGCCAAATGTGTTAAAGACTAATAACGTTTAACTAAGTCTGTGGAGCAGAACAGGGAGCATGTCGGCATTGTGATGCTTGTCTCATATTTAAGGTGAATATAATGTTGCTGCCTCTTAAATGTACCTGTTGTTTTTGCCACAATTATGTAATTTTGAGGGCTCTGTTGTTAGTCAGCCCTTTCTGAGTCGATCGTCATGCAGATTTAAGATCACAACTTGCCCATCTAAAAAGCTCAGCTGATAGTGGAGCCATTTTAAAGTGTTTCTGAAATTAAACACTTCACACACTTCAGTTTTGGCCTGTTTGCCTGCTATGCTATGAACATTGTGTCTTTCTGACACCACAGTATATGGGTTATGGTCTTATGCAGTATTGTTACTAAGTAGTAACAATATTGTTGTTAATAAAATTGTATGCTTAATGTCAGCCATAACACAACTTCTCTATGCGGTTCAGTTTGTTCCCCCACCTGGTAGATATCCCTTTTGCCTGGCACAGTTTAAGAGAACAAAGACCCGGTGAAGATTTCTCCAAATTGCTTTAACACATGCTTTAATTTGAATTCATATTGAATTCTTGAATTTACAAACATTTCCCAAGGATTCAGAATAATCTTGATCTACGTGAGTGTCATAGTAATGGAAAAAAACTTCAAAATGTCCCATGGCAGAAATCTCAGATCTGGATCACTTCTGTAATGCAAAGAAGTACTCTTTATCTGTCTACCAAATTTCATGAAAATAAAGTTTTTGTCAGGTCCAATTTACAGAGAGACAAACTAAGTAATGGGAACAAACATAACCTCCTTGGCAGAAGTAATAAAAAAACTGAGTTAGCCAACTTTAGGTGGATTTATGCACCCTTGTCACAGACTTACATGTGTCTGATGGTTCAGCACACGATAAGAGTGTAAGATTACTTATGCAAATTTTGCTCTGAGGAACAGAATTTCTCGCTTGTGATCTGCCATTTCCAAGTTGTCGAACCCTTATACTGTGATAGTGCCTATGCTAGGTTGGCATCTTTTCAGGTGTCGTCGTGCTGTTTGTCATGCTGCGGTAGCCTGCAGTGCTGCGAGTGTCTGGGGGCTAGACGGCAGCTGTGTTGAGCAGAGTGTTGGTGACAGTTTGTCTGTGGCAACAGCACCTGGCTCTGTTTAGAGAGTGATTAGGAGAGTCCCAAGCAGCTCCCCATACTGTTTACACAAGAAGCCTGGAGTTAAAGGTGACCCACTTTGCATTTCCTTATCAACAGCCCCCATTGATAGCTTTGAATAGCACAGACTGTAGAGAGGCCTTTGCATGGGTTTACATAGTTCCCTATTGGAGAGAATGGGATGTGTTTGACTGGGTGAGGCTTGGATTTGACTAGCATTATAACAATGTCCTGAGGTGGTATGAAAATGTGGGTGTACACACCGCTCTCTTTTTGTGTCAGGGCAGGGTTGCTGTGTGGTCTGCCTGTGTGATGGAAGAGAAACCACTGTAGGAAATAAAGGTTTTCCTCGGCCAACATGTCTCCATCTCTTCTACCACCTCTCTCTCTCTTCATCTCTGTCTGCTTTGCTCTCTCCCTGTGTGACAGCTCTTCCCTTTGGGATGGAGAGAATAAGTGTGAGTGATTGTGTGTCTAAGCATCCCCTGCTGGGTGTAAAAACGGGTAGTAAAGGTAAGCTGTAAATGTGATGACCAGTGAAGACAGCTGAACAAACAGGTCATAAAGTATTTATCTGAAGGGAAGACAGACAGAAAGTTGGGTAGACATACAGACAAACACATTCACAGCTAGAGGAAGACCAAAAACTTCCTGTGGGTCATGACTTTTGTTCTCATGCCTACTGCTTTGTACTCCATATTTCACTGATAAAGTTGCTTATCACTTTGTGTGTGTGTGTGTGTGTGTGTGTGTGTGTGTTTACACTCTGTGTGTGAGAGCAAGCCTAACCTGCTCTGTAAGCTGGGCCTGTGTAGAGACACATGTCCCTGTGTCACCCAGCATTTACATTAAACAATACTTTATTTTTCGGGGGGGGGGGTGATGATACATGCTTTCAAAGATGCTAAGGGCGTGGTGCTCATTTGCTTGTCACACAGCCTGGTTACACACTTGCACACCTAGTGACACATACATTTATGGATAGACAATTAATTGTACATGCAGTAAAACTTGTTAGCAATCACACCAAACAGTGGCCTGATCTCTAACAATAGCTGGAGAAGTATGCGGGTAATGTAAACAAGGGGCTGATCTCTAATAATAAAAGCTGCAATAACAATTAAAATACAGTTATTACAGTTAGTACACCTGCTGTTGTTAAGAAGTAGATGTTGCTTCTGTCAGAATAGAGTTTAAATGAGAATCTTGGCCCCAATTTGTAGACATAAGCCTTTGTGTCGTGCAGGTTTTCCCACTTTGCATACTGTGTCTTGTCACAAGGCATAAAGATCCCTAAACTTATCTCTTTGTGTAGGTAAGTAGTGAAAACAGTAACGCATCCTAGATTGAATCTAAAATTAACTGGTCAGTATAGTTCATGGACTGCAGAAGTATTTATGAATGCATTGTGGATATGCATCTTTTCGTTTTCTCTTTCACTCTGTGTTCTGTGGGTGTGTATGGGTGTGGCAAGCAGATGTTTAACAGGTGCTTAGTCACCTGCTTTTCCTTGTTACTCTTCAGGGACAGGATAATTGACTTGCCACTAATCTTCTCATAAGATACACAAATGGAAGAAAGTAGGAGTTTGTGTTTCTTCTTAAGTTTAACATTGTTTTACTCATATGTCTATTTTCTCATGATTCTGCTTGATTATATGTTTTGTTTGTATTGTTGTTTTTACTGTCATCATTTTTCAGTATTTTTATTTGCCAAACTTGGGCATTGCGCTTAAAGTGAATCACAATGCAAGCCAGTTGAGTTAGGCAGAGTCACGCTGCTCTTTCTCTGTGGTTGTGAATCCCATGCTTCAGGACCCATTCTCTGAACTGCATTGGACACATGCTGCTTCCGTATCCAGTGTGATTTCATTTAGACAGCAGCACACCCAGCACAGTTCTCAGCAGTGGAGTAATTACCAGCAGCCTTTTCACGATGTTAACTTTGTTTGTATTCTCAGTCTTCAGCTTGGATTAAATTGTCCGAGGGGAACTGGGGAAAAAAAAAGAAAACATTTTCATTCACACAAAAAATTTGGTCTTGCTACATTCATCAGACAAAACCATGTTGTAGATATCTTAAGATGTGTGTGCATGTTTGCTGCTGTCGTTGTCATACCCCAGGGCCTGATAAGCATTGGCCAAACAAACACAACACAGGCAACATGAGAGCAGTAGATAAGCGAATCATACACACACTCAATACTGACCATACTTGACTACTGCCCTCACCAAATAGGGCCTCTTTCATTCAGCATTTTTTTTTTTGGTGTGTGTGTGTGTGCCTCTGTACGTATCATACAGTGTGTGTGCCGGTGTCTATCAGTCTTGTCTCTGTGCTTTCTCTAGTCACACTCTCACAGTATAACCCAGTATTGTGCTAAAGGCTAGTCTTCAACAAAGGCCTTTTCTATTGCTATCACATCATCATCTCTCTCTTTCCCCTCTATCTGTGTATGCTTCTATCTTTCTTCAGCATGTCTGTCTGTTTGCCTCTCTCGCTTCCTCTGTTTCTCTCTCCTTCTCTGTCTCCAGGATATCTGCTATATCAGCTGACTGTCATATTGTGTGTGTCTGTTTGTTAGCATGCCTCCTTGTGTACGAGAGCAAGGTCAGATATGTGCCTGAAGAAGTGAAGTGGGTTTTGTGGCCAAGTGTTTTAATCAGTTCATGGACAGAGCTGCATGCCTGTGTTTGTGGAGGCCACAGTTGCCATGTTAAACGTGCTCTCACAGAAGACCTAGTTGCCAGCTAGACTTGTTTTATCTGGCTGGTATTTGCATTAATAAAGGGTGTCCATTTTGGGCACAGTTCTTTTTTTAACATCTCTGTTTATATCTCATTTCACATCTTCCGTATTTGTTGTTTCTTATCTCAGTTTCACATCAACCATATGTTTCCCCTTTGCACTGCCCCTGACTGACAAAATGTACCATAACTCAGTAAATAGATAAAATAAATACACAGGAAGGTCATATTCCCCATTAAAGTTATTGTATGGCTTTCATATAACATTAAATAAAAAAATATATTCTGAATATTTGCATTTTGGAAATTTACTCTCATGCTGTTCATTGGGAGTGGATGTTGAATACTGGCCTCTTTTAAGTATGGCTGATTATCAATTAATCTGCCAATTATTTATTTGTATAACTATGAAAAAAGGCCAATCGCAACATCGCCCAATGTGACATCTTCAAATGTCTTGTTTTGTCTAACCGAAAGTCCAAAATCACAAGGTATTCAGTTTATGCTGGTATATGCTTAAGAAAAGCCGGAAATCCTCCCATTTGAGAAGTTGGAACCTGAGGAATTGTTGCATTTTTTTCACTATTTTTGCTTGATAAATGACTGGAACGATTCATCAATTATCAAAATAGTAATAAATAATTATCTTTCTGTTGATCAATTAATCGACTCATCGTTTCAGCACTACCTTAAGTCGAGGTCATGTGGAACCTGTGGTAATCTTTTATCCTTAAATGCACTCTTGATTCATAAATATTTCATTATAGGTCATTCATTTGTCAGCACAGAGCACATTCATCGTAGACCTGATTTTGAAGGGTTGCACATATTCCACTGGTCCAGCTAACAATACCAATGGTAAAATTTATTGTAATTCTGCAGAATCCTAGATTTTCAAAAACACCAGAGAGCCATTAAGAATAATCTGGTTTGAGAATAATAAATCAGAGTTTCTATTCTACAAATAACTATTCAAATACTTGAAAGAATGAAGGACACCACAGGTCTCGGCTCTATGGCCTTGTCTTTGAGGCTGCTCACTGAGATGTGTGGCCATGGCGACAGCTGGTTGTCTCCTGCTCGCCTAGAGGAAAGCGGTTCACTCGTCAGACCATACAGCATCCACATATTCAGACACGCACACACATGTACAAGCAGGAACACACACCAATTATACCAATTACAAGATTACAACAGGGCAACTCTCAGCAACCAGACCCTGCCATGGAAAGTCAAGTGGGTGCTGTGTGTGTGTGTGTGTGTGTGTGTGTGTGTGTGTGTGTGTGTGTGTGTGTGTGTGTGTGTGTGTGTGTGTGTGGTGGAGCCGCTTGGGAGTCAGGGCCCATGCAGAGCACTTGGAGTGCTAATTAGGCAACCACAACCCAGCAGAGTACATCACAGAGAGAAGAGAGAGGTTGAACAGAGGATAAAGTGAGGAGTGAATGTAGGGGAGCCAGCAAAAACAGCACTCATCTCCCGAGGAGGCTTGTTGATGGAGAGAAATAGAGTGAGAGATGAAGGAGAAAGTTGAAAGATGATGATAACTGAACTATGTTACATACAGTGATGTCCCCAGGCACTGAGAGCTTTACAGTTCAGAACAATACAATTTATCCAGGTCTGTAGAGCATGTGGGTCTGTCTGGTGTATGCGTGAGTGTTTGGGTGCGTGTGTGGCTGGAAATGCACCGAAGATCATCACAGGCACAGAAGCCACGATAAGCTCCTTCTATTTGTGTTTTGAGTTCATGTGAGATCTGCAACATCTGTCATATCGCCCTGCCTTGCTGGGAAGAGCTGCACTGCCACCTTTTCCTGTCTCTCTGTAGCAGATGAGGTTGATTAAAAGAGAGAGTCCACAGGACCTGATGATGATGATGATGATGTTTATGTCGGTGAGTCAGAGCTGACACCCTACCTCCTCTTTCAGTTGAACAGCTGGGCTGGGGCTGAAGCTGGCTCTTTCATCAGGGGACTGGCAGGGCTGTGTCCCTCTCAGCGAGAGGCTACAGAGGGCACAGCCATATAGACAGCAGCTTGACTCCTGGGGCATGGACCACAACGAGCCAGAGACACAGACAGAAGGCTCTTATGTGTGTTTGTGTGTCTCTGCGTGTGTGTGTGTGTGTGCATGTGTGTGTTCACACTCTCTAAGCAGCATTGTGAAGCGTAACCAGACTGTTCTGTCATACGCCCACGCTGGTGTCTCAGAGAACACAGCCACACACTCCTCAGATGACATGCATGCACACACGCAACCCCTGCCACAGCCGCTATGTAATTAACAGACAGAGGAAATGGCGCTGTTGGGGTGGGTGAGTCGGATGCAGGGAGGAGGAGAGGAGAGAAAATCATCTCAGCTCGTGCCTACCCTCAAGACACAATCTGTTTCTCTGTGGCTGTGTGTGTTGGAGAATAAAAGAGAGGAAGGTGAAGAGAGGGAGAGAGATGCCGGCTGGTCTTTTGAAATCTCTGTGTTTTTGTTGCAAGCTGCTGGCAGGCAGTTTTTTTTTGGGGGGGGGGTTGAATACAGAACGAGTGGAGGAGAGGAAGAGAAGTAGGAGGTGAGAGATGAATAATAAGGTGTGCGCACACATGCACACTCACGTACACAGCCGTATCATTTAAAGCCACACAAGGTAAAAGACAGGAAGACTGCTCTCTTTGCACAGAGGTGTGTGTGTTTGTGCGCGTGTGTGTTTCAAGACAGTGACGGCGAGCCAGGTCAGAGGGAGATGTACTCTGTTCTCTGCTGTAGGTCCATAATGGAGGCCTGCTGTATAATGACAGCTCAGACACAGGCAATACTCCCTGTCTCTCTCTTACAGCTTCTTGATTGATCTCTCTCTCTCTCTCTCTCTCTCTCTCTCTCTCTCTCTCTCTCTCTA
>LKNJ01000533.1:110261-168284 GCA_002120245.1 Maccullochella peelii
CCCCTGTTTCTCTCTCTCTCTCTCTCTCTCCCCCCTTGTTTCTCTCTCTCTCTCTCTCTCCCTCCCCTCCCCTTGTTTCTCTCTCTCTCTTTGTCTCCCTTTTCTTTTCCCCCTCCTTTCTTCTTTTCTCTCTCTCGTTCTCCAGTGGAATTGTCGCCTTTGATTCTGCTGCTCTGCAGCCACAATGCTGCTGTTTCAGGATTTCTCTGATATTAGGGCTGTCTCTTTGGTATGGAGTAAAAGAGATGGCATGCATACGCAGAGACATGCACTCGCAGGTGTGCGTGCATGTGCAAACACACACACTCACACATACACATCCGTTCTATAGTGCCTGGGGGTAGATTGCTCTGACATCTCATCTCAGAAGTCAAACAAACCTGGAACTACCAGAGCAGGTTTATCCTGCTGTGCTCCTGGATACTGTGCGCGTGTGTGTGTGTGTGTGTGTGTGTGTGTGTGTGTGTGTGTGTGTGTGTGTGTGTGTGTGCATACGTGCATGTTCAGGATTATGTGTGTTCAAGACAGAGATCATGACATACATCTATTTGTACAGTTTATGTTGAAGCCTTGTTATTCATGTGTATGAGCATTTACAGCCGCTCTTGAAGTTGGGTTCCTGCTCTCTTGTTCGACCAACATGAACTACCATTGCTTTGTTTCTTTTTGAATGCCTGCATGTCCAGCTTGAAGATCAGTTTTTTGTTCTTTTATCACAATTTCAAAAGCTGCTTACGGGTACAGTACATGAGAGCTAGTTATAAATATATATATATATACAGTGTTGATTTTGTCAGCCACAGAGTTATGTTTCCTGCTGTCATTCACTTATACTAGGTGTCATTTCTTAAGCTAACTAGCACTTGACATTGTGGCTGTTAAGTGGCTATTATTATACCCATATTACATCCTGTTTTGCAAGGTTGCTTTCACCCGCATTGCTGCATCACTGGTAGGCAACCTAATATCTGTCTTTAGTCAGAAGTTTTCTTCAGACTTCTTCTTACATACCCTCCGCCCATTCTTCTCATCCCCCTGTCGGCACACCTTCAGCCAGCTAGCAAGTCAGTCAACCATTCATGATGACATGTACTCAACAAGCTGACTCTAAATCCCTCCTGTATCAGTGGCTGAGCTACTTACTCTATGTCATTTCAGCAGGGTGGAGGGTTAAACCTGTGTCCTCTGGTTTAAGTATGCTTTACCACTGAGTGATGCCTCCATTTTTGAATACCTGCACTGTAATCCGAGTTCATGATCTGAGCAATGAGGGGATTTCCACTTATCTACGACAAGATGGCATGGGAAAAGTTGTTGCTTATCTTGATGATGTGTTGGAGGCTTGCTTGTTCACACAAACTCTGCAGTAATCGCCTCTCACACGTGTGCAGCTTTTCAACTAACCACTATAGCAGCATCTTGTTTACTATTCCTCCCTGCAGTATTTAAAACTGGTCTGCTGACAAAAAAGCACAAAAAATGTCCATATCCCACAGTGTAGACCAATTTTAGTTATCAGTTGTTTGCTAATCATAATAACAAATTGGGCTACACTTCCTGTAGCTGCTTCACAATAAAAGCCTTCCAGTTGCTTGCTGGTGAAAACGGTTTAATGTGAAGCAGCAGTAAATGTTTGTTTTATATTGGCAAATACAGCTCTGATAGTACAGCAAAGAAGAGATTGTCCAAAAACAGCGAGGGTGCTACTTGTTAGAGGAAAGTAAGAACAGGAATGTAGGAGTGGAACAAAACACCAAACCACAGAGGCTATGTTACACCGGAGCTACACAAGTATTCAAAGCTGAGCACAGCAAGACTTTAAGAAATGCATTTAGAAGTGCTTTAGTCACCTGTCTGACCACACATGTTGAGCCAACCCGTTTATTGTGATGACATCTTTATTGCTCATTTGAGGGAAGACACTGGCTGGTTTGGCCCTGTTCCTAAGCAGGACCACAATATTGTGGCATGGCATGTGCTATACCAAGCCACTGGAAAAGAGGCATCTGCTGCCCCAGTGAAGTAAATGATGGATACACAGTTAGTTGGAGGCAGTACAGTTCCGGTCCATGCTGCGTTGGACTTAGCCAAGCCAGGTTGGTGGCTGGATCTGATAGATGAGCCAGCAGCACCGCCCTGCTAGTTTTAACGAGCTGATAGGCAAATCCCTTCCTGGTTAAAGATTAACCGCTCGCTAGAGCTGCCACTGCATTATCTCCCTACTGGCCAGGGCATACAGGAGCCAAGAGGATTTGCTTTATGTGTGCGTGCATGTGTGTGTGTGTGTGTGTGTGTGTGTGTGTGTGTCCGTATGAGAAAAAGAGTAATCTGCATTCCAACCTGCAAAAGGGTGGAACTGTGTGTGTGCCAGTGTGTTTGTTTGACTATGGGAGTTAGTGATCGGCTTTACTCCCAGTGGGGTGTTAAAACTGTGTGTTTACTGTATGCCATTTAGCAGTCAATCTGCTCTGTGTGTGTGTGTGTGTGTGTGNGTTGTTGTAATCTACATTCCTTTTTTTCAAGGACTTTGTTTTGTTTTCCCTTAGGGCGTAACGGCATTCAAAGGGTTAATTGCATAAGGAAGCTTGCTGTGTAACAGACTCCTTTTAACCCTTGGGTTATCAGCAAAAATGTTAAACTTTTGCTACAGTGCCAAACAATCTAATTTATTCACCTCTCCTAAGACCTTTGCATTAAGGTCCTAAACCTTGCCTGTGGGTGCAACCTTTGACCGTTTTGTAATAATCCATGGCAATAAAATCAGCATTTAAAATCTATTTTTCTTTTGTGAGTCACTGGATTAAAGGGCTGTGACATATGTCGTTTCATTTTCATTTACAGAGGAATCCCTCTGATTAACTGGGAGACAATGCCATCTGCTGGATGTTGGAAGAATGTAGGGCCAGAGACTGCCTAAAATACAGAGCAAGTTTGTTGTAACTAAGTGATGTTAAGAGGCGGAGGCAGGCTCACTTATCTGGAAATTTGTAAGACATTACTTATCCCGGGTTGTTTAGATTATACTATTCATCATTACTTACTGGGAAAAGAGAGCCTTGACTTGCATGGCTTGTGTTTTTCTGGTTTTAGAGTAGAGAAAGCTCTCTCTTGTTGGACCATGTACACCCACATAACCTTAATACTATCATCGATTTCCACTTAATTGTATAATGAAGTAGTAAGTGTTGCAGTAATCATGCTATCCTTAATATAGGGGATAAATGAAAATATGCCTCTCATTATATAGGAGCTTTCAGCTGTTAGGGTCTCACTGATCTCTTGTAAAGCTGCACTTGTCTTTTTGTATTTTTGGGGGCATTTTTGCCTCTTTACCACATGAGACAATGGAGGGAGATGAGGGATGAAATGCAACGAAGCCAGACTCAAACCAGGGAAGTTGGTTGATCAAAAAGGCCACCAGGAAGCCCTATGAGCGACACTTCTGTTTCTGAGTGCAGGCATAGGGAGACTGAATAAGCATCATTTCTGGGAAAGCTGTGTTAGCACCTGCAACCCCCTCAGCCACTGCCCTGCCATCATATGAACTGATGCTGTGGTTGCTTCAGACAGACAACATAAATGCAGGCAGCAAAGAGACACTCTTCTCTAAAACCAGCAGGGTGATCTTCGTGATAGTAGACAGGAAAGGGTTAGAAGAGAGAGACAAAGACAGAGGAGAGTTAGGTGGCCCTGTGATTTCTCAGGGGAGTCAGACTGTGGCCTGAGGAACAGAAAGGCGCTTTGTCGAGAGGTGGCCTTTGGCACAATGCTGGCCACCGTGTAGCTTTACCCCAAAGATAATCTCTCTCCCTGTCATCGCTCTCACTCCCTCGCTGCTGAGAAAAGTAGCGAGTGACGGAAGGAGGAAATGACTAAAGAAGCGACTCATTCACACCCCTGCAATGACAGCAGGACGGACAGAGGGGAAGTCAAACCCACGCTTTTTACTCTTTTCCTGAGTCCTCCACCCCCGACCACTATTGCACATTAGCCTCCTCCACCCTGATAATAACAACCCCTTGTAACTGTAGTGCGTGTGTCAGCGTTTAGCCTGTGTGTGTGTGTGTGTGTCTGTGTGTGTGTGTGTGTGTGTGTATAGTACTGTAAGGTTTGATTGCATGTTTTTGGTATGACTTCCTTGTTTGTGTAAAATGGTAATGTTGATTTAGAATGAATGGATTTCATTACTTTTTTGTGTGGAATGTAGTTCTTTCTTTCTCTTTTGAATTTTTTTTGATAAGCATTTTCAGTTGAGCAGTTATGCTAATAAAGCAAATTGAATTGAGGCAGATATTCTAACACAAAGGGTTTTCTCTCTTATGCTGTAGGGCTTGACACAGGCCAGGACATGTCCTTTTTCTTTCTCTTTCTTTTTCTCTCTCTCTTTCTTTTTCTCTCTCTCTTTCTCTCTCTCTCTCTCTCTCAAGGAAGGAAGGGTGCCTCACATATTTAACCTACCCTCCCCATCCATCTATATACATGCACACATACATACACACTGCCTGTCATTCCTCCAGCAATGGGGTCAGATGTGGTGACTGGCTGAGCACCCTCCGCTCCTCCTCCTCCTCCTCAGCTCCTCTCCCCTCCCCCTCCTACAGCTCGCCTTGGCAGGGCATGCATGCCTGTGTCTGTTATCTACAAATGGCTGAGGAATTATAGGTTGAGAGGGGAGGAGGAGGAGTAGTGAGGGAGAGTGTGAGAAGGGAGGGAGGGAGACAGGGTGGTGGGGTGGGTCATGTGACATCGCAGCAGCTGCTAGGTTAAGAATTTCTGTTTTCTCACTTAGAGAGAGAGAGAGCTAGAGCAAGGAGGGGAGAGATAGGCAGCGTGTGTGGTGTGTTGCTTTGTTAGATAAGCTCTAAACGGTCTTTGTGAGCTGCAGTGCGAGAGACAGGCAGGCAGGGAGGGAGAGAGAGTGAGAGGGTGGACGGGCGAGAGGAGGTAGCTAGACGGAGAGCGAGAGAGAGGGGAGCAGGAAGATGGTGTGTGTCCTCTCTGTGGCTGCCGGTGTGTGCTGGGCTGGGCTCAACGTGAAGATGCAGCCATGGGGGATCCAGGCGGCTCCACTCCTTTGTGCAGTAAGGAGCTTCGGCCACGCTTTTTATCTCTGAAGGGGGGGTCATGAACCGCTGCCAGACCTCCGGAAATGTGCCTCTGTGTGTTTTTGTCAAGCTATGTGCTTGTCTGTCTCTTTTTTCACTGTGTTACTCTCATGTGTGTCTGTTTGTACTGTGGTTTTATGTGTGTGGTTGATACAGGCTTTAAATATAGTGTGCCCTGTCTCTATAGTATAGAGTTTTTGCAGAAAGTTCCTTGTGTATTTCTTTTACTCCCTTCTCTGACTTTTTCTCACTTTCTCTAAAGAGGGAGGGAAGTAGTGTCTTGACAAAGTCACGTTAATGGACTGGGCAGTTGGTGTGTTTTTTTTTTCTTGTTTGTCAGTCTCTCAATGGCGCAGTGTGTGTTGTTCAGGCAGTAGTCATTGTTGATTCCATTATTAATTGTGTGTTGGGTTCATTCGGAGTGCACTGGGTAACTGGGAGGTTACATACTGGACAACTCTAGAGGTGTTGGGAATGTTATTCGCTCTTTCATGCCTGACTTGCTGCTGTGTGTGTCCACTGAAAAACACGCACACACACACACACACACACACACACACACGATGATGTGCCTCTGCTCTTCTCTCAGGAGGGAACATGATCTTTTTATAGCCCTCTCAGCCTCTGGGGTAAACCCTGATATAACTCCTACTTATCTAATTGTGCTATTGATGTACGGTTAGTAAGCAGCTTTTATTTCAGCGAGTACGTCTTTGTCTTAGAAGTTGTTGTGTTAGCTGGAAGTTTACTTTGAATGTTGATTTAAGGAAGATTCTGAACTCTGTGTGTGTGGGTGTGTTTTGATGTGCCGGTTAATACCTCTGCCACACACAAACTACGCTAGTCTGAACTAGCACTGGAGCACGTACTGTAGGGCTATCACACGCCGCTCTGGCATTTAGGGATTCCACTGACCGAGGGGCTGTCAACACGGTGTCACCTTTCAACACACACACACACACACACACACACACACACACACACATACACAGGAAGGAAAGGGACAGCCGTCTTAACCCTCCTCACCCTCTCTCCCCCTCTAATCACCGCAGAGCTCTTATAAATCTGAGGCTAGAAAGAGACATGACACAAAAAAAGATCACCCTTTTCGCTGTTGCTGTTGGGTGAAGAATTCATCTCTATAGCATTAACGTTTCTTTTTGGATTGAACTTTGTTGTTTTATTTTCTCTGTAAATCTGAGAACCCTTGGCTCAAGGAATCCCCAAATTCATTCAAAACTAATTGTCCAAATTCAGACAGATCTGACAGTTTTTGAAACGTCAGTTTATTTTCTCTTACAGTGTTGTTATAATTATTTTCCTTCTGATTAGAGTAGGGTCTCAGTAGCACTTCCCTGGCAGCATTAATTGGATCAATTACAATATGAATGGGACACTTTTTTTAAAGTTATAGTTGTGCTAGTAGCGAATTTGTTACATTTTAACGGGGTGGGCACTGGATGTGTTTAAGCTGAATTACTGTACAATAATATACATCAAACAAGAAATGAAGTCACCTTGGTAGTGTTGGAGCATGCTCAGTAGAGGTGTAAACTCGTGTGACAATGGACCTCTGGCAGACTCACAGCCAGACTGGAGCTCTTTGAGCAAGGGAAGGGTGACCTGCCCTCCTAACCTCTCACCTCTGACCCTAAGCCATACAACTAAAGCCCCTCTGCCCCTCACACCACCAATCCCCATCCACCCCAGCTGTCATAAACGGATACCAGCAGCGCACTCTGCCCTGTCTGTCTCTGTGTCCAGGGAAACGGCTATGTGCATTACCCCATTCGCATAGATTTGTCCTCAAGTTTTTTATTTATTCTTTCATCTGAATGCAGTATTGATAATTAATTCTTTCCCCTTCTGCTCCCTTTTGTCTCTTTTTAGGCATGAGCCATGAGCCAAAGTCACCATCGTTAGGAATGATCTCCACGGCGACCCGTACCACGGCGACGGTCAGCCCCCTTACCCCGTCGCCTCTCAACGGCTCCATTGTAGCCAATGGAAGCCCAGCTACGCAGTCTGCTCACTCTGGATTTGCTGCAGCCCTCCGTAAACTGGCGAAACAGGCAGAAGAACCTCGAGGTAAAGCCACACAGCCTGTCCCACAGGGAGTTGACACTCTTGACACTGTCAAGTTTAGGTCTGCTGGATGGCAGCATTTTGGCTTTATAATTAATGAAGAAAATGGTAACAATCCTTCTGTTTTTTCACTATTTGTCAAGTGTGAATTTATAGATAGATGTATACAGGTTGTGCACATGTAAGTTTTCTGTTGTGGCTTGTACTGTGCATGCTCATTTGGCAACAGAATTAAGTGTTCATTTTTATTTTAACCGTATTAAAATGTCTTGAAAGATCAAAAAAATTAACTTACAGGTTGTGGTTTGCAGTTTGGTTTTATATTCTCTCAGTATGTTTTACTCTTAATGTCTGACTGCAAAATCTTTTGCTGAAAATATTGGGGGGGGGGGTGTCGTCATATAGGTGTGTGTGCCATGTTTGTGTAGCTGAGTGCAGAACTGCTAATGGCAATGGGACAATATCCACACAGGATTGAATTAGTTGCTGTCCCTGGAGATACTGGGACGAAGAGGAGCCACTCTAGCTGACCCACTTAATGTGCTGTGTGTGAGTTTGCGTCCGCTTGGGTGTGCTTGTCAGTGTGTGGTGGTGTTATAATTCCCCTTCATTCATTCGTCCTGGTCAGTTTCTACACACATGAAACATGCCATAGAATTCCCATCTCTCAGACTTGTGGTTGTATTAATATGAAATGAGCATCAGGTGGTTGAATTACTGGTTATTAACTCATACGACCTTATGTGAGAAATTCTCAACTATCTCTTCAAGGCTGAAGCATGCTTGTTCAAAGATCCATATAAATGTTTTTGTGTGTCTGGTGGTCAGGGAGGGGTTGTGGGTTTCGGGTGTCTGCTTTGTTTCCTGTATGTTTGGTAAATGCAAAACTGGCCTCTAATACACATGTACAAGTATTCTTTAAACCCATGTGCCCAGTGTCTCTTAATTACATACATACAAATGTATAAAGCAGAATCTACACAGGAGAGCCTCAGTAGCGACATTCTAATTGTGGAGTTTATTGAGGGTACGTTTGTGTGTGTGCTTGTGTGTGCATATGTATGTGTGGCTCAATGCCTTGGCTCTGGAGAGGCCCAGCTACCCCAGCTGTCCACCCTTGCTCTGGCTCTTAAATCAGATGGTCCCCTCCTTCCTGGCTGTCCCTGGACACCTTGCTCCCCAGCCCACTGCAGCCTGGGACCCAGAACCCTGCAAATGATTTATTGCCCACACAGAGAAAGAGAGCGCTCAGCCCCAACCTCTCCTCACCTCCCTCTCAATCCTTCCCCCCTTCATCTCTCTTCACTCCCTCAACCCTGCATGCCACCCCTATTACTTTCTTCTCGCTCCAAAAGAAAAGAAAAATCCACTTCCAGAGTTCAGTCCTGTCTTTTAATGTGATTGTGGATTCACCTGTTTTTTATTGGAATTTTTCCTTATCTCTGTTGCTTATCCCTTTTTTGTCAGTTGCAGCAGGAGAATACAAGGATTGGGTTCTCTTAGTCATGTTTTTTTAATACCTCTGCTTTGTTATTTTTCATTGTGTTGCAAGATGAGAATAAGTGTGCTGTTCTATTTGTACTTTACAATCTACCAAGGCAGAGAGTTCCTGTCTGTATCTTTGTCATCCAAACAGACACCAGATCTGGTCTGATTAAGCTCCACCACCTTTTTATTAAAAGCACAAAAAAGCCCCTTTGTTATTTTTGAGGCCTGCTGACTGTGCCGCGTGGCTAGTGTAGACAGTGATGTGTGGGTGAGTCAGCCGTCAGGCAGAAGGGGCAACTCTGCCCGTGGAGCCACCGGCTCCAGGGTGGGCAGAGAGGCATGTAGCCCCTGGAGCTCCAGTCACCTCTCTGTCTGCAGAGCCTGTATTTACAGGCAACACACACCCAAACACCCCCACACATGCAAACAGTTGTCTTTGCAACTGTGTAAGCCTCGTGATTTCTTAGCATGCTGCAGCCTGCTGTCCTTTCATTAGCTACTTTGACTCAACCTCTCTCTCTCTCTCTGTCTCTGTGTCTCTCACCCTCTGGTTGTTGCTTTGAGGTGAGCAGTGCAGTATACAGTATATGAGGTGCCATGACTCAGTGTCCTAAGGCCTAGAGGAATTAGTTAGGTTTGAGTACTAGTATCACTGCCACCGGCTGCTGAACTGATTTAAGACCCAGAGCACGGCTGCTGTTTATACACACACCCACACAACCCATGCACGCACACACACACATACTGTACGTCGTCACTTGTCTGTCGCGAGTATAATGAATAGCTCTGTGTACTGAGTGCTGCGCTGAAGAGGGGAGGTGATGGATAATGAGTATCAGAGCAGCGTAAAGGACACACTCTCACCCCATGTACACTCCCATGAACACACACCATAGCACTCACATGTGTGCGCAAGCACACAACGCACACAGACACAGATAACACACTGCCAGAAAAAGGCAGGCCTGCTGATATCTGATTAATTAGGCAGACCTTGGTTTAATCCTCTCAGTTGTTTCTTCTTACACACTCTCAGACACATACACATTTCATGACTGCATTCATACCAACTGTAGTACACTGCCTAGAGAGAGAATGAAGAGAGGGAGAATTAAGGTGTACAAGATGGATAGAATGAATTGGCTGGAAAAAAGAGGAATTGGAAGTAATTAGTAGATTTGTGAAAACCAGAGGTGTTTGTCAGATTGTGAGTATCTTTACGTGTACATTTATGTGTTTGTGTGTGTGTGTATGTGTGTGGCCGGAGGCTCCCCTTGTTTCTGGGAGCCCAGAGCATGCTGGGACAGCGGGGCAATGTGTCTCTGACCTCTCCATCTGGAGCCTGCCTGGAGCTCACACAGCCTTGCTGTGCTCAATGTGTCTGTGTGTGCATATGTGTGTGTGTTTCTTAAAGGCAAAACCCTTCAGGCTGTGACTGTCCCTGAAACACTCACAAACAAGCTCATTTGCTCCCCCCCATCTCTCTACGTACACAGCAACCTTACACCTCTCATGACTCTGTTCAGTAGCAAAGCAGCATTTAAGCACAATATACAGTTTGTACAGTCAGCAGAAGGCACAGAGGATTGTTCTTCTTATTTCCATCCGCCATCTTGTACTGTCTTTCTTTCCCTCACTGGCACAGCAACACACACAGTGTGCCTCTCCCCTCCCCCCACTCAATGATGCAGATTACAGGCTTTGTGTTGTGTTGTCAGTGCGTGGCCAAGACTGTAGTAGCAGGTGTGTGCGGTGTTTGTGTGTATCAGTGGTTATTGTGTGTGTGTGTTACAGTGCACGTGTTGAGGCTTGTGCTAGTGTATGCTGGTGGGGTGGCATATGGATGCAGGGTTGGCTGGGCACTGCTATGCACACCAGGTGTGAAATGGACTGTTTAATTAAGTGCTGATGTTGTTGTAATGCATGCTGGGAGGGAGACAGGTGGAGAAGGTGGGGTGGGGTGGGTGTGTTGGCAGGGGGCAGGAGATCACCTTCTGCCTGACAGGGCTGGGGGCAGGCTATGCTTGGCTGTTTTGGCAGAGGCGGTGGTGGTGGCGGCAGAGAATTGGTAGGATCCATTTGGCATCACTAAAACATTTTTATGTAGTGTTGTCTTCCTATCAAGGCTTAGTGTTCTAGTGGGATTCACTGCTATAGCTGCTGGACACCCCTATTGAATGAAAGAGCCTGTTGAAGAGCTGTGGTGACTTTTTTTGGCTTTTTGATTGGGTCAGTGGCGGAAAGTAAAAGGTGCCATTTGCAGGGACACTTGGCCACAGCCTCTGACCACAGCTTGGTTTGTTTGTTTGTTGCTGCTGGTTGTATCTTTTGTGTGTGTGTGCGCGCGCATGTGTAGCTCAGCTTGAGCGGTCAAGTGTGGAGGCAGTCTGGGAGAGTGGGACTGGTAATAGAGGAAGCGATAGAGAAAGGAGCTTCACCATTAATCACACACAGCTTGGGACTGAGACAGCGCTTTCTTTCTTTCTCTCTTTTCCTTGCTTTTTCCTTCTGTCTCTACCTCTTCTGCCCCCTTCCGACTTCATCACTACACCCCACACACACCCCTACACACCAAGCAAGTGACAATCAGTACAGCTAATGAAGTGCAGGTTGAGAGCTGATGAGCCTATTTTAGACTCCTCCTCCTCCTCCTCCTCCTCTAGCTCCCTACAGGCCCAGCATGTATGGCCATCTTCTCTCTGTATAGATGAAAGGGGAGGAGCATATGGCAGAAATGACACCAGCTTGGTGCCAATCCCATGCCTTGTATATGATTTTTCTCCTATCAGATGGCACTATGATGTGAGGGAGGGGCAAAGAAAGGGGATTGGTATGGAAATTGGAGCAGGGTGGTTGAAAATGGACAAGAGGAATTCTTGGAGGAGGGATGGAGGCTTCATGAAGTGGCTTATGGACACACATGATGTTCTGTGATTTTTTTAATTTTTTTTTTTTTACAGGAAGATAAACTCTGACATATCTATGTCTGGTTGGCAGCCACTGTGTTTAAAGAACAGAAGGAAAAGGAATTGGGGTTTATGAAGAGGTGGTGGGCGGGTGGGGTGTCGCTAGAGAGGAGGAGGGACTGATAGAGGAATTATTGTCGTTTGTGTTTTTGTGCCTTGTATACGTGTCGAGGAAAGATGCCTAGAAGTGTACACCCATTGGTGGACGGCCCTTGTCTCTTTTATTTCCTTCTTCCCCTCACCTGCTTCTCTTCCTGCTCTCTTAATTATTTAGTCTGCCCTGCCTCTTCTCCTGTCTGCTTTGCCTCTACATGGAAAAGGAGGAGGAAGAGGAGGAGATGGGAAGAGAGGGGGGGTGAGAGAAATAGATGGAGTAGAGGTCTGTTGCTTAGCAGTTTGGAATCACGACACCCCCCCCCCCCCCACACACACACACACACACACACACACACACTCTCTACTACCTCTTCCCTCCCCCCAGCCTTATTTGTTCCCCCATCCTTGCGTATGCATGTTGTGTGTGTGTGTGTGTGTGTCTGTGTGTGGTGAGTGAATAGGCTGTGACACTAGAGCTGTATTAAGTGTAGCTCCATTCCCCAGGCTGAGTGGGCTGCTATTGATTGGCCTAGTCTTGCACGAGAGAGTAATGGCTCTCCGAGGTGAGGGGGGGAGGATTAGGCCACTAATTGCCATTGTGCAGACAAGATATGCCTACCCCCTCAATATCCCCCACCCCGTCCCTGCCACCCACTTACCCATCTGCACCCCTTATCTCTCTGCTTTCCTCTCCGCTCCATCTCTCGCCTCACCTCGCACCTTTTTTGCACTCTCACTTGCTGTTTTTTTTTTCCAATCACTCCTCATCTCCTATCATTGTGTGTCTGCATCATGTCTCACCTCACATGTATCATCACCATCTTTTCCACACACATCTTTTCCTTCTTCCCACCTTCCCCCTTGCCGCTCCTACCACCACTCACACATATATTTTCAGATTCACCTCACTTCCATTATTGATTCTTTCCATTATTTAGTGGTATTAGTTAGAATGAGGTGTTTAAAAGCAGTCAATATCCTGACCGCACGTACCATAAGCTGACGTTGTCTGTTAGGTTATGTTGCCACGGAAACCGATGCAGCGAAGAAATGACAGTTTGGTAGAGATCTGTGGTTTTTGTGCTGATGGTGATAATTGTACAGGAAGTAGACCTGAAACTGGCCTGAGGTTTCAGTTGTTTTTTGGCTGCATGTAAGCACGTTGATGCACAAAAGCACAGTTACTTGCACATGCACACACAAGCACACATCTCCTGCTGTCCTTGTTGCAGCACCAAAGTGTGTGTCCCATTGAGAGGGTTGTGACCCAGTTTGACTGTGTAATGCTGCGCTCGCTCTGAGCAGAGGAGACATACGGCACACTGTACTGTCAGGAGAAGAGGCAGAGGCTGGGAGAAGAAGAGAGGAAATGAGAGGAAATGTAGAGACAACAAACAGGTTAAATCACAGGAGCAAAGTAAAAATAAAGAAAAGAAGGGAAGACAGAAGGAAAAAAAGACAGGAGGGAAGAGACTGCGGACACAGTCAGGAAGAACAGCGGGTGTAGCCTGTATGAGGGGAGGTAAAAAATAAAAAGATGAAATTGCAGTCATATACATATGTGAATGGGAGCATATCATATAAGAGCTTTGGAACTAGAGAGAAAGAAAGCTTGATGTGTGGAAAGCAAGGCATGTGACCAGACCGTGACCCTGCGCTACAGGGTTTCCCTGGAGGGCTTTGTTAATGTGGCACAGCTACAGTGCAGCAGAGAAGCTCATTGGGCCAGCTTTTCACCACCTGCTGTGTGAGTGTGTGCAGTGGAGGGGGGAGTTCTGTGTGTGGCTGCAAGCACCACTGACTGTATATACATTCAGTATGGCTGTTCATTCCCAAGCAGTGTGTTCTTGTGGTGTGTGTGTATCCTGCATGTCAAGGCTGTGTGACTCTCACAGGGCTGCTCATCCTGATCACTGTCACTTCATAATGGGAGCCTAGGGCCATCCATCTGGCCCTCTGTGTGTGTGTGTGTGTGTGCCCACACGTTATTTGTTGCCATTGTAGTGCTGCAACCCCCTTTTATTCCCTAGTGAAGGAGCTACAGTATCATACTGTTATATTTACCTTTTTATCAATAGAGCAAAATACAGACTATTAGCTTGTCTTATGCTTTTTCTTTCACCATACTCATGTCAGTTGTCTTTGTATTTCTCCAGCTGCATCCTCCATCAGCAGTGAGTCCTCACCAGTGTCCTCCCCGGCCACCAACCACAGCTCTCCAGTCAGTACACCCAAGAGGGGTCCCCTCGGTCCAGGACCTGTCCTGGTTCCCCCAGCGGGCCACAGCGTGCCAAACACTCCACCTGTAGTCACCATTGCTCCAACAAAGACTAGCAACGGCCTCTGGAGGAACGAGGGACGCCAGGTAAAACCACATCCAAACACCCCTCACACTGACCTTGAACCTGCTCTCTTCCTTTCTCTTCCTTACCTTTCCTTCTTTCAGTTGTTCTTTCTGAAGTCTCAGATTGTTCTGGTGTATTTTCTCCCTTTGTATTTTCCTCTCTGTCTCTTATCTGGCTGTTAAAGCAGCATTCAAGTGTTCTCATTCTTCAGCTTGCCTGCTAGCACAAACTTGCACACAGACAGGATCTCAAAGGATTAATGGATTTTGTAGATGGCCTGTAACCCATAGTGTGGCAGTACATATTTGACATATGTACATGTGACATGGCTGGCAGGTCTATGTATGTCTGCTACCCCCCAAATCTCCCCTCACCACAACCCCATGTCTCCATGCGTTAAACAATGCCAGCTGCCATTGGGACGTCGAGGTGACAGCCTCAACGGCAGCTAACATCTGTGCCCTTCCAGCCCCCCTCCCGCTTAGCCCTCTTGCCCTTGGACCAGCCCCTCCCAGGTCCACAGCCTTTAGCCTCCTAACCCCCCCTAACCCACCTCCAGTCTTACCCTCTTCACTCAAGCAGTCAAGTGCATCCTCCTCCTCATCACCCCCAACACCCTCTCTCTGTTACGTAGTGGGGGAGAGAGAGGGAGAGAGAGGGAGAGCTGCTTGCTTTGATAAGGAGTGGATTATGGATTATGGCCTTGCTTTAAGCCTTCTTATCTCAGCTCAGGGCTAATTGTCGATGCCAAGCGCACGGTTATGAACAGCACTCGGCAACATGCGCAAACTCTCTGGGACACTTTGATGTTTCCCCGGAGACAGAAGGGGGATAGCGAAGGGTAAGTGAGGAGGTCAGCCAGCCAGCAGTGTGTGGTAGCATTCAGGCCATTGTCCTCTCCGCTGGACAACGCCCCTGACCCTCACCCTCTGTAGCTATAGCTTTTACAAAATGACCCTTTCGTAGTTCAAATGTCAACCAGAACTGGGAGGGCCTGGAGAGACAGGGGAGCTCTGCCAGTGATGTCACCCTTTTTGGCTTTCTTTCAGCATAGCAAGTTTTAAAGAGCAGAAGAAGAAATAAGCGCACAGAAGCACCTTCCGCTCCCTTCCACACAGCCATATACAGTATTATACAGTATTGTAGCCAATCATGTGTGTATGTTTGAATGCATGTGTTTGTCTGCTTTTGCACGGTATGTGTGTGTGTGTGTGTGTGTGTGTGTGTGTGTGTGTGTCTCTAAGAGGTCAAGCTCAAAATTGAAAAGGTCGTGTCACTGGGTTTGTGTTGCCTCAAGCAGCCCGGGCCCACCCAGCCAAAGAATGAGGAGGTTAAGGGAGGTGATGTAGACAAGAGGTTGGGGGGACAGCAGCGGGGTGTGCGTCACGAAAGCTGGCGTCATAGCATCTCCCCTATGTCCATGGTGCCGCTTCAGTGAGCACATATAACTCTGTGGTCACAAAGACATAAAGGACACACTCATTCATAGATGCCATCAAAATGTCCCTCTTAAACAAAGATGATGCTGTCTGGAGCTTTGCTAATTGTTCAGGAAGGATGCATCGGGCAAGAAGGGTCGACCCTTTGGCTCTTATACCTTGCCCCTGTGCCCTTTACACTTGTCTCCTTCTCTTACCCCCTATGTCTACTATTATCATTCAAGTTTTATGCCAAATTTTCTCTTGGGTAAGATACCTGTGTCAAGACCAACCTGTGTTTTTCCATACGCCAGGACCAGCATGGTGTTGAAGTAAAGTGTTGGGAACAATGGCAAGGGGACACAAACAGCCAAAAATGAAGATTTAAAGACAAAATGAGAGTCTGATAGAGGGAGGAGGAAAACAGAGAAAATAGTTACATACAGAGGCAGCAGTCTGTTCTCTGAATCCCCTGTAAAGCATCCAAGAAAAGCTTGTTTGTTGCTGTGTGTATAAATGTGTTTCCTGCTTTCTGTGTGTTGGAAGGGTTGATTAGTGTCTCTCTGGCTGAGATGTGAGTCTGTCTTTCAGAGAGGGGTGATAGGCAAGGCAGCGAAGGAGGGAGGGCTTGGTGCGTTGGCATTTTGCTTTAATGACTGCAGGAGTCTGCTCCCGCTGCTGCCTGTAATTGCTTTTTAATTGGCAATTTGGATTCATGGCTCCATCTGAGAGGCGTAAACGAGCGCTCTACAATGCGCGGGGTCTCCCACCCTCACTGGGGGTTACAGGGGCCTGGCTCACACAGAGGAAGATGGCTGTTAATGGATCTGTCTTTGCGTCTGAGTGCTTGTATTTGTGCTCTGTACTGTGTTTATGGCATGGTGCTCGTGAATAGTATGTGTTTGAGAATACAAGACAGTTTTTTGGCAGTGTGAAAGGTTAAAATGGGATGGCTGGTTGGATGTGTAGGTGCCTGAGTGACTAAGGTGCCTCTCTAATGGGGATGGAAGGTTCTGTCTTTGTGGTGTGTGTGCTTTTTCAAGGTGCTGACCTTTTACACCCACACCTTTGCATGTTTTTCTACAGGCGTGCATCCACACATGCAAGCACAGACATACACAAACAGGGACTAAGCTCAGGCAAAAAAAAGATGTGCATACAGCATGGCAGCACATTATCATTTACAAACAGGTTTCTACATTCCTTTTTGTTGATCATCTCACATGTAAGAAAGACTTTGCTGCTGACGCTATTAATTATAAAAGCGGGAAGCAGTAGCCAGTTCCAGCTTTGTTCCATCCTCTTACAATGGGATTTCTGTGAAATTTGTTGGAAAGGAACAGGTCAATTTTAGTGATAATCTGTGTTTGGCAATTGCACCAATACACATTTAATTGAGTCATAACCATGATTATGAAACCATGCCCCTGTCACACACACTCTGTATATCACGCAGGGTATTGAACACAGGTTTTACCCACATTTGATTCATGCCAACTACTGGTCACCAGATAGTCAGAGTTCAACACTTAAAAAAAAAAAATATAACAGACCTTGCATAATTTTATTTGGTAAGCAGGTTCTCGTGTTGTTATGTCATCAAAAGTGGTCAGTGCAGTGTCGTTTGGTTTAACTATTGCTTTAATTTTCTTATTTGGTCACCGATGCAGCAGCTTGATGAGTGGTCAAGTTGGGGCACAGACTGAGGCAGAAGTGCTACTTGGACATGGTATATCAGGGTGCTGTCCACTCCTCACGCATAACACAACAAACATGCATAAATAAATACATCTACCTGTACCATCAGTGTTGTTAGTCAAGCAATGATGACAGCTTTGCTAAACACCGATCACTTGGTTAGCAAAGCTGTCATCAGTGTGATTATAGCAACTGATTAACTGTGTGATAGAAAGCAGCTCCTCTTGTCTTTACAGGCATATTACTGAAGAGGCATTGCTCACCGAGAGCCTGGCATCTCGTGACTATCTGATATTGACTTCTTTTGACATATATGAATCGCTTTTCCAGTTGGCTGCTGATTGGGAGGGAACGTCCACCTTCTCCCTGCGCTCTTAAAGCTTTGAAACGATGGAAGTGGGGTGGGGGCTTTACAGGGACGGGAGGTTTGAGGGAGTAGAGTGCCTTACTGTTTAGTGAAGCGGAACAAACAACAAGGAGCAAACCATAACATTAAACTACTGGAAAGTGGGGGGAACGTAAAAAACAAAGGGGGATGTGGGGGGTCTTAACATTAGAGGCATTTAAGACTGGATGTTAGCGCATCAGTGTCAGCCTGGGTCAGTGGCTGCAGAACAGGACGTGGAGGTAATGGCTCCCTAAATTGGATTTATCTTATCTGAGGCAGTAGTGAGAGAGAGAACAGTGCTACTGTAAGGTCTCTCTCTAATCCCAGGGAGCCCAGAGGTTAATTTAGTGAGGCAAGAATTGCCGTTTCCTCTCGCTCCTCTTCTTTATGTCTTCATCTCTACATTTCCTTTCTCGCCACTTTCCATTCTTTCTAGTTGTTCCCTTGCCAACTGCAACTTGAAGTCTCGTTTTGCGGGAGATGAGATAACGGCTCCACCATACCTGTGAAAATCCTCCTCGACTGTATATCCCTCCATAAACAATTTCCGAATTGTTGTACAACTTACAAGGGTTGTAAGTTTCTCTGTTCTGCGATTGCATTTGTAAGCAGAGGGAAACCAAAGCTTCAGAAAATGCACTCCCACTCCCACAGCAGGATGTCTTTGTAGCACTGAAATGGTGTATGTGCCTGCTGAGTGTGTATGTGTGTTTGTTGTGGGATTGAATAAGTGAGACCAGGCTTGCTGCCAAAGGGAGAGAGGGAGGTGAAAGAGAAGAAGGAAGAAAGAGAAAGATAAACAGAGGCAGGGATGTTTCTTTTTGGACTTTGTTCTCTTCCCTGTAGATGTTATGTGCGCACACACACATATACTTTTCCAAGCTCAAAGTCATCACCATTACCACATCCTTAGCAATCATAAGGATGATGTCTCTTGTTTATTATTAGAGAAAAACAGTGAGGCTGTTTTTTACCACTGTCTGCCTGCTTCCTCCATTTTACCATATATTCCCTTCAGAGAAATGTTGACCCGTCTATTTTTACAGGGATGTGGTTTGTGTGAGAAAGTGGATAAAAGTGCCTGAGGTAGGAAGAGAGAGTGAGGGAGGCTGATAACCATAAACAGGCCTATTCTTTCCCCCGTCGCTCCCCTCACAGGATGGGCTCCATGAGCATTGACAACCGTGACGGTCACAGGTCCTCACGAACAATGACTAAGACTCTCCCTCTGTATCTCTCTCCAGGCTGACTCGGGGCCTCGTGGGGCCAGCAGAGAACGTCTGGGTGCAGAGGGTACCCTCCCCCAGGAAAAGGGTGGCCCCTCAGTCCCTGCCCACCTCCTAGGAAACCACTATGCCTTTACTCTCACCCCTGGTGCTGTCATGCAGGATTCACGTTTCCAGCCCCTCAAGTGAGTCACACACTGCTCTGCCTGTTCCTCTGGATTTGTAAAGTTTACATGTTTTCAATTTTAAAGGAAGTTTCTACACACTTTGATATAAGTGTATGATCAATACGTCCTGGGGTTTATTAAAGTCACTGGAATAAGCAGCTGCAACAAATCTACAAACATTTGTCTTATGTGCTAAGAAACAAGGACCAATGCACACGTTTGATATGTGTGGACAACAGTGAACACATGCAAATCAATCTAACCATGGCTTTTGTCTATTGTGCCCCTACCCCTCCTCTTACCTTCAGTCTACCCAGACAGTTGCCTAATGCAGTGCCCCCTGGTCATGTACCAGAAGAGTACCTCCGTGGATTCCGGCCCTATGCCACAACTGAGGATGCCCTCCGCATGCCCTCTTTACCCTTGGGCCTAGACCCTGCCACTGCAGCTGCCGCAGCTGCCTACTACCACCCCAGCTACCTGCCCCACCCTTCCTTCACGCCATACAGGTAAGCCTCTCGATTCATTTGTTTTGTTGACTTGGCACCCATTTCCTCTGAGAGCAAATTGTGCAAACCAGTGCATATGACTGATCTAAGTAACTGTACTGCTTAGGCTCAGCAGTAAATGCATTAGTGTATAGCTGACCTTGAATTCATGTTCCCAGAGGAAAAATATGTTCTTTATTTGTATATTTATTTAACTGGGGGGAGAGATTTCATTGTGCAGAAGAGAGTTGAAAAGAGACGTGACTATGACGGATGGCATTACAGATAAAAAAATCAGGTTCCATGTTAACAAAAAGCAAAGTAACAGAATACAGATAACAGATACAGAACAACCAAATTCACAGTATCAGCATGGACAGGAAGGAAGTCGCAGAGTATCACTTAAAACAATTGCATTATTGCACTGATAGCACTGGGGTTCCTCACAACACATAAGAGCAGAGTTTATCATATTGGAGTCCTAAATTAAAGCTTTATATATTGCATCATCTGACAAGCTGCTGCTGAGAAGCCTCTGTTTGAAAATATCCTGGTCAGCTGTGTCAAAATGCTTTTAAGAGACTGATTTAAAAATAGATATACATCACTGTTTATTCCCAGAGGCTGCAGTGATGTCATTTACAGCCTTCAGAGCTGCTGTAATGATGCTTTATTGCTTGCTATATTGCAGTGCAGCATGAAACAAGGAGAAGCACTAACTTATTTGACAGTTTTCCAAAATTTCTACGGGTCCCTATTATTTTTCGTAGTATGAGACAAACAAAACTCTGTATTTGCTGTATTAATGAAGGAGTTGTATTCATTTTGAAGCTTCCTAAACCAAGCCAGTTAATAGCAAGACCCATTTTCCTTGTGTTTACCCAAGCTAGATTATACCTATGGATAAAATATGAACATACAAAAGAGAGCCGCGGCTGGTTTTGCCACTTAACTCTGGAGCTTATTCATGCATGCTTTTTGAGAATGAAAGAATCCCTGAACTGTTTATACATCTGGGATAGGACATATTCTGCTCACCACTATGGTTTGCCCATTCTCTCATAAGGAAAATTAGATTTTGTGTTACAGTCCAGTGATCACACAGAGGAAACACCAGCAGCAGGAAATCTATGAGTGATATTTGTTAAAAAACACATTAATTCACACACATAAATGTATACTGTGTGTGAACATGTGGACTCTAAAGGACTCTGCTTCCTTGGGGCTATCACACAGGCTGCATGCCCCTGGCCTGTCAACCCAGCAAGATCAGAGGACTGCAGCACCCATCACACACTGCGCTGTAATGGATTTAATGAGGGGATGAGCACTGGATGTCACACACATACACAAAAACACACAGTTGTGCATCAGCACACAGCACAGTCTCTTGCTAGCTGCTGCATGGTGATTGAGGTTAGCTGACAGACACTGCTGCTTTCTTGAAAGATGGAGGACTCTGTGATGTCGCTTCTGTGGGAGATGGCGGCACACAGGTTAATGAAAGTGAATGCTGCACTGTCACACCGGAAGACTGACTTCTTCTCCTTTCTTTTTCTTATTGCAATCTCCCAGGATGGATGACCCATTCTGCCTCTCTGCTTTGAGGTCACCTTTCTATCAGCTGCCAGCAGGGGGAGCTTTACCCCCCATCCATCCCTCTGCCCACATGCACCTACCAGGGGTCCGCTACCCTGGAGACTTCACTCACCCTTCACTGTCAGCACTGCAGTCTGAGAGGTAAAGTCCCTTTAATTCACGCATACGTACAGTCACAAGTACATACACACTGTGGATCTCAGCAGTGTGCCGTGATTATGGATTGTACTTACTAATTTCACTGACATCTTCTTTCTGCTTCCCCTTTCCCTGTCCACTTTGCTTTTCAGGCTTCAGCTGGAGGACGAGCTGCGGCAGAGAGAGAGGGAGCGTGAACGAGAGCGCGAGCGTGAAAAAGAGAGAGAGCGCGAGGCGGAGAGAGAAAAAGAGCGGGAGAGAGAACGAGAGCGGGAGAGAGAGCGGGAGAAGGAGCTGGAGAGGGAGAGAGAGCGCGAGCGAGAGAGAGAGCGGGAGAGAGAACGGGAGAAGGAGAGAGAAAGAGAGAAGGAGCTGGAGAGGCAGAAGGAGAGAGCACTGAGGGAGAAGGAGCTCCAGGCGTCCAAGGCCATGGAGAGCCACTATCTGGCTGAGCTCCATGCCATGAGGGGGCAGGAGGACCGAACCAAACCTGAGAGACTCACCCCAAATCGGGCTGGTATGTGTCCGTGCTGCCCCTGTAGCTTTCTTAAGCTACAATCATACTGCTTGTATACACTTGTCCCTATAAACACTTTATATCAACTAGAGCTGAAACAATTACTCAATTAATCAATGTTTATCTGCAACAATTTGTGATAATCAGTTAATAGTTTAAGTCATTTTTTAAGCTATTTGCTTTAAAAAAAAAGTTTGCTGGTTTTCTTACTATTTTCTTACTCTAATAGTAAACTGAATATTTTTGGGGTTTTGGACTGTTGGTCAGACAAATCAAGCAATTTGAAGACATCCCTTTGTGCTCTTGTCCACACAATTTTCCCTATTTTCTGACATTTTATAGAACAAATAAATAAAGGAAGAGTTGAGAAAATAATCGTCAAATGAAAATAATCATTAGTAGCAGCCCTAATATCAAAATGTTTACACTGACCTTTCTCCCTCCGGTAGATAAAACCAAAGAGCCCGTCCCTCCACCTCCTAAACCAGTCCCGCCAGGACTCCACTCTTCAATGGTCCAATCACATCATCCCGTCCCCGGTCTAATCTCAGGCCACGGCCTCTACATGGGGCCAAGCGGTGTAGGGACGGCCCTCTCTGCCTCAATGCTTGCTCAGAGGACCAATGAGGAGGAGAGGTGGTTGGCGCGGCAACGCAAGCTGCGGCAGGAGAAAGAGGATCGTCAGTACCAGGTGTCTGAATTCCGCCAGCAGGTTCTGGAGCAGCACCTGGACTTGGGCCGACCAGGTGACGCACCAGATCACAGGACAGACTCGCACAGGTGAGACAACACTCACAAGGCTAAACTCATTACAGTCCAGCCAACATGTGCAGAAATTTCAAACCCACTTAAATCTTTTAACAGCATGCCATGGCAGTATTTATTTCCACATGACTTGGTTTATGCAGGGTTGTTTTGCTCATGTTATCAGATAGAGACAAGCAGTTCTGGGGTCTCTGTGACACCAAAACACATGCATGCTTTCAGTGCAAACACTATTTTGGGGTATTTGGATGTCTGTCTCTGCTAGTCTGATAGGGACATTTGTGCCTGTGTTTTGAAGCCTCAGAAGCTGGCATGCTTTAGAAGTTTGTTTTCAGGCAGGACTGGAAAAAAGATAAACCCTGTCAGAAGCATCACGTCTACTCTATTTCTGTCCATGCTTTCTTCCAGGCCTGACATGTAGGCAAATGGGCAGCTATGTTTAGGTGGTGATGTAGGGTGTAAAGTGGAGTCCTGATGCCTGCTGCTTCATGAGTAGTGGGTAGGGGTTTCAAATAGGCAGCGAGCTGGACAGCTAAGATACACAAAGGCTAATTCTCGACTAATCCTCTCAACCTTGCACAGTGTAAGCCCCCTACTTACCCTCCTTTGTTACTGTGCCTGTGTTTGTGTTGTGGTGTGTGATTCAGAAGTGAGGTTGTGGTTAATGCCGAACTGGTAGGACAGGAGAGATACACACGTCTGCTATCAGTAACCCTACGGTATAATCGCAGAATCACAGCTCACAGGCTGCAGATTGCAGATAACACACACACATTTATTCACTCACACACAGAAATGCAAACACAAACAGGAGGCATAGATAATTTGACTGGTCATGCAGTGTGCGCTCCTGCCAGGTTTGATTTGGAAAGACGCTCGAGAAAGTGTCCATAAGCCATCTGCCTTTCTTTCTTCCTCACTGTTGCAATTTTTTCCCCCACCACCATACCATTATTCCTTCTCAAGTCTCATTATTCCTTCACCCTTGTTCTCCCTTTACATATATATTTTTCTTCTCTCTCTCTCTCTCTCTCTCTCTCTCTCACATCATTGAGTATGATTACCTTTCTAACAATCCATCGTTCTCCTTACCCCCCCGTATGTTAGTAATTTTCTCCCCTGTCTGCCTGTCTGTTAGGAGAACATTTCTCCTGGCCTCACCCTCAGTAGACCACTCTCTTAACTTGCTCTCTCCCTTTGTGCGTGCGTGCGTGCGTGTGTGTGCATGCGTGCCACACCACAAGGACCTAACAGATCAAAAACAGGCCTGTGTATCTGGAGGAAATTGTGTGCCTTGGCCACATCCTCACTCTGCTTTGGGCTACTCTGTCTGGGCTTGATAACACTGCTTTGCACAGACACACAAATCCACAGACATACTGACAGGGATGAAGGGAAATAGGCAAGGCATATAAGCACTATATGTTTTTTTTAGACTTTAGACTTTATTGTCCCCAGAGGGAAATTCTTTTTCACAGCTCTGTACATGGAGTGGCCATCACCATTCACACCCATCACCCATCATCACCCACATCAAAACAAACAGTATTCCTACAAGTACATCACAATAGCAAACAGGATGACATGACATCAGTAACAAACATGACAACAGTGGAATAGTCACTGGACAACAGACAGCTGGACAGGGGCAGGGGCCCTCAGTTTTCCTATCACCGTGGTGTGCTGTTGAGGGCTGCAATGGCTGCTGGTACAAGACTTTTGCCAAAGCGAGCCCTTCTGCACCTCAGGGACCTGTACCTGCGCCCATAGGGAAGTGTGGCAAGGTGGCAATTGAGTATATGTGTAGTGTCCTGTGCTATTATTGTTGCCATGCGTGTGATGGCTCTGCAGTTGAGCTCTGAGAGGTTGTGTGTGGGGAGACCTGTTATTTTTTCGGTAGTGTTGGTTACCCATGTTGGTTTGGCCCGGTTTGTAACAGAGAGCATATTAAGGAAACAGGAGGAACAGTAGAGCAGAATGGGTTGGACAATACTCTGGTATAGCAGTAGGAGAAGGTGGGGGGCAACTCTATGGTGTGTCTCTGCGTTGCATGTGTGATTGGAAAACACTATGAATCAATTTTAGAGGAGTTATGGGCATTGTACTGTATTTCTAACAGATAAACATGACCCCTGTTCCATTGTATCACTACAGATCCATACCAAATCACCATGAACCGGGAAGCCGGGACCTCCACCCTCACTTAGGCGCCCCTCCACCCCTCATCTCCCCTAAACCTCCTCAGCCACCACGTGAACACCACCCTCCGCCTCCCACCACCCTGTGGAACCCTGCATCTCTTATAGAAACAGCCTCAGAGTCCAGACGTAACCATGAGCCCTCAGGGATGGGACACTTTGAGCTCAGTCGGCTGCCCCCAGGGCCCTCCAAATATGAGGATGGAGCACGAAGGAGAGAAGGGGGAGCAATGGAGAAGTATCCCCCACTGAGAGGTCCTCCGGGCCTGCCGGAGCCTAGCACATTCCTTGCTGATCTGGAGAAATCCACCCAGACCTTCTTCAGCCAGCAGAGGGCGTCACTGTCCCTGTCCAGCCAGTATGAATTGGAGGGAGCTGTGAAAAGCAATGCTGTACTAAAGAACCTCCAGGGACACCCGGGGCACAGTAGACATGGACAAGAGCTAGGAATGGTCACCGGGCTGGGAATGGGACAGGTAGCCACACTGGGGATGGGTCCAGACTCAAAGCTGATCTATGACGAGTTCCTTCAGCAGCACCGAAGGCCTGTCAGCAAGCTGGATCTGGAGGAGAAGAGGAGAAGGGAGGCCAGAGAGAAAGGTACTCACCATACTGCACCTGATAACGTGCACTCTTACATGCTTTGAAAAATCATAGGCTACATCTTGTTTTATGTAACAGTCAACTTTATTAGAGGATTTAAAAAGTAGGATGTCAGTAGTGACCTCTTTGTTTGCTTCAGGTTACTACTATGAGCTGGATGACTCATATGATGAGAGTGATGAGGAGGAGGTGAGAGCCCATCTCAGGAGAGTAGCAGAGCAGCCCCCACTCAAACTGGATGACTCCACAGAGGTAAAACACCTGCCAGCACATATGCTTTTTGTGCCTTCCTTGATGGAGGCACACACAAGCACTCATGACAAAACATTGCACTAAGATTTTTTTTTTGCCTCTCTGCACAGAAATTGGACTTCCTGGGAGTATTTGGCCTGACTACAGTGGGCCGGCGAGATGAGCTGGTGCAGCAGAAGAGAAGGAAGAGGAGGAGGATGCTCAGGGAGCGCAGCCCCTCACCACCTGTCTCGTACTCGAAACGCACTCCTCCTCCTCTGCCTACCCCCCAACTCAGCACGCGCTTCACCCCTGAGGAGATGGACCGAGCACCAGAGCTGGAGGATAAGAAGCGGTTCCTCACCATGTTCAGACTGTCCCATGTCACTATACAGCAGAGGAGAGGTAAGGGAATAAGTAGTAATACACAGTTTAAGCCCAGTCTATGGAGCAGGTACTCTATCCCACACTTCTAATTTACTTAGTCATGTTTAAAGCCGCTCTAAAAACCCTGGGTAAATAAATATAGGTGATTCTGTCTAACAATTACTCTAAATATGGGTCTTTAGTGTTGCTTACCAACTGTTTTGTTTAATTATGTTTCAAGAACTACATTAATTAGTGGAAGACTTAACTGTGCATAACAATCCCTCTTAGCTATTCTTAATTAAATAAACCATGGCTCCCTTATTGTTTAAGAATTTGTGTGCCCAGGAAACTCCATTGCCTTCAAAGGTAAAATATCAGAATTAAGTCAAGGAAATTGTTTTTACTGACACTGATAAATACTTGAACGTTATCTCAAGGCATAGCAGAGCACACATCACTGTGCTTCAGCAAGCTAGTTAGAAACCACTACATCGCAGAACTGACCCAGTGGCCTTTACATGCCATACAAACATCCCCATCCATTACTCAAATCATATCTCTTCTCTTTGACATCTCATTTGAGCAGAGTAAAGAAGAAGACTGATTGCATGCTCATTTAGCTTTTAGAAAGTAGTAGTCATTCTCAGTCTGCTCTACAACCTGCTGACGCTGCACTTCAACTGAGCTGTGTTCTCATTAACATGTTGACTCAAGCCTTGAAGGAAATCATATAGGGGTCAAACAATGAACATGTCAACCTCAAACCCCTGTATTATAAGCAGCATATATTAAACACTGTATGCATAATGTAATGCTTTACATTGCCCTAGTTAGAAAGGTGGACTTGTGTCAAGGTTCTGTTTGTAGACACTTGCAGTTATACGCACGCACATACTGACAAGGAATTGGGAGTGGCAGCAGTGGGCTTACAGTGATCCTAGTCTAATCCTCTTGATTTACTGTTTGCTGCCTACAGATGGCAGCGCATAGCCTCCCATGCTGTCAGGCCACACTCAACCTCCTTTTACACACACACACACACACACACACACACACACACACACACACACACACACACACACACACACACAGAAAGAAATAGGTGCTTATGAAATTGTGAATAAGATACACACAGACAGGACTAATGCTACAAAGCTTTACACATTACGTATTTTTTCTCTGTCTCTTAGATAATGAAAGGGTGGTGGAGCTGCTTCAGGCCATTAAAGAAAAGAGTGTAACCTTGGATACCATAAGACATGCCCCTCATCCACTGTGTAAAAGCCCTCCTGCACAGATCTCTGGTGAGACACATGCTATTGAACATAAACATTCACACTTTCTCATCCCTTTCTCAGTATCAGGTTAGAGTGGTATTTCTTCATTTGTACGATGTATCTGCACGGGGGATGCATCTAAAATAACTACACTTTCTAATTGCAGCACTCCGTCTGTAGTAATGTGGATCTTGACCTCTTCATGACTAACACATGTTCAAATGATTGCAGATTCTGCATTTGCCCAGCCTCCCTCTGAATCAGAAGACCACCACAGTGTCAGACCACATAGCCCCTCCTCACATTGCCCAGCATCCCCCAGTGGCCACCCAAAACCCCTTGGGGACACATTAAGACCAAAGGAACCCCCTTCTCCAGCTGTCTACCCTGACAAGGCCCGGGGGCCCAGTGAGGGACCGATCTCCAAGAGGAGCTCCAGTCTGCTGAACTGCTTGCGGCCCCAAAACCCCCTGCAGGCTAAGGAGGGCCTTCACAGCGTCAATGGACGCACCAAACCCTGGGACAGCTTCACTCCAGAGGAATTTGCTCAGCAGTTCCACGAATCTGTGCTTCAGTCCACTCAGAAGGCTCTGCAGAAACACAAAGGTAAACCTCACAAGCCACGGTGATAGAGATTTGTCTGCGATGGTGACTAATGCAGGACAGCAGAGTGACTAGGGAGACCACATTTCAGCAAAGTAAAACCTACAGGTCAGCCAGGACCATTATTTTTCCAGTTAATCAATGAATCATTTAGTCAGAAAATATCAGGAAATAGTGAAAAATGTCCATCAGAATTCTTCAGAAGTTCTTCAGTCTTCAAATTGTATGCCTTGTCCAAACAGTCCAAAACATAAAAAGCAGCAAATCTGCACATTTGAGAAGCTTGAACCAGCCAATGTTGATGATAAATGAACTTAATTGATTAATCTATTATCAGAATTGTTGATAGTTTTTTGCTGATCAATTGAGCTGAAACGATTGGCTGACTGACATAAAATTAATCAGCAACTGTTGATTAGTCAAATAATTGAGAAAGTAGTCAGCTGATAAACTCATGAGGGGAAATGATGGTTATTTGTAGCCCTAGATTAATCGACTACTCCTTTCACCGCTATTTAAAATAAAAATGGATGAAATACGACAACCCCCCCTTCTCTTCCATCTTGTCCGTCAGGTGGAGCCACGGGGATGTCGGAGTCGTCCCACCTCCAGGAGTCGTCTGTTCACTACAACATTCCAGAGCTTCGGAGCGCCCCTGGCCGGCCGCCGCAGCCGCATTCACAATCTCACTCAAATGCACATTCATTTCCCCATCCGCTCTCACACGCTCACCCTCAGCCCAACGGGCAGCACTTCTCTGTAGCCCTACACCGGGAGGCCTCAGGGACAAGGGAGGACCTGTCTGCTCCAGAGGACTCTGAGGAGGAAGAGGATGAAGAGGAAGAGGAGGCTCCTGCTTCCAAGTGGCAGGGAATTGAATCTATATTTGAAGCTTATCAGGAATATGTTGAAGGTGAGCAGCCACGCTGAACATGCTGTGATTATACTGCTGCTGCTATTAAATCTCTGCTGGTTTTATGGCTCTTCTGTCGGTATTATATGTGAGTTTCATAACCCCTACCTTTGTAAAAGCCATCCATATTTCATTGTATAGGTTCATAATTTAGTGTTTCCCTTTATTCCCTGGAAAAATTGTGTTTTGAGAAAAATGTTTTCATCTTAAATCCACAGTTGTTGTAGTGAGCTCTCGTCACTAGAGGGTGGTATTCATCCTTCCTCTACACAATTCAGTTATATGCAAATAAATGTGTAATCAGGATTTGTACCAGAAATTCAGTCAGGATAAGTTGAATAGCCATCTGATTAATCCCAGCCTTTTCAAACAGACATTGGCACTAGTGTTTTATTACCTTTAATCATGAAGACATATGCATCTGAACAAACTTTTTTTTTTCTGTGCTAGCTGCTTGTGATAAATTAACCTTGTAGCATCTGATGTTTAGATAGCACATGGTATGGTTTCTGCAAAAAAGGCTCAATTTCTTTCACTAACCCCCAACTCTCTTCTTTTTTCCTTCCCCATTCTCTCTGATTTGGTGTTGTCCTCCAGAGCAAAGTTTGGAGCGACAAGTGTTGCAGAACCAGTGTCGAAGACTAGAAGCTCAGAACTACAACCTCAGTCTAACTGCTGAGCAGCTGTCTCATAGCATGGGGGTAAGATGCACACACACCGCTAGTGTTACTGTGCCTTCTAACACACTTTGCATCATCTCTAAGCCCAAATTCATCCATACCTACCCCCCTACACATTTCCCTTCCGTCTCCACATATTACAGTTTTATTGCCCTTCATAATATACACAAAATGACCTAAAACCCACACACTACGAACTAAAGTAAATAGATCGCAATGAAACAGGCAGCTATACTGGCAAATCATTAATTTGAATGTTTATTTGCAGTGCAGGTTTTCAAAGCAACATGAAGGAACCAGCAGAGTTAAAAAATATTGAAATATTCAGTGCATACATTGCAAGTCAAAAACTGCAAATGCTTATAATGTGGCAAGAGAAGCAGTTTTGAAAATCACAGTATCCCAAACAATGGGGGTCAGTAGGTACCATGACTGCACGGTGCTCTGACAAGAACTATGTGGCCACATACAGGAGCAGAGATATTTTCAAAGTCCAAGATGATAATGTCCCTATATAAACTGCTAATTAAAGTCAATAATGATTTCATGAACACCATGATAAAGTTTCAACCCAGTCATCAGATCTAAACCCACAGGTGCAGAGTACGAATCAGTCCACTTCTATAATCCTTGAAATAGAGGCTTGAAAAATTATAAAATATCTCATACAGTTCGTGACATGAATGGCAGCAATCCAAAAATCACTGTATTCTTTCTTATTCTCACATTGTTTCTTCCTTTATTTCTTCCCACCCTTGTATTGATGTCATATAACTGAAATCACATCCTCATTGTTGTCGTGATTTTGTGTAAACGTTATATTTTTTGTCTCCCCTCTCTGCTTACCCTGGTCCTGTAGGAGCTGATGTCCCAGAGACAGAAGCTGGCAGTGGAAAGGGAGAAGCTACAAGCAGAGCTGGAGCACTTCAGGAAGTGTTTGACGCTGCCACAGACACACTGGCCGAGAGGCGGCCATTACAAGGGTTACCCTCCCAGGTGACCCCAACACGCCAACCTGATGGCCCCCAGGCCCCTGGCCACCTCCTCTTTCAGACTGACACCCAGAGTTTATTTTTCATGGCCTGGTCCCACATGGCTCCAAGGAGGAGAATATGGCTGGCTAGATCAGATGAATGAATGAATGAATGAATGAATGAATGGAGTGAATGGATAAATGGATGATACAGGACCATACAGTGAAGGACAGACAGTCTTTGGATTGTGGCCAGCCAGGGACTATGCCACAAGCCACTAACGCGTGCCAATGTAGCCAACCCTGAGATGAGCGAGAGTATGGGGCAGGAGTACCTGAAGATCAACACAAACACACACACATGCACCTGCTTTCCACACAGTCTTCAGTCCCTGCTCTGTTGTTCAGTCCCTGCATCCCTCGCCGCCACAGCTACACAGACAATCCTGCCAATGAGGGAGCAGCTACCCCAGGAGGGGTGTCGTCAAGAGACTCGAACACTCCAAAGGCTTCTGGCCAGTCGGGACTGATTTTATCACAGTGGCCACATGAGCTTTTGAACTGGAAATGCACTTAAGAATAAAAGCTGAAGAACTACCTGGTGGTACTGTGTGACAACAAAGAACTGTTCAAATTAGGGAAGAACTTAGAAAATGCACATTTTTGGAAAGAATTAAGGAAATGTTTTATTTCGAAATAGAAAATTTGAGAATAATAATTTTAAAAGGTGCTTCAGCCTTGTATTGTATATAATATGAAGACTTAAAAGAATTTTGTATGTTTTTATTACTTTAATCATTGTTCTTTTAAAAGAAAAAGCCTGCCATTTTTATATGTTTATGCTTTTTTGGTTTGGAAAAGAAAGCCTTGCTTTTAGTGTTTGTACTGCTGCTGGCCAGAACAGCTCATTTTGAGACATTTAACAGAGTGAGAGGGGAAACAGGATATACACTCCTCCTCTTACGCTCTCCTGGCACCGCGCAGCTGAGACCCAGCCACGGCCACCTCATCTGGCATCTGAGCTCAGCAAAGCTTACTTAGAGGTCGTGAGACATGGCTCCTGCCCTCTCATTCCCCTTTCCTTCACAGCAACACGTGTCTCTCTGTTTTAATGCCCATTTGTTTTAACAACTCCTCTGCTCAGCTTCACTGCTGCTGGCATGACTAGTTAGCTTCTGATATTCTCATACAGAAACCAGTTGAGACCCATAGTGACATAATTTGTTTTTTTTTTTTACTTTGGTCACTTGACGTACTTGATTATTTTGTAAAGACATGAAGAGTCTCTTCAGCAGCCAGCTGATGAAACTGGTTCTTGATCCTTTATTCTACCATTGGACCTTTCACTTCACTTTGTATGACATTATATAGCATTAGACTCAAACAATATGACGGTTTGCATGATGTTATGCCTTACAAGATCCCTTATCAGCAGCCATGAGAGGACCTAGTGCCAAAATGAAAAACGGTAGCGTTTTGGATTCCTAATTTTAAATTCAGTTGCAATTAGGTAGCCAAATACCTTTGACCCCAACTCATATCCTTACTGCATTTACCCATTTGTAGGACTCTCACCATCCAAAGTTGCCATCATGTTATAAATAAGACTGAAAATCACACAAAAAGTAGATTCAAACTGGTACATATAAAATCTGATTTGGTTTGATTTACCTGGCCTCATACCTGTTTACAGCCTCTGCCTGCCCTTCATCCTCCTCGTCAGCTCTGCCCTGAGATTCAGTCGCATGTTTTACACTGACTTTCTACCCTGTAACTTGTGCTGCCTCTGCCTTATGGTTGTATGAGTGATTGGAGACCATCTATGAGGTGTATAGATCATTGTTTTGAATTTGAAAAGGTTTTACACAAACTGCACAAGTTATGGCGGTGGGATGGTTGGCGTGAAAAGGGTGGGGGCTTCAGTATTTCAAAGTAAAAAACGTAATAACTTCGAAAATGCGCAGAGAGTTGATTTATAGAACATACTGAAGCACAACTACCCCCCTACATACAGTATATTAATTACAAGTGCCTCAAGATTTTGGGAGCATGTGAATGAGTTGCAGTCCATATGATGGACATTCTACACATAACATCAGTGATCAGGAACTTTACATTTTACATTGAAGCGTCTACTGTATGTCTCACACCTTCCAAATATCTGCATGTCAAGAATCGACACAGAATTCCTTTTATCTAAATACACCTCTGAAAATGAATTTAATCATGTGACCTTTTTATAAGCAAGGCCCAAGCCCCGTTCATAGGATCAGGTGGATACAGAGTGTAGTCTGTCATTTTTACAGAGCAGAAGAGAGCCAAGAGCGCAGCTTATCAGTTCATGAGGGAGTACGCATGCTGAGGTAAGCTGCCAGAGACCTGGGGAGGAAGGTGCAGTACAGTGAGCCCCTTACCCAGCCTCCCTGTCTCCAACCCACGCACGCCCATGCAATAGCCCCATTACTCAGTGGAGGATGTCTAGATGCTGTGAAATCCTGTTTTTAAAATGTACTTGTTTGAATTCATTGTAATGTAATATATTCTTTGTTGAATGTAGTAATTAGGTATTTATGAATATATGGCTGTGATTTCAGACAAAAAAGAAAATAAAATATTTCAAAAATGTAAAGTATCAACCTTAGTCTGTTTGAGTGCTGGTAGGTGGCCATTTTCACGGGAAGGTAGAACACTAAAGTCACACATGCATGTGTTAACAAAAAGGACTGATATTCTGGACCCTTCTTGGCAAAGATTTTTCATAGATCTGTTAACTTAGTACTTAAACACCATCACTCCAACCAATATTAACTTGTCACTGGTTTTAGATTAAAATTCGAATGAGTCTTGGGTAGAATGTGGGCTTCCTTCCACCCCACAAGATATGAAATTTAGGTTTTAAAAATAGTTTTGCCGTTGCCCTCCACTTTAGCACTGACCTCAGAACTAAAGTTGGTCCTGGGACTCCTCCACACCGTTCTTAAATATTTAAGATGGGTCAAATACAGGGCAAATGTCCCCAACAAGGACTTCAATTTGTAGATTTTTATGCATCACTATTCAGAAAAATAATGGAAAGAACAAAACAGAAGGAACCCCTTGTTCTGGATCTTTATTATTACAGTAGCACTTTTTGAAAAGGTTTGTATCGATGCTAGTAACAAACTCGGGTTGCTACTAACAATTATTTTCATTATTGATTAATCGGCAGATTATTTTTCATTCATTGTTTTCTCTATAAAATGTCAATTTTCCTGAGCCTACGGTGACTTCTTCAAATATCTTGTTTAGTCCAGTCAAAAGTTTGAAACCCAAAGAATTCCAGTTTACAATTATATAAAACTGAGATAAGTGGAAACCACTCACACTGAAGAAGCTTCAACCAGCAGCTCAGCAATCACCATTTTTGCTTTACGAGTGATCCAAACAAGGAATCAGTTATAAACACAGTTATCGTTTAATTTTCTGTCAGTCAACTAATTGCTTAGTCGACTAATCATTTTGGCTCCATAACAAACATTGTAGGGAAAGAATTAGAAGAAAAAAAAAAAGAATACACTTACCTATACCCTAGACATATACACAAATACATTTATTTTGTCACTTATTGACATATACAAAAATGGTGGCAGTTTTAAACTATAGTGAGCATCCTAAATTAAATTGAATATGTACATATTTCAAACAGCAGATCCATATAAAGCCTACATGCTTTTAATATGTACAGATTAACAGAAGTCTCCCTCAAATACAATACAGTACACCTCTGTTAGCTTCAATCAGCCATTCACAGAAATCTTGTGGATTCAATTTCTGAGAAAACAGTCTTTTGAGTAATGAAGTCCAAGGCTTTAAACCCCAATCTTCCAAAATGACTGGGACAAGATCCAAACCTGTTCAGTCAGCCTTGATGCTGTGGATTAATAGTCCATGAACTGCCCCTTACTTGAACCAGGCTGCATATTGGAACGGAGTTTGTACATGCAGTTGAGAGAGTCAAGAAGGAACGCTCGTATGGTGTTGATCTCCATCAGAGTCAGGTTGTCCAGCTATAAGAGGGAAGGAAGCAGAGTGAGACAGGCTCAGTTTCAAACAAGTAAAAATAACACTCTGTCACTAATGACTGCTGTGAACGCTTGTACTCATATCTGCTGGATCTTAATATGGCAGTGAAACAGGAAGCAGTAGGGCCACAAGATGAGGGGATAAAAGGATAATCCCAATTATTTTGCGAGACACTGTGACCATGGCTGTTAATCCTGTTGATTAAGACACAATCAAGGCGCTTCAAGGTTCAAGTTTACCTGATGAATCTTCAGACTTTTTCATCACTTGAAGATGCTCTTTAGAGCACAAAAATAATTCCAAGGTGCTTACATGTTTTCTTGAATTTCAATACAACCTCCAGTGGCCACTTAAAATGAGACTGTACATGTATGTAGGTGTATTGCCAATATCCCAGCGTTTCAAATAATCTTTTCATTGTTCATTGTTTTTGCAATTAATCAGTTAATCATTTAGTCTATAAAATAGAAAATAGTGAAAAATGCATTCTCAGGGCCAGAGGTAACGTCTTCATATTCTTGTTTATTGGACCTACAGTCCAAAACCAAAACACATTCAGTTTACTATCACAGCAGAGTAAGAAAACCAGCAAATATCCACAAGAACTTTTAAGAAAAGTCATTACAAAAAAGAATGACTTATAATGACTGATGAATTGATTATCAAAATACCGACTAATCCATTATTTGACTAACTGTTTCCGCTCCAAAATATCCTATTAACAGTTTGTGGAAACTAAATGCTCAGTGTGTGGATTCTTCATCATCAGTTTACCTTGGCATGAGCCTCCAGCTGACTGATGAAGCTGTCGGCGGAGAGGCGGAGTTTGGCAATACGCGTGTCCCAGATGTCTTTGACCAGCGTCCGGATCTCATCCGCTTTAGGGATGTTGTCAGATGCACTACAGAGACACACAAACCATCATGTGAGGTAGAGAGCCACATACGCAGACAATAAGGAAGAATTGTCACAAACTGTTTAATCACCATAAACACTTTGAGCCCAAAAGGACAGAAGGCACTATTTCTGCATGGAGATTACTTAAGTTTATATGACTCACTAGTTCAGTAGCAGTTTGGTCAGCTCCATGTAGTAAGGACTGGGAACAGGCGCAAAGGTATCTTCTTTCCTCTCCAGGTCTCGAATCTCCTCCAGTTTCTCTGCACAGTATCAACAGCGGGCAAGCCAATTTAAGGAACCATATTGCCGGAAAAAAAGAAATCAGCATAAATGTCAATATCTCTCAGATGTGCCAGTCATAAAAGTTCCAATTCCAGTATTTTCAGCTTCTTGTGCTTAAGATTTTCAGGTTTTCTCTGTCTGCATTGCTGGCTTTTGTGCTGTGACTCAACAAGGACAAGTGAACTAGGAAAAGAAATCTTAAATCCTTAAAGCATATGGCTGGCAATACTTATACAAACAAGTAAATCGGGTGCAGCTGAAGCCTGATATATCTTATTCCTCTGTGCCTTAGACCTGCATTGTTGTCCAAACACTATTAAAAACACACCAATGAGCCACACCATTGCACAACATGAGTGACATTTTCCTGCATTATGATGAACATGAACACTGCCACATACACTTACACATACACTGCTGTAAATACTCACTCACACAGCTGAAAATAGTCCACAACAAATGCACTATTTACTCCTGTCTGAGTAATGTCTCCCAAAAAAAAAGAGACAAAAAAAACTTAAATGTTTTAGGACATTATTTGGCCTTTTAAAAAATTATACTAGAAATTTGTAACCTATTTTATTTTTTAGATTTATGTCTTCTGTAGGAAACAATGGGCATGGGGCTGAGTGCCAAAGAAAAGGTAGGGAAGTCTGAAAGTGTTAAGAGACAGACTGTGTTGGTTTTTGTCTTTTTGTGGTATTTGTTGACAATAAAAAGAAATATAGAATAATACCAGACATATTCTTAAGCTCTTAAGGTACATGGCAAAATAGTCTCAAGTGAGACTATTTTCTCTGCCTTTAGAACTTTACTTTTCTATGTGAAAGCTGTGAAGAAGCAGGTTTAACCTCTTAAATCTCTTCCAGACCACAGACCAGTGATAAAAACACATGCTGTGTGGTAAGCATCAATCCAACCAACAAAAAGAACTTTATTGCAAATTCTAGTGGTGATCGCAAAGTTCCCAAGGATAACAGATATATTAGGCTGAATCTGGATTTTAAAACATGTCAAACGACCTGTATATCTTACCAACATCCATCCACGCAGGAGGAACAATTCTGCATTTCTGTCTCTGTTTCAGGTTGAGGGCCAGCCACACAGGAACGTCAACTGGCAGTCCAGGGTTGAAGGGACCCAGGTCGCCCTGAGGACAGAAAGACCCACATTTTAAAACATTGCAGTTCACACACAGAGCCACCTGACTCCCATCTTTAATAGCATATAAACATTAGCGTTGTGTAATTACAGCTGGTGATTTGGTTTAATGTATTGACGTTACAATAACGCTACTCACCCATACAGTTACGTTATACAGTAACGGCTTGACAAATACAACTGACTTACTTACCCCGATCAAATAGATCTTATCTAGACTGAAATTTGGTATTATCTTCACCATCTCTTTCTCGGCGAGGAACTCTACCTCCGAGGGATCCATAGCTGTTTGTTTGGCTAGTTTATTTTATTCCAAAAAAAAACTTTACCCTCACATCTACACTGCTAATAGTTCCCGCGCTGCAGGCTGCATGAACCGACAATGAATACGAAGGATAAGACAGCTTCGTCATCAACAGAACAGGTAATACCGCGCGGTGAACACCGTTTTGTTCACTTTGACAACCTGGTGTCTTTGTGTGTAATCTCTCGCACTTGGCGTATCTAAAACTTTAGAGAATTGTAGTTTGAGGGCTGTTTACTGACTCGTTACGGGCCGGTCGGCCATGACGACACTGACTATTCCTCAATTTTTAGCCTTGTCTGGCCCGGAAGAAAGAAGAGGGTCACGTGACAGCAACAACAGTTGCAGGTGAGCGCCACTAGGTGGCAATACTCACCAAGCGATGAAGAGGAGGACGCCACTGATACTAAAAACATGAATGTTAGCCATGAGAGGGTTTTATCTGGCATTCCTGTACTTGTTACATATATTTTAATATTGATGGCGGTATTTCACATTCAGACATGGTTGCCTTTGATACGGTTTTAAGTTACTTAGCAGAAGCCATGCATTAAGCAGTTGTTAAAGTATTTAGATCCTTTACTCAAGTAGAAGTAACCACACTAAAGAGAAAACTCTTTTACTTAGAAGCAATTTCCCACTGTGACTAATAAAGTACTCTATTGTTATTCTTTTACTGTATTTGTACTTCACCATGTTAGTTGCTTATTTTCATATTATTCTCCATTCTACCTGTTCTGAGCAGACAGTACATATGACCCTTGATTGGCATTTTTTAAGCCATTCAAAACTAAACCAAAGAAAAGCTGCAGCCCTGAAGCTGCTAAGTGATTGTTTTCAAACTTTATCAACCTTTTCTAAAATGTCAAGGCAGTGGTATAAGACTATTGCAAATTAATTTACTAAATGATGAGTCTGACAAAGACAAGGATAATTTCAAAAGTCTATTTCATTGTACATTCAGTTCATAAAATTTCTGTAAAAAATATGATGGCCACACAATTATTTAAGTAATTAGCTCTTACTGATTAATTCTAATCTCAAATACAGAGGTAGTTCTGCATTCTCACATCAAGTATTTCAATTTTTTTAACATTACTTATTAAATAGTAGGATTTAGAGTGGTCATTTCAGTATAAATAAATACTATTACCTAAGTCTTAAAATACATATCCTACATAAAACAAAAGTGACACATTCCTGTTCTGATTCAGTGTATTGCATTTCTGAACAAATCTTCCAGAGCAACAATCAAAGGCCAACAGGCCAACATGTATATCATCCAGAATGACATTCTGAAGCACACCAGTGACAATAACAGGAGACATGCATCATGGAGATGTTTGTGTAAGCATTAATTATTTAAAAATCAAAGCTCTTGAGTTGATCACCCCATCGTCATTGCTGGTGCATCTACAGAAGGCCTCGAGTTGCCATGTGACATACAGGCCCATGAGACAAAACCTTTAAGATTCCTGTCTCTCTGGTTCGATGTCATCTATGTGTGTTTTTTAATTAAACTGCACACAAACATCTTCAGACTACAGTTCGACATGTGAATGTGAAGAACACATATTTATATCATATCTCAGTAGTACAATCATCATCTAAATAATTTAGGACTTGATCTCTGTATGGCTACTGGCTGTAAAATGTAAGACAAAAAAATAGATCAAATACTTTAGAATTTAACTTTATGCACACAGCTATGAATAAACACAAACCATTGCAGAAAAAAACCCAAACATTTAAGTTGCATTCAAAAACATAATTGCCTTCATCACCTCAGTATCACCTTGTAAAGGTGGACACATGCCAACAGTGCACATATGGCGCTTGCCCTTGAGAGATTTTGGCCTAACTGGTCAGTGCTCCGCAAGTTCCCGTCAGTACGGGAGCCTTTTGATGGAACAAAGACTACGAGTTCAGCATTTTTGTACCCTTGTGCTACACAATAAGTAGCATCATGCATGCTGAAATGGCAGCAATATTTGTCTAAGTGTCCAGGGTACTCCTGACTGAGGGTCTTAGCACAGATCCAGGACAGACTTGTTGATCACAGGGTTGGTCCAGTCGTTCCTTAGATCATCCAAGTGGTTGTCAAAGTCAATCAAGTTCTCGTAGGACCTTCCCTCTAACAGAGCAGATGTGATCTTCTGTGCTTCGCTCCAGTCCTCAAAACAGTCACTGGAAAACAGACAAAAAAACATCAGTTTGTCTATTTAACCTAAAACATATCTATACAATCACCACTGCTAAAGTAAGTTAATAAGAGAACACAGGTATGCCAGAGGTTGTGGTTGAGGTGCACATACGGTCAATATAAGTCTTAACACAGAGACACTTACGAAGTTACTTCTCTGCTTTTCCACTTGTTTTCATGATGATCATAGATGAGCACAATGGGCTCAGTACAGTTAATTGTTAATCTACTGTTGTCCACCTGAGGGGGAAAGAAAATTACAAGGGATTTAGTGGAAATTATGATCTTGGTGAGATTCGAGGTAATTGTGACAGACCTGTTATGTATAGCTTTACGGGACCAAACCCATGTTTTGCATGTTTGCATATTATAGCACTTTAGATTGATTGTGTTTCTACCACATTGCAGGCAGCCAACTGCATTCATTTTGTCTGTACATTATTAACATGTCATTTTGCTGATTAACAGCAGCCTAATCAATACAAGAACATACCAAACTCACATGTTTGAATGAATGAATGTACACAATGTTCATTTGTAGATTCAACAATGGTCTGCAGCCAAATATCAAATCTCAGAAAGTGGAGCGAATCAATTTTGAATTGATTTTTATACTATACTGAACTAAAACCAGTGGCTGCCTGGAAGGTAGGATGAACATATTTGTTTAACTAAAAATGAACCACATGCTTTGGAAAATCACAAAGTCAGCAGTAAAGTATATAACTTGATGTCAATGGAACAAAAACATGTAAAACCACCAGCATAGTTCATTAACACCAGTCTAAATGATATTACCATAACAATTGCTGCTTCACTGAAGTTCTCAGAAATCCTGGCAGCCACTTTTTCTGCAACTTGGTTGGGTCTGCAAGAGAGAGGACAAGACATTTAGTGCATGAGAGTCAGGGCATAGTTTATAACTGGTTGTTGTCCTGAAACAGCAGGGTGTTGGTGTCCATTTGGTTGTCTGTACCTTGAATCCTTTGTGCGTTCATTGGCTTGATAATATCCAGCGATGACATAATTATTTTCTTTACACCAAGTATCAATCTGAGACAGGAGCAGAAGTCGTGGAGCCAACATGAAAAGACAGAAGGACAGCAGAGGTCAGGCCGAATTCATTTTCAACAAGAGAAAAAAAAATTGATTTGGAACTACACTTAGTTTCCAGTTCATTAGGAACACATAGCTAAAACGAATGTAACCTAAAACCGCCGTGCAATAAACCCTATGTTTTGTTAATGTTTATTGTTGAAACTGCTTTAGAGACCTGATAATTCAACTTTCTGACAATCATTTTTGATCATTTTGAAAGCTGCCGTTTGTGCTGTTGAAGTGTATTTCGTTATATTGAGGGTGATTCTTATATTTAGTCTATCCTCATTGATATAAGTAGGGGGAAAACAATATTAAAAAAACCCTGTTAATGTAACAGTGCAGTTAAACAGCTTCACAAACGACAGCCTACCAAATGACCATGTAGTTGATGCAAAACCCCCATAAACAGTTTCAACAAAAATTTAACTTTTGTCTTTTTGACGGCTACTTACCAGTGTTAAAGCTACTTCTAGCATTGGTGCCAGAGCAAGAGTACCGTGAAACAGCGGCACGCAGTCCACACACAAGACTGGTTCACTGTGGCTGTCTTTCTTTTTCTCCTTCGTTTTTTCTGCCACCAGCAATCCATTCACGGCGCAGTGCGGATACTTGGCAGCATGTAAAACCATCTTACAGTAAGCCTGACTTGTCAGCTGAATAGGCATGTTTATAAGAAAATCGACAGAATCGTTGTTACGACAGATCCTGCCAGTGAAGTTGAGTGGCTACACGATGAGAGCTGCTGCCTGCTACCGTTAGCTAACGTTACATACAATGCGCGGAGAAAAGTAGATATCTACCTCAACAGTCACCTTACTGTCAGAATATGTGGTTGACGCTATGCCTTATAACGCGTACATGTAAGCTTTACAATCAGCAAAAACCACAGGTCTTTTTGTGCTACATGAATTACTCAGTGTTATGAAATGTAGCCATGGGAGCTAATCTTACTTCCACCTTCCACTCGTTTCTGCAGCACCAGTGGTGCCGTAAATTAGAACAAAAATGTCGTAAAACAAGATCATCATCCGTCCGGCCTGACCCGATTCCACCTCCTTGTAACGCAACTTACGTATTTCCGTTTACAATCACACTTCCTTTTAGACCATCGGCGGACGGGAGCAAAGAAAAGACAGCAGGTTGTATTTTCCTTCATCAACCGCATCTTTCTAACCATATAAAAATACATCACACGTTACCACTTACTCACACTGTGACGTTAAACATATTCAAAGTGTAAGCAGTTGCCCTAGATGAATTCATTATTTTAACCAAAATAAAAATTGTGTATAAGTGACTTTGTCAGAGCGGATCGGAGCTAGGACGGGCTAACTTCCCGGTTAGCTGTCATTAGCTTCTAGCTAGCATCAGATTCGTGCAGGTAGATGTGTTGCGCAGAAAGTAAATGCCACAGTGGTCTGCTATGGGCTCATGTAAATGCAGTCTCAGTCAATGGGAAAGTATTGAATTGTACAGTATTATCTCAAAGAAACTGGTATTTTTGTGATTATTTTTACCCGAGCGCTTTGACCTTGTGTTTGCAGCTAACGCTAACATTGGCTGTAATACGGTGTAGCTAACGCTAGACCTTTGGTTTGGACATAAGCACCAACGTAACCTAATGTTATTAAATAGTTTATGAATTTTTATGAGAGCTACGTGACTTGATTTCAATTCAAATAATGGCACGAAGTATTTTAAACAACTCAAATGATTACGTCCATTTAATTGTCCTTGAAGTATCCTACACCTGCTATGTGCAGCTAATCATAAATGAATTGGTGTGACTGCTGGAAGCATTATAAACTCCATTCAAACCTTTAAGTGTTACACACCTTTCTTACATTATGAGATTTATTCAACTTTTCAGTCCTATTCATACGAATTAGATCATTTCCCAACTCTTAATATTCCTTTTCTACACTTTTCCAACTCACATCTAGTCATTCATACTTTCAGCTAGAAACTCCATTCAAACAATAACACGTTCAACATCTTTCTTACATTATGACTTGTATTCAACTTTTAAATCCCATTCATACTTTGCATCCTTCATCCCTTTCCCACTTCTCAAACCATTCATAGTATTTCAACTGCCTCTTAAATTAGATAGCAAATCAGTTTAGCCTCAGCTTTTCAACAATCCTTAAAATAATCATCATTCATACGTTATTGGTATTATTCAACATTTAAAGCCAGCTATCTAGATTAGTGTCAGCCTTTCAACAATCCTTAAAATATTCCACATCATTCATACATTTTCAGTATCATTCAACATTTAAAGCCAGTTATCTAGTTTAGCGTCAGACTTTCAACTGCCAGCATTCACACCACAATTTCTTCCTTCCGTCTCTAGTTATTCTTCGTCTTTGATCGTACGTGGTCCCCGGAAGAAACAGGAGCGTTTTTCATAGTAACATTAGAAAACGTCCGTTGAAAGACCAAAAGAATTGTAAGGGGGATGTGTAAACATGCTGATGTGTATAAATGCATAATGAGTTTGCTAATATGTCTCATATCACGTTTTCCACAGAATGCTGGCCACCAGAGCCCTAAGCCTTGTTGGCAAACGTGCCATTTCCACATCTGTCTGCATACGTGGAGGACATGGTAAGCACTACTTGAAATGACATGGAGTATTTTCTATTTTTGGCGGGGGGGAGTTTGTGCATGTGTTTTTGTGAAAGATAAATCCTCTGTGACCTTTCAAAGACTTATAAGGTTCATTTATCTCAGAATGCACAATCTCAAAATGCAAATCATTGTTGAATGTTTTTTAGAGGAAAGCAAAGTCCTAAAACAAATCTGCTTAAAGTGGGTCTAAAAGTGGGGTGACCGTTTTTTCTCCCCAAATTATTAAGTGTTCATATTAACTTGTATATAAACATCACTTTCTTCCACCAAAGTCCCAACAACACAATTCCATCCTGTAATGTGAGTCTGGCTGGTGTCTCCTCTCATCTCACCACTACCTGACACCTTAGCTATGTACATCTGGCACTTTGCTTAAGTTAGATCAAAGAATTGCCACCCTGTAAACATGTTATCCAGCCACCAGAAAAGCAATGCACAGCTGATTAAAGTGTTTGTAACAGCATAGTTTATAGTGCTAATCTACTACAAGAACAAATAAATTCAGCTGGACTGCCAGACATTTATTCAGTGATGTGATGTACCTTTTTAATATATGTAGAAATATCAAGTGACTTACTGAATGTTGTGTCTATATTAAGTACTAGGTCAGGAATAGGAAGTAATGTGCCATGGGGAGGGCTGAGAGTGTTTTAGTTTTCATCACAGCCAAACACCACACCAGCTGATTTTATGGGTTAGCACATCCTCAACCAAATATGAACAAACTTTGTGTGTGGTCTTTGTTAAATTTCATTAAATAATGAAACCATTCAACTAACCTCCAATGTGGTTTTAGGTTACAGAGTACCAGAGAGGGGTTTTGCTGAGTTTATCATGTGCAACAAAACATCTATATTTTATATTCATTTCAGCATATATTTCAATATTCTAATTATTTCACAATATTTTGACAAGATTCAGAGTTATGCTACAGCTTACACTTCAGAAGCTGAGGACAAAGAACAAGGCATTATGGCAAAACTTATTTGATGAGTCCTTCTGTGTCATCCCCTGCAGGTGTTGCTAAGGTAGAGGAATACACTCTCCCTGCCTACTATGACAGCCGGGAGAATCCCCTTCCGGATATCTGCTATGTGCAGGCCCTGAGTCCAGAGCAGAAGTCCCTGAAGCAGAAGGAGATGGGCTCCTGGGCTATACTCTCTAATGATGAGAAGATTGCATGTAGGACTTAACTGCACTAAACTCTGCTTTTTTTGAGATGCTGTAATGTTCATATTTATTGGTCAAACTGATTTTGTTATCAGCAAATATTGTATTAATGTAGTAATGTGATAATGGTAAAAGTGTTTGAAAATTACAATTTAAATCATCTAGAATATGTTTGTTTCCAATGTTCAGTGTACCGCATCAGCTTCAAACAGAGCTTTGCTGAGATGAACCAGGGATCATCAGAGTGGAAGTCTGTGGTTGGAGGGATGTTCTTCTTCATCGGCTTCACTGGCCTGGTTGTGCTCTGGCAGAGAAAGTATGGTATGTCTTCCAAAAAAGTATAATGGCAAGATTGGCAATGATGTGCCTGCAAATGTGGGCAAGACTTGATGTAGTGATGCCTCTGTTTTCCAAAATATTATCAGTTCAAACAGAGAGCAATGCAATTATCATCTTTATTACACTGATATTTGCTTGCAGTGTAATTAAGCACATTAGTTGACACATTTGGTATTGTCTCTGTGCAGTGTATGGACCTGTCCCACACACATTTGATGCCGAGTACAAAGAGAAGGAGCTGCAGAGGATGTTGGACATGAGAATGAACCCAGTGGAGGGCATCGCATCCAAGTGGGACTACGAAAACAAGCAGTGGAAAAAGTAAATGACCCAGAAGACCATAACACATACTTGAAGACAAAGGCAGACCAATTCAAAGATACAAGAATTCCTATATTTCTGTATTTAGCAATTGTCCACATTACCTCAGTCCGTGCATTTTGGAAGACCTCTTCCTCTTAAGGTCATTGTGTATTATAAAGATAAGAATAAAAATGGTTAAACTGAGTTAAAAAAAAGTCTGTCAATTGTGTAAACTTTGACTCCTACATAAATAATGCTTTTACATTAACCAATTATATTTATTAATGTGATCTTTAACATACACTAGTTTATAGGACATTTAGCCCCAAGTATTTTCAATTAAAGAAGGAGAAACAGAATGTTATTTGGCAAATAATTCCACAAATAAAGTTTAACTGCCTGTGTGTCCACCAGTTGGTTAGTGTGACTTGGGTCATAGAAATATATTTTTTTAAACAGGTGGCCAGGGACACTTTACACTTTCCTTGAATCCTGGACAATAAAAACATCTGGCCACGCATTCATCTGAAGGTGATTGTAAAACTAGGTCGGTAGTGTTCATCAAGAACTGGTATATAATTTTGGGGGGGGGGGGGGCATGTCATGTCCCTTTCACTTTTATAGTTTCAGGTTGATTTTCTTACCAAAGTCTCTTTGAACATTGTCCTGTTACTGTCCAGCCACCACAGACTGGATGAGAGAAAATCTGAGTTGATAAAAAGGTTGAGAAACTCATCCGAGTCACATTCAGTTCTTACTGTGCACTCAAAGCAAAGAGCTTAACCAGCATACACTTACTTTTTTGCCCTGGGTTACGCCTCTCAGGCAGACTACTCAGGGCTAGGACATGGTACTGCTGAAAACATGTTTTGGGTTAAACAATCATTTCATCTATACCGGTATTTTTATTTACAGTTGGGTGTAACACTAACCTAAAAAGATGAAAATTGATTTTAACTAGGATACCGCATTTCTATTTTTTTGTTATACTGCCATTATTTTGGAAAGCATAATAACCAATTCCATCATAATATGTCATTTGCTTGATTGATTTAAATATATATTAATGCAGGAAAATAAATACATTGGGTATTGTACATGCAAAGAACTGTAGGTTTATAACAGCATAATTTACTGGTAAATGGAAGTAAAATTTGTGGTACTGCTGAATGCTTGAATTGAAATACATTGTAATTGTCATGTTAAAATTATATACAGTCAAAACAACACGTATATGGCGGATGGAGTCGGGATTGCAAGAGGGATTCCGTTTTTGCCCATTTTATGGATGTTATGTTTTCCTCATAATATGCTTGTGTGTAAATCCTAGACTATATGTGTATGGTCTAAATGTATGAACATTTCAAACCTCCTTCTGAAGGTGAATGCTGGAAAAGTGGGAAACTATGGAGTCATAGGAGTGCCATAAAAAAGAATAAATCAGGGAAAGAATAAGACAATAAATGTGGAAATATAAAGAGAAATAAATTAAAGAATAAATAAATGTTGATATATAAAGATAAATTATTTTTCCTTTTGCTTTTCCCTTATTGCTTATGCAATTCCTTGAAGGGCCAAGCTGTCAATCAACTGCCTTTGGGCGGGCCTTCCTGCCCAGGCTAAGTAATCAACCCATGCACACATGAATCCTGCTTTGGCAGGAGCTTTTTAGCGCGGACAACAGGAAGTAGACAAGAACAAAGCCAGTTGATTGACAGCTTGGCCCTTCAAGGAATTGCAAAAGCAATAAGGGAAAAGAAAAGGGGGACTAGCAAAAGCAATAAGGGAAAAGGAAAAATAATTATTTGTCTTTATATATCCACATTTATTTATTTCTTTTATTTATTTCTTTATATTTCCCACATGTATTGTCTTATTCTTTTCCATTCTTTTCCAGATTTATTCTTTTTTATGGCACTTCTCTGACTCCATTGCACTACATGCTGTGATGTCACTTACCGGATGAACCCGCAGCTGCAGTTGTTTCACCTCAAAACAATCCGGAAGACGATACAGCATGACGGAACTGTTGTTGTCGCTGAGAAGAGGTTAAGGCTGAATTAATAACATTATTGTTTTTTAGGCATGGTAGTGAAACCTAATAATGTTGTTGAATAGAAGACAAACATAACGATTCAAGCGAAGGTTGCCCACCGTTGTGTAGTCAGTCAGCCTAGCCTCGCGTTTTGAATTCAAAGTGCATGTTAACATATCATAGCAGTTCTAGATATTAAAGTCTTGTAGCTCATCGCAGGCTGGTTCAAAGTCATCATGGGCAATGGAATGAATAAGGTAGGCTTTGATTTTGTTTTATGTCGTGTTGTTGTCAGTGGTTGTTATGTGGTAAAACCGGTGGATGCATACCTCTCCTTCTATATACGATATTCGCTGGCACAAGATGTCGCACTAGCATCAGCGTCTCAGACCAAAACAAATCGGCACGTTGGCAACACCTCCCCCTATCCGGAAACAGCCGTTATATCGCTCACCTCAAAGCCACCAAATCCCATTGTCAAAAATACTTATTTTACCTTCCAGGTCGTAAAACACACTTCAAACTTGAAAGACACAAAATAAAACTCACCAAAACGCCTATAAATAAATAGTAATCGTAAATATTCAACTATAGCGAAAAATGTGCGTGTATCGCGGGGTTTTGCGGGGTCTGTGTGGGCAGGACACCTCATATATTGCACCTTTAATCACTCACGTCACATATTTTGCTCTGTCCCTCACTGATATGATAGGGTATGTAAATAAACCAAATAATGCACGTTGGATATTGAGATTTAAAGTGCAGCACACAGTTCACCTTTTGAATGTTTCAATAATGTGTAAACTGCTAAAACCAAGACTTAGGCTGGGTTGGGATCTGGTGACATTTAAAAGCAGTAGTTGGTTTCCAGATTTGTGATGATTTCATCCAATTGTGTTATGGTAGATGCAAATGATTGTACTCCACACAGCAGGTTGGTAGGATGGGTTGGGGGACTTGCCCTGAACTGAAGGACTTGGTTTTACTCTACTGAAACACACTGCTTCCACTCTGCTGAGGTGCCCAAAAGCAAGGCACTGAATCATGTGGCTGACCCTGACCTTTGACCTTCTGATGATGGGCTCCTGCAACTTTGTTCTGAGGATCAAATCAATAGATTATTACAACATTGTTATACTCTATTTCAAGTTTGCTCATCATTTGTAGCTGCCCGCCCAGTTATGATATGTGTGATTCCCATTTACTTCAAGTTCACTGCAACATGCAGAATTACATTGATGCCCAGTATATTATATCACTAGAAAGTGAAATACATTTTAACAACATATGTTTAGCTAAATTTGACTAAATTTCATTTTAAAAAGACTTTGCATAAGCACATAAATTGGTCATCTATATTTCCATTCTTAATTGCCAATGTGCAGGCTGTGTTAGTCTTACATTTTATTACTGTCAATCCAGCACTTAATTATCTTCACACAACTGCTGCTTCATGGTACTAGTACCAAAGTTGTGCAGCAACACTCAGTAGCTGCTTGCCACTCATCACTTCATCCTGATAATCATGCATCGTTGCTTCAGGCCTTGTATGGCTGCAGGGAATGTTTCCTTTGCTGGTACTTTTTAAGCCTTAAGCCTTAAATCCAATCTGTCTCAGCCCGGGACATTTGTTCCTTTCAAGTGAAGTTTTTGAAGCTGGACTGTAATGAATATCTAACCTGAATGCTACATGTCTGTGACTGCTGCTTCACAGGTTGTCGATGGGCTCTACCTTGGGAACATAAGAGGTAAGACAAACATAATGTAACTTGATTTGATGTTTGTGATTTTGTTAAATACAGTGTAGCTGGTTCGGACCAGGCTTTCAGTACCAAAGGCAGAAGGCCACCATTATATCTGATAATTGCATGTAAGAATGAGTGGTGGGGGCATTGACACAGTAGAATATCATTCTACTGCCATCATTAGTATTCTTAAACATATTGCTTTATTTTATTGGCATTTTAATGCAGCACACACTATTCTTCCAAAACATGGACAAAAAGTTGGACACAAAAACTTGCATTTTGCCCATATTTACTTTGAATGGTTTTCAATGTAAGTGCTGTGCCTTATACAGTACATTATAAGGTTTTAACTCTCAAACATCAGATTTTGTAGCTGAAAGTTGTTCTTTTGTTAAACAGAGTAAAAAGATGTAAATGCCTTGTTGACAAAAGACAATTAAGAAGCTAGAAAGTGTTGCTTCACATAAAATAGGAGTCAACAGTCGTTAAGAGTATCACTCCCTGGCGTGGAACAACCCCTTCCCAGTTAACTTTCTAACTTTAGCTGCCGCGATGATGGCTCCACATGATGGCACAAGCATAATGGCTAAAATTAGTTAAGTGACAGGAGCAAGTGACGACAGGCCTAACTGTACCAAATGATGTTGCAGGACAGTAAACAGCTCACAGACCTGCCTTTGCAGCAGCTTACAATAATCACTGGTCAGAGTTGTTGTTGTGAAACTCACTGACAAGACTCTGGTGAGATATATTCCTCTTCTCTTTGTCCCAGATGCAGAAAACAGAGAAAGTCTGTCTAAGAATGGCATCACCCACATCTTGTCTGTGTACAACAATGCTAAGCCTGTGTTTGAGGTTAGTGGAAAATCCATGTTGTCTGTGTCAAAGTATGAGTACTTCTTTTTTACCTGGAGATTCTGGTATGATTGTGCATATAATAATGTGATGTGTCCTGTCAGCCAGCTGGGGGTGGTGATGAGTTATGGTTGGAGTAAGAGAGTTATGTGCATGAGATGGACGGTTTACATGCTGAGTGGTGTGTGTGTGTTTAGGGACAGGACCTAACAATATCAGAAACAATGTGAAGTTTCTTTAATAGCAGCTCAAATCTGGTGTTATTACCGGGACAGTAAGTGTATTATTCAACACTATGTTCTATGAGTAAAGAAACTGATATTTGTTGCAGAAGAAACTGATTTACTACAGAGGGCCTTGTTGTCTATTGTGCCTCAGCAAAACCCACAACATGTCACATCCAGGTGTCAGACAAATTCAAGTGTTCAGTCAGTTTCTTATGCTTGTTTTGAACAGTGAGTTAAATATATATTAGCCAGTGATGGTAAAGAACTATATTGAGTGACTAGAAAAATACAGACACACTTTAAGCCTGTTACTACACATTTAGGCAAGAACATTTAGACCTAGGGCTCACATTAGATAGGAGTGACAGATGCTCACCAGCAAAACTGATCTGGGCCATAATTTTAGCCATTAATAGAAATATAGAATATAGATAAGATTTACATGTCCAGTTATGACATGCATGGCCTATATTCATGAATTTAGTTTCAGTCGTTATAGAGTTTTTCATATATGTTTTACAGGACATGACGTACCTTTGTATTCATGCAGCTGATGCTTCCAGCCAGAACCTGTGAGTAAACACACACACACACACACACACACACACACACACACACACACAGATAGAGACACACAGACTCAGACAGTCAGACAAATCTGAGGTATAAGCACCATTAGTACAATGGTGCTTATACCACAGATTTTAAATGTCTTTGTCCATATGAATTTCTCAAGCACTGATGAGTCATGCAGTATTATTTCAACACTATTACCCTCCAGATTGTGGTACCAGGGTGTGATGGCCCAATACAAACCGTTAAAGGTTATATGAAGATTTTTGACAGTTTAGAAAACAGATTTTTTAATTGCATGATTGCACTGTTGGTAGTTTCTAAACATTTACTACTAACAATGGCTTGCTTAATTTATATTGTGAGTGCCTAAATTTAAGCAGTACAATAGGGGGCAAAGTGACCAGTAGCTCCTAGTTTATTTAAATAGTATTACTAATAAAGTTATTTTCATATCATGACTTGTAGATATATGTAAGTAAGCATGTAAGTAAAGTAGACCCTGGCCTGCAGTATTAAATTAATTCTGTAATGTTCCTAAAGACTGAGCATTAACTGGAGTTTTTATTTCCAATGTTTGTATGTGAGAGAGAAATGGAGTAAAGTATTCAGTGTGTCATTGTTCATCAGCAGGCGGACTCAGTGTTGAAAGAGGTATGAGCTGTCTCTCCACCCTTGCAGCAGTCGCTAACACAACGCATTAGTCATCGCATTTGTGTTGATTTCTATGTCGGGTCTTTGACCTAATGCAACACTAGTTGCAATAAGTGGGTGTGCAGTTTGAGTATCAGTGCAAAAGAGCGGTCTCATGTCTTGCGACCCCTGTAGACGACCCGCTTTGAAGTCAGTATTGGAGCTGGTGAGGGATTATGTTGTTGCTGCTGTGGTGCCTTCTACTGGTTGGTCAGGGTTCCTCCACAGAAGGAAAGGGTTGCATAAATCTCCAGCGCTTCATGCCTTTCCCGTGAAGCTGCTTGCTGACAGGAGGCACTTTGCTCTCTACACCATCCACAGGTCAACAGTGGAGTCCACAGTGACAAGGACCATACAGTGAGGGAATTGGCTGTACTAAAATGGGGAGAAAGATGAGGGAAAAGCGGGGGAAATGTTTGATGTGGGATCAGCAATTAACTTGCTGACAACATAGTAGACAAAGTTGCCTGGTTGAATGTAGGCTGAACACTGGTCCTTGATGTCAAAAGGATATAAGATCCTGTATTAGTACTTATCAATTCAGAACTCTTCAATTCACCAATTCACCATGATCAGAAAAATGATAATGCACGGGCTGCTGTCAGACTGGAAGTTAATGCAGAGGTTATATGTGAATACACTGAAAAAAGGTTGGGGGGACAAAAAAAGAAAACAGAGACAGACAGATCTGGGTAACAGAAACAAAGCAGATCTGGGTAAAATGCAAGTTAATGAGAACTGAGGTTTAGCGTTTGATTGGATGTTGCTGATTGAGCTGGGTTGGAGGTGTCTGACCTCCACTGTCGCAATCAAATGTCCTTCCCTCAGGCAGCAGAGGAAGGAAACCTTAGTGTGACATCTGGCTGTTGGCCTCGACCACCCAGGGCTTTAATAAACCCCCTCTGTCACAATCACTGGTCTGACTGACATGAGTGGTGAGGCCAACTGACGCCCCACCTTGCTCACCACAAGCTAGGGTCCACAGCAAGCTAGCTAGATCCACAGCAGGGACGTCTTTCTCACGCAAGCTCTGTATTTTTTGGAGAAACTGTAGTAGTTTGAAGCTGTTTGAAAAACCTTAAAGTCCTTAAAGCTCTTGGGATGGATGTCAGGAAGTCAGGTTCATTTGTATAGCCCTAAACCACAGTTACTGTCTCAATAGACTTCATCAGTCATGTTGGAAAAGAAAAAATGAAGACGATAACTAAAATGAAGATAACCTTAGACCCTTACAAGGAAAAACTCTCACAAAACTTTATTAGATAAAAGTTAGAAATCTCAGAAACTATGGTCGCCAGGCATGTAGTGGGTGACGAGTGGCCTAAGAAAGGTTAAATGTCAGTAACAACTAGCTGGGACATCAAGGCCAACTTGGTCACCATTGTCGTTGATGTTATCAAGGTTATTGTAGAACTGTCACCTAGTGTGGTGATGCGATCTCAGCACCTTCTGAATGAACACAAAATATTTAATTGGAATGGCCTTAAATCATTTGTATAGCTGCTAACATGCACATGTACTTGTTTGTGGAGGGCCAGGGATTCCCCTTTTTTATGAACATTCTCATGACAAGCCTGCTATGGTTTTAATGCACAGTGTGCACTGACCATGAAGGTGTAAACTCATTTGCATCAAACATTTCACGACATGAGTTGTGCCTTTGTGTAAGGAGTCTGTAAGTCTACCATGATGTACTGTGGTTATAACTAAGGTGGTATAGTTTTTGTTTTAAAAATAATTTCTTATACGTACCAATGTAATTATATTTAAACATACATAGAATTGCAGATGCTCTTTTTGCATTTCAAATGTACAGTAGCTCAACTGCTTTTTTTTTCAGTATTATTCTCTGGATTCAGCTGGTTAAAACCTCAAATCTTTGTCACAAGGTAATTTTCTGCATATTAAACAAGACGGCCGGAAACCTCTGTGCTAGGAAATGCTGAGGAGACATCTTTCAAAGAGGAGTTTGGATCTCAGGAAGGAGGAAAAAAGAAAAGTGGCAGTCAATCTATTTTAGCCCCAGTCTGTTATTCTGTCTGCTATTGAGTAACCAGCATCTGTTCCTTAGGAGACGGTGCTATCAGCCATGCACTTCTTGATTATACAAAAACACCATCAGTGTTTCCTGACAGCAGACAAGCAGGATATTTGAGGAGCACTTGCACTACATAGTACTGCTTTGTGTTCATTTTTATTCAAAGTAGACTCACAATCTGAGGATTTCTGTGATCTCATATAATGAGCTGCTGTTTTTCTGTTTGTTTGTGTTTTGCAGTTGGGGTACAATAGAATTTGAATTGTGTTTTTAGTATTTCTCTTAGTTGGCTTGCATATTTGAGAAGGGTCTTACACATTGGTCTGACGCAACCTCTGTATGAGTAATAACTTTTTTGTTTAGAGGGAAGAAACATGTAAACATGAATAGTCCACCATAAGGAAGGAGGTTCTTTTCTGTATTTTTGTTATAATGATTCACTTGATAATTTTTAGACACAGAATACATGCATGCTGGAAACTGATGTAATTTTGCAAATAGACAAAAACGAAGACAGTTACTTCCCTTGTCTGTCCCTGCTGTCTGTGCTCTGGTCTACCACAGACTCTCAGTTTGAGCAGACCTGACCTTTTTCCTCACATGACAAGTTGGAGTAGTTGACAGAAAAATCAGTAGTGTCTTTTTTTTTCTTTTGTTTTTTTTTTAGAACTAACACAAATCTATTAGAACTACCTGCCCCATTCTGGGACTTCTGACTGCATTTGAGACTTACCTGCTGTTTCTACAGTCAGAACCAGAACAGTATCACGTTATCACAGTTTCAGCTACCTATTTGAAACACAAAGCTAGGGCCTCGACACAGGAGTTTCAGTTCAAGGTGTCCTTTCTCATATCCTATAAGGTGTAATCTAATTTTAGCTTTACAAACCCCTACCTTAGTAAAAGCAAGCTAGTTTTCTGATTTGACAAGCAATAGCAATAATGTTAGTCATGACTCTAAAATATTTGTTTCTATATTTCGTTCTGCACACCGCAGGAGAATGTGTGCTATATATCAGTTTTGTCAGACTTTGAAAGTGGTTGGTAATATAATAAGTTCCTGTGTTGTTTTTTTCTTTCCAGATTACAGCATTTTAAAGAGTGCATCAGCTTCATCCATGAATGTCGTCTGAATGGTGGATCTTGTCTCGTTCACTGGTAGGTTTTTATGTTTAAAGCTGTAACCAGCTCCATCTTGGCATGTCATGTTTACCTTGGATTTAGGCTTTCATCAAAGCATGCCTCAAAGGATAGAACCGAAAACAAGCCTGAGAAGAACGAATCAGCGATCAGTTTTAGACATTTTTGCACTCATGACATAGCGTCTATCCTATACAGTACCTGTTCTCTTATTTACCTGTTACCAGTAAGAAATAAGGTGGTAAACATCCAGGTGCTTCATGACAGTGACCACACCGTGTGCTTTGCTTTGCTGCAGCCTTGCAGGTGTGTCCCGCAGCACTACCATGGTGGTGGCCTACCTGATGACTGTCACCCACTACAGCTGGGAGGAGTGTCTGTCTGCGGTCAAGGCTGTTCGCTCCTTCGTCGGCCCGAACTATGGCTTCCAGCAGCAGCTGCAGGAGTACCAGACGACACAAGTCTCAGAGGTAAACACACTATGCACACATAATACCTACAGACAGCATCTAGCCCCCTTTTACAATTTGCAGCGATACAGCCTGAAGTCAAGGGGGTTTTTAAGTTGTAATCTTTAAGATTTTCATGTTTAAAAATGACATATTTTATTTATTTTTTTGCTCACTGGCATTCTAGCAGTAGCTCTACAATATATTAGCATTATGTAAATGCTTTTATGTGTTATGTGTTCTTGTTGGTGATGCAAAGCCACGTAGACACAATAATAATAACAACTTTATTTATATAGCACCTTTAAACACAGAGTTTACAAAGTGCTTTGACAGACAATGCAAAAGCAGGATACTCAGAAAGCAATATAACAACAGAAAGCCAAATAGTAAGGCAAAATAAAAGCAAGATAAAAATTAATGATAAATACTAATTAAAAGCAATGAAAAGACGACGTCACATAAAAGCAAGTCTATAAAAATGGGTTTTAAGAAGTGATTTAAAAGAAGTTTGATTCTGCGAGCCTTATGCACATGCACAGGAACTCACAGGATATGATGCATACAACCATCACACTGCACATGCAGTCGGTGGTTAACCTGTCAACCGTTAATTGTGGCTCTTTTGTGTCATGGAACATAATATATCTGACAGTTGCAGTGGACTAACTCGTGCAGGATTATTTCTGTGTAGTGTTTTTTATAACTGTATATTTGTTATTCCTGTAGAGGACAATAAACAGCCGTGGTTTGTTTCACAGTAAACCACCAACTCTACGGCTAAGCTGTCATACCTGAGATTCTCAGCTACAGCCAGAAACTAAACAGCAGCAAGGAGAACTTTGTTCAAACAAATAGCTGTGAATCAGTTATTGAGTTTGTAAAACACAACACAGATTTGTGAGTCTCACTTTATTTGTGTAAGGATCATATTATTTGTTTAATGTTATATGAAAAAATCTCATAATTCATTCTCAATATTTTTCTCATATCAGAACCCAGAGCAAGTGGTCCTAATCCTCCTCTGTTGTATGTTAAGAGACATTGTCCTGTTTAAATGCAAATTGTGACTTCTCACATGTCTAATATAAGAATATATAAAATATATTAGCTTTGTGGGGATCTGTACAGTGAATTTCTGTTATTTGATGGGTGAGGAGCCTTTTAGGGTACATAATCCATGATCCCGCACCCCTGGAGATAACGACTTGCCCTACAATGCTCATAGTTTTGATGTCTACTTTCACTTCGAAGAATACTACCAATTACAGGAAATATTAGTTTAAACTTCCTGCTTTTATCTCCAATTTGCTTTGGAGCATTTTTACATACAGAGAAAATGTAGAGCAATGAACCTGAGAATATATAACAGATGCACATATGCTTGTATTGAAAATACTAGTTAAAGCATTTGAAGACAATGTCCTTGAGTCATCCTAAGACAATCCTAATGTTTATAATAATGTTTTAATCATATTTTCACATTTTAGGGAGTGAGAAAATTTCTATTTGCATTTTATATTGAACCTTCATCTCCATAGCATTTTACTACTGGCAGGATGTGTTATATATGAACACACTGTGGGTAGCTGTTCATAGCCTTTAACTTTCTGCAGGCAGAACAGGCACCTAGTGCGTGATTCCATTACAGCAGCACTGACCCAGCCAGAGAAGGGGAACTGCAAGGGGTTTGCTGGGATTGCATTAGCTTGGTACTGCTCATCACGTGTTTAACATTACTGTCAGCATCTTGCAACATGACATGACTGAAAAAAAAGTGCTCATTGTTTGTAGATATTGCACTGATTTCGAGGATTTAATGGGAAATGTTTTTTCTGTATTTGTGCTTTTCCCACATCTGCCTCAGATCTTCTGCAAATTTGGTGAAAGAATAAAAAACAATTTCCACTTTGCAGACCATAGACATACTGCAATAGTCCAGAGTGGGGTATGAGAACAGGCTCCCAAAATGACTCAAATTGGGCAAGAAGGCCAGAGGTATCGAATTTATAGAGATCTAAAAGACTGATAATCTTATTATTGCTGCTTGCATTAAATATATTGCATTGCACTTACTTAAATGTTTGATTGTTTTCAGTATGTTGAAAGAATCAAAAAGTTTTGTGCCTTGCTAACTGTCTTTGTTCGGAAGCAATTATGCTATGAACCTGAGCCTTCCGACAGTTAACTATCTGCCTAAAAAACACCCTTTGTCTTAACTTCGAGGTTATGACTTGAGCTCCAACAGAACAAATTCCATGGCTTTACCTGATAGTAAAGCCATGCCCTTTTGATTTTGAAGTTTCATTTTCTTTTTCAAGATGACACAATGTTAGTCATCAGAATCCTGCACACCTGATATCAGTCAGCTTTGATGTGTTGTCTTTATACTTTGCTTTTTATTCTCTGTTCATTTTTACAGTTGTGTTGATGTTGAGTCAGTGCTATACTGTTTTGGTTTTTGAATGACAATACTAATTTTAGGAAGATGAATGGATTACATTCAGAGTGACTTTCACTTCATCGTATTTCATAAACAATAAGGTATTGCACAAAATAACATATAATTCCTGGACATCTAGAGAAATTGCAATTCTGCGCCTTTTTTTTGAAAATCTTTCCTGGAAAGGATGGCTGCAGCATGTAATACAAACTCAGTCTGCATTCTAGTGACAATAACTATCAAGAACATGTTTATACTGTATGTTTACACACAAATTATATTGCTATAGTATCTATCTTCAAAAATCCATTACTGTCTACTACCATCAGCTCACCGACTGCAAGTGGTCTTCACACTTCTCTGTGACCTGACCAAGAGACTAATACATCCGTGGGACTCTTAAAAGATTGACAACCCAAACCCTCTCATTTTTTGTGCTCTACAACTGAAACACCAGAAAATGCAATGTAGGTCAATATGGCTGATGTTACTGAGAAAAAAATATCCTTCAATAAAAGCTTTGAGAGCAGCTTATTGCTTCCCTATACATTTATATCACAAAATTTAGCTTCCAGGAAGACTTCACCACTGCTTTGTAGTTGTTGTCAATTTGCTACGTACTGTGATCCATTCGGGCAACTTTGAGATATTCTGTCCCTCTTGTCATGAAGGACACCAGGTCCAATTAACTGGATTCATGCTATGTTGATGTACATATTCAAATGAACATTTCCTGAATTTCCAAAATGACAGAATTACAGTGACTTAATCTTTTTAAAGAGGAGATTTTCCTTTAACCAAAATGGGAGTATAAGGAGTATTAAAGGGAAATTCGGAGTCTCAAGTGACTGTGTGAGCAGCAATGTCTGCAGAGAGCCAATTGTTCCTGAGAATATTCATCAAGGACTCTCTGTCCTGCCCTTTCCTGGTTCTATTCATCACCTCTTACTGAGAAGAACCTGAACACACACGTTATTATTTCATGACATACAGTCAGGTCCATAAATATTGGGACATCGACACAATT
>LKNJ01000534.1:667-154742 GCA_002120245.1 Maccullochella peelii
TTGTCAACACCGTCAGATGATGGATTTTGTCCTTTTTCAAAGAAATATGTTACTCTGTGTTCAATTTATTGTGTTTATATATTAAAACACCAGCTGAACTACATGCAATGATGTCTTCTTTGCCTAAGAACATTGATTATATATGCTTAATATTAAAAATGAATGTACAAAATTAAGGAATTTCGAAATTGGATTTTTCAAAATAGTGTGAAATCAGAACAAAAATGTATATAATGCATTTTATTACTTAACTCTGTTACTGAACACCATTATTAGATACTTGAAGACTTTATACTCTTGTTCAATTGATCAAATTAAAATAGCATGCTTGTTGGTGTGTCTGACGGAGTTGACACAAATCAAGTTATGACATTAATAAATGTCAATTTTCATAAAAGTGTTTTAATAAAAAACCTGTTCCCTCACATGGTTTGTTAGCTGAGACCTTTGTCTATAAATATATCCATTTCAAATTATTGTAACATTTAAGAAAAAAAATAGATGACCTGAAACATGTTTTGTCCCTTATCTCAAGAATCAATGTGGTTAAAATGTTAAGGCTTGGTACCCAAAACCTCGGGTGGGGAAGATAATGATATCTCCCCCCTAATTGTTATCCTGGCTTCCCCTTGCCGTAGCATTTGTGTTGTACCTCTTGAATCTCTAGTAGTGACCAAACCCTAGGCTTGCCCTCACACCTGGAATGGAATCCTGGTCTCCTACACCCAAATCAGCAGTTTTAGCCGCTGTGCTAAACCTGCCGACAGACGTACAACTAAACAGAAGTTCTAAATATAGAGAGAATGGGGGAGAAAAAAGACATAAGATGTGGCTTTGCCCTGACTGGTAATCGAACCCCAAATTTCCTGCACCAAAGTCAGCTGACTTAACGCTGTGCCAAGCCTGCCTACAGAGTTACAGTTAAACGGAAGTTCTAAATATGGAGAGAGAATGGGGGAGAAAAAAAGACACAACAAGCCCAGGCCTTGCCCTGACTGGGAATCGAAGGTCACAACTGCCAAAAATAGCTCTACATCAATCAGAACAAACAAAGGTATCGTTCAAAAACTGTAGGTTGTATCAGCCTTGCCCTGAATGGGAATTGAACTCCTAATCTCTTGTACCAAGGACAGCAGTTGTACCACTGTGCTAAACCTGCCAACAAAGCTAGAGTTAAAAAGCACAGAGGTCACAACTGCCAAAAATAGCTCTACATCAATCCAGGTAGAGTTAAACAGAGACAGCTTTTATTGGGGATGTCGGGGATGTTTCTACTACTTCTACTAATACTTCAGCCTGTTTCTACTACTTCTAATACTTCTCCTTCAGCCTTTTAATGTACTTTTTCACATATCTGCATTTTCGCAGTGTTTTGCAAATAAATTTCAGCTTTCAGCATTCCCACGCATTTTCTGCAGGAAATGCAGTTTTTCTAGTTTTTATTAGTCCTTTTATTTTTATTTGTCCCTTTACCTCTGTAGTTACCTCTAAATCTGCGTTTTGAACAGCTTTGCCTGAGTTTACCTTTGTTTGCTTACGCTGAACACAGAAACTTAACCAGACGCGGTTACAACTTGAAATGTTTGCATTGTCATGTAATGTATTCTAAATCCATGCCAGGCTCAGCTGCAACAGCATCTTTGTCAAAGCTGCTAGTAATGGAAGAGGCAAATATATTCTACACACTTTCACATCATCTGGAACAGATAATCAAATAACAGATAGATAGATAAATCAAGGCATATACAAAGTAAGAAAACAATAAAATGTTAATGACTGAAGTTACAGCAGTATATCAGTGACTAACGAGCAGAAGACTGCTGAACTGTTCAAAACAGACCAAAAACACTTGCAACAAGTGTTCATGGTGCAAGACTACACACTACGACAAAAACACACTTTTTTTCATTGTTTCAGCATAAAATATTGCAAAATGCCACCTGAATCCTGTACAGCTTCCACTGCTTCAAGATATATGAATGTTTGCAACATGCGTTTCCAAACCATTTCCGAGCCTGAATTGCTTATTGATTTTGGTCAAGAATTAATGATGAATGTGGACAGTTCACAATTCACAAAAACAATAATAACACAGCTACTTGTAACGTTGGCATGTTATCACCACAAAACTGGACACGCCTGCTGCATTGACGGGCACCAAGCAAAGCAAAATAAATGTTGTTTTACTGGAGCAGCAAAATATTACCATCTAAAAAAAATACATACATACATACATGACCTGTGTTTATAAAAATAGAATAAAAATGGAATGGAATGAAAATTATAATACATACATGACAGTCAACTACCTGTTCAAAGAGACAGGAGGCCAGTCTTGTTTGTCATAAATTTTGTTACCATGATGGCGTAAATTGAATTAAGGTGTTAGCTAAAACAACTTGGGCATCCCAAACCCATTGAATATTGTTCCACTGGTAAACACCAAACTTTTTCGCTAACCATGTCTATTCAAAATCACAATATATGCATGAGAGGATGCATTTTTGTTATGAACTTTAGCTACATCATTGTCATTTCCTACACACCTATGCCTTGCCGCATGGATCTGAAACCCTGTGGCACATGTGTCAGGTATATTTTAAAAAACAGAGCGTTAGGGCATTTTTTCTCAATGGCTTCTCTTTGGACACTCAAATGAACAAATCAATCTATGTACGTCGCTTTGGACAAATGAATAAATGTAAATGTAAGATAACTGTTCATTAATTAATGTTGAGTAGTTAACCTGTGGATTTGGTGCAACCCTGTGAAATCCTTGCAACACTCACCTATGAAGGGTACAGTCGAGTGAAAACGAGCTTACTCGTGTCCGGTCCTTTTGTGGGATTAATCAGGTCAGACTCCACCTTTTAGACTTGCCTGTGGAGTTTCAACCTGAAACACGTAGAGGACATGGTGTTAATTTAGAGAATGTGATAAACCAACGACATTAAACTCCAGCCAATCATCACACAGTATGAATCATTAAGTTTTAACATGAACTCAACAGTCACTCATAGAAAATTTACCATCGCTTACATTTCGCGTTAAAAACCCAACTCTTTGGTCACTGGTCATAGTTTTATTGCCTCATGCAGCCGCAAAGTGTTGGAGCGGAAAGTCACTCATGACGTCATGATGATGATGACAGTGGTGGTTGTGATGATGAAGATGGTGATTTGTATTAGCAATGGAATATTTATCCAGTCCATGGTGCTACATACATTTGTGTATAGTAGAGAGAAAACATTGCTTTAGCTGTCTGTATTGATTTTCCTTCTAAATAATGTTTGATTAATAAACGAGGATATGCAAATCAATGCAGATTTGCATTATAGAAATACATGTATGTGTGTATTAATAGCATTTAACACATTAACAACATGGAGGTCTTCTAAGTGCAAATGTACCATATGGCCTCAGCAACAAAACCACACAGTCTGAGAGGGGGGCGGAAGAAAAGCCCTGACCTTTTGGCTGTCTACAAAGCATTCCCCAGGCTATGGACCCATTGAACGGAGGTTCTTCAGAGGTTTTATATAAAGAGCATCTCTAATGTGACCGCCATGCACAACTCACCGCAAATACTAATATCACCCAGGAAACTAATTCTCTGTGCAACTGCCAATGAGCCGTCATTACTCTCCAACTCGACTACAGGATGAGTCTGCTGCATTCACAACCTTGTTGTTTAGGTGCTTTGTTCATATGTAAAACATGTACACACACACACACACACACACACACACACTCACACACACACACACACACACACACACAAAAGTGTCATGTGTCCATCAGTGCAGTTTGTAAATCCAGTTGGTATTCTTGGCTTCATTCCGCTGCGGATATCTGTCTCCAATTCAACATCTGTTTAACAGTCCTGTCAGCTGGAACAGTGAATAATCTCTAATTCTTCCAAATGTGGCACGAGTCGTGCATAATGCTGGCTTCAACTCAGGGAATATAAGAAAATAAATGCAGACCCAAGCAGCTCTGCCAGCATATAGATACACAGCAACTGGCTCTTATTTATGCGTTTTGGTTGCTATCACTGTGCCTCCAGTCCCAAGTCCAAAATATAAACAGTGAAGCTCATATTTAATTTATTGGCTTAAATTCTATTTTTAGGTTAGACCATATTTCGTTAGTTGTTCGTCAGTTACTTCACATGTTGTGGTAATGGCTGTTAGAAACACTCAGCACATTTAAAAACTCTTATCTGCTCATTGTGTTTGCTCAGCCTGTATACTCCAACTAACTTCTTGGATTTGGTTGGTGTTTTAGTGATGCTTATCAGGTGTGACAGCTCTTTGTCGTGACGATCTTCATGCTTCATAATGTAATCTACCGCAGACCAAAAAAAAAAAGGATGAAAGGAAAAATATCTACAAAATAAGTGGGAACACAGAACGATATGTCATCCAATGGCTTGATTAAGATCTAGCAACAGCGCACTTTCAGCCAGGACTTATGTTGTTATTCCTTCGCTTCACTGGGAAGACACAGGAGGGCTTGGTGTAAACACCTAGAGAGGGTTTTTGCTCTTTCTGTGCAGGTGAGAAGCGGTCGCTCCACAATGCACCACTGCAGAACGAGCCCCCTGCACAGCAGCTATCTTTTCACCAGGTTCGGGAGGTCACTATTTTCCCACCAGGGAAACTCTTTTTCATCTCATATACGATGGATGCATTATGGCCTCTGAATGAGAGTCGTAGCTTTCAATGTGCATTCCTCTGGGTTTCTGTTCTTACAGAGGGCCAGTGAATAAGAAATCAGCATCTCTATAAAACTCTCTTTTTGGCACACAGACCCCCCTCCCTCCTCCTAACTCCATTACCCATGACTCCCCTCCCCCCCACTGCCATTCTGTGAAGTTAGGAATCCATAGGAGGTTTATTTGAGATGCAAGCACAAGTGTGAGAACACTGGGCTTGGGAAAAAAATCCTTTCCTTTGGCCTGAATGGGGGCATTTCAAAAACCGGACGTTTTTTCAGGAACTCCTTCAGCAACAGGCTTGGTCCTCTGTCAGCTGAACAAAACACTGCTGCCATTCAGGAAAAATAAAGCTTCATTACTGGCTAATTTGAGTGAGTTTCATTTAAAGTCTTTCCCCCCTCAGTTGTTTCTGTTTTGTCGTATCAGGATAATAATTCAAGTAACAACCCTATCTAGTATGTTAGAGGCCTGACAATGTTTGAGGGCACAGATCAGATGCTTTATCCATAGCTGAGGCTCTGCTTAGCTACTGGTGTTCAGAAATGAAAAGGAAAGTCAGTCACACAGTGATACCCAGCAGCTTCATTCAACTCTGCTCCCATTTACACTTTCTGAACATCAAAGTCGGTCGCTGTCGGAGTTGAATTCCAGAAAAAGGCACATAGAAAAATCTGAGAAAAAAATTCAGAAGTCCCTTTAAACTCAACATCAAATTGTCTTTCATGAGGACCAGTTCAACTGTCACAGACATGAATAATGCATTGCATTTAGGAGTTACTGGGTTAATTTGTTACTCTAATTTAAAAACACAATAATTTATGGGATTTTCTTTCTATTCCTGTGGTACAGAACATATTTTATCATATAAATCTCTTATGCAACCATAAATGCATACTTTCTGCATCTGATTTGCACACACAATGAACAATTGAGCAAGTGTTTGCTGCTATTGGAGTACACAGTTCTCCTCCTAAAAAACCTGCTCACACTTGTGAGAAAGAAAAGAAGTATTTTCTGATGACACCCCGAGTGTATTTTCAGTAATGAATTAGCACTACGAAATTGATAGGATAATATCTATCTTGGCTGTGTCTTTTTCCTCCTGCTGGCTTTTGTTCAATTTTGTTCTGCACCCAAATTTAAAGATTTCTAATGAAACCATTCAGCCTTATTTAGTGATGGCAGGGAGGCTGTCAGTAAGCCTGTTGCATAATCACCCACAGACTTTGCATATTAATGTTGCTGATGTTGAAAATGCAGCTATTTTTATTCTCTGCAAAACAGCTAAATACTCTTTAAGAAATATTTTGACAAATTCACTTTACAAACCTTTATTTTGCTGCCTGCCCAGACTTCTATTGGTGAGATTATGTCAAGTAGCAAATGATTTTGAAAATGATCTACAAAAAATGTGCTTGTGTTTACTTCCAAATGAGCCTCTATTGCCTGGATGAATTAGATCAATGTGTTGTAACTGATGTTGTTTTTTGTTGATTGTGCTGAATATTACGGCTTTCTGGGAACAAAAGTCCTCGGAGATGAAGTTGACATGAATCCAATCGTGCAGGGACGTTGCACATTTGTGTTTCATTCAGTCTGCTGTGCTGCTTACTGATTTGTGTCTGTACGACTGGAGCTTCAACATGTTGGAGAAATGTCATGTAAGCTCCGAAAGGAAAGTGTGTGAAATGACACATAAGACCTTTGTCCATCCAAAAATGATGCTATGATACTAATGATTATTTTCCAGCTGAATCTCAATTAAATGATTAATACTTTAGTTTAATAATGTTCACAAAATGGTTATAAAAAAAAAAGAGTCCATTATTCAAGGTGACAAATTTAAATGTCTTGTTTTATAACACTCCAAAACCAAAAAGTATATTATATGTGACAAAGAAAAGCATCAAATAAGCACTTTTGAGAAGCTGGAACCAGTGAAATATTCACTTTAGCTTGAAAAATGGCTGAAACCATTAATCAATTATCAAAATAGTTTCTGTTGAGTAACTAATTGATTGATTGACTAATTGTTTCAGCTATAAAATCTACACTACACATGTATTTCCACAGTTGAGTTAACTTCAATGCATTGCTGTCCACTGAGAACACACTGTATGATGTAAAGGCATTAAGCCCTGTATACATCTAAATGCATCAGATAATATTTCTTAATATTTATTATACTCGCACTTTACATTTTTGCTGTAATAGGTTCGGCTAAAAAACCCAAGCTGTTGGAATAAACAGCTTTTTGGGAGGTCTATCACTTTAATTAACACTGAGGGTGAGCCTGACAGCTGTGGTGGCAATAGGCGAGCCAATCACAGGTGCTGTGTGGGGCATGGGGAGTAATGTGAGGGAGTGTTTGACAGAAGAGGCCATGTGCAGAAATAAGATGACAGGTGGTTGGCCTGATCCAACGCCAGGCTGCCAAAATGAGTTTGCCTTTGGGAGCTGCAGAGAAACCTGACAGTGTTAATGAAAATGGCAGCGTCTAAATGTGCTACGCTCCACAACAGCACATCCCAAGGTTAGGATGTTCATGAATGGCATGAATGGAAGGTATTTTTTTCCAGGTGACTTGGGGACTGAATTGAACTTCAGTGGAAATATTTTTAGTTAAAGTCTCCAACTCTTAACTAGGTGTCTTAACATCTCAATACAGTTTTGTCTGTGATTTGTTTCTGAATATGATGGCAAATAATGCTAGATGTACCAATTTGTAACAATTTGTCACTCAACATACTATGTTCTATTAAACTCTTTCACATTTACACAGAAGCATTTAACTTTAACAATGTATTTCTTAATATAAAATCTTAATCTGCAAAGTAACTACAGTCCAATAAATGTAGTGGAGTAAAAAGTATAATATTTCTCTATGAAATGTGGCAGATGTAGAAAGTAGTAGAAAATGGAAACACTCAAGTACAAATACCTAAAAATTGTACTTAAGTACAGTACTTGAGTAAATGTAATTAGTTACTTTCCATCACTGCTGCCCCTCAGAACATCTCTATTTCTATAACCTGCCAGTAAGCCAAACCAAATTTACGTTTCCCCCCGCCCCAAACTTGATGCTATTTTTACCCTCACCAACTATTTCATGCAGGAAAAAACTTGTAACAACTTATTGTGAATCTCTCTTTTACGGTCATTTTCTACCGACCCAAACATTCATTCCAAGTTCAGTGTCTGTGCTGAATTTGATCAGCATTCAGGATCACCGATCAAATTAAGTCAGCAGACGTGCAAGATACTGCTGGAGAAAAACTGCTAAGTACGTACACAAAAACATCCACCGTGGTACGTATTGATGTGTTCTCATCCCTATATTACTGTAGATGTTCTCAGTGTCAGCTTAGTTTCCACTGTGTTGCTGCTGCGCGAGGAGCCATGCATGCCGGGGCCTGTTTCTTAAGTCTGCCATTCTGACAAACACAAAAGTGCTGCTCATCCAGGCTTTGTGTCGAAGATTAGGAGAGCAGATACGCTGCAGCCACAGAGAGACACACTCAGAATTGCCGCTTCCGTTTTCTCACATAAACTTACATTTGAAACGGCTGGTAAATTCCTGAGAATGTGACACAGGATTGTCCCAGGTGGAACAGTGAAAGTATCAGCAGCAGCCAATGACGTCAGAGATTAAAAAGTGAAATCTAACTACAATACGTGGAATTAGCGAGTCGCCACGAGGGAAAGGGGTTAAACCGCTAATCCGGAGTTTTATTAGCAAACAAAGTAGACTGTCAGAAAATAATTTAACTAGCCTGACAAGTTAAGGGTTTTATCACTGAGCTCACAGCAGAGCACAAAGGACGTCCAGTTGTTTCTAACTGGTTTTCAACCAAAGAACAGCACGAGCCATCAAGTCCAATCAGCGTTGCACTATTATGTCACAACCCAGAGGTTCAGAACGCCAGACTGAGAGCAACAGGAAAGGATTAATGGACTCTGAAGCATGTTGATGTAGTTAGAAATATACTGTAGAAATGGGTTAAATTGTTAGACTAAACTTTCTTTACCCAGGATCCAATCATCTTTTGGAACTGAATCGAGTTTGAGTCTCGGTCTTTGTTTTCTCAAAGCTTTTATTTGTTCACTAAATAAACTGTTTGCAATTGTTCTCACAGTTTTATGGAAGATGCATTATTCTCTGCTTAATCGTATATCACTCTCTGATGTGTGTTTGGAGGGAACGCTTGAGAGAGTTAAAACATGGCATGAAAGCACTGATTAAGCAAGAATAAAGACTGATGTTGCCACTGCATGCATGGCTGTCAATATAATGGATGATTTTTAATGTCAAACAAACGTTTCTCTCCAACGTATTTGCTTTGCTTTCAGTTGTGTTGATAAAAGCAAGAATCCAGCTGCATCGATGTCAGCGGCGCTGTAGAGTGCTGTGAGACCTGTCTATGCTCATCTCGAGATCCTCCAGCTCCCTTTTCATACACCCTTCATGCTTTCAGTCTTCTCTGCCTGGTTTTATTTGAGCCGTTTGCCTGTGTGGTTCCAATTGGATGCCTTAGAAGAGTTTTTTTCCCATCCTTCATTGTGTTGAAACTATTCTGGCTGACAGTTGCCTCCGTGAAACCAGGGCTTCAGTTCTTTGACAGCTGCATTGTGACAGAAGATTTGCAGGTGCAAAAAGAAGGACTTGGTAAATGAATAGAAAAATATTGTGGGAAAAACTTTGCATCTGAGTGCACATGCAAAAGAAAGACATATTCAGAGAGAGAAAGCAGGAGAAAGTAAAACACCAAGCTTAGACATGCGGTTGTGTCCTGTGGATGTTCATAATTGTATCAAATGCATATTTTATACAGAAAAAGAGACAATATATATGGAAAAACTGGATTCTCCATTCTTCAACAGCTCTCTTACTACGACTGCTTTAAATCTACTTGGAAAAGCAATCGATAGCGTCAATCAATACTGTTAATATGCAACAGAGGACAAGTACGGGCAGATTTTCTGGGTTTTGTATGGCAGAATTCTTGGCTCTGGGATCTGACAGAAATTGAGTTTCTTATCTAAAATGGCAGAGTGATTTCAGATTTCCTCTGCGTAGGCTGCACTGACCGAGTGCAAGTTCTTTCCAGTTCTACACATACTGATGGTAATGCCAATGTGACAGAAACACACCCTAAAGTAGGCTATATTTTAAGACACTATAGGTAAAGTCCAATTAAATCTGTCTTTGCATTTTGTCTCATCTTTGTTTATTTTTGGTGTGGTAGTGTTTTCCAAATGGGGTAAAGTTGGGTCTTAGACGAGAGACGCTGAGTGTTTGACTGCTGATACCCTGGAATTTGCTGCAAAGATACAGCTGGGATCATGAGTGCAGATCACCTTACTGTGAAAAAGAGACTGATAGCAGCTGGAAAGCAAATGAGCATGTGTCAGCCATCTGGAAAAGTCACCCAAAACACTATGCATCCTCTGTGCTGAGACAAAGGAGTCATTTTACTTTATGAAAAGACTTGTTCCCCTTTTTCCACTGTAGATGAAGCAGACAACTGTAGTTCATTTTTAATCAGATACAACACAACTGTAATCAATTCAACAAATTTGGGCTTTAGCACTCCCTCAAGTGTCGTGTAAATCCCCTCTCACATTCAACAGACTTATAACATGTCCATTCCCACATTTGTCTCTCCTACAGACTCTACTGCACTTTTTTTTCTGCAGTCCAAACGTGCTCCAAGTGAGCTGCACCTGCAGCTGTTAAGGTCAAAAGCCGTTATTTAAATTTGGCAGGTTATAAGAACTAGCCAGTAAAGTTAACGTGTGTTTGTCCAGGCCAGGCTGGTAACAGCTTGAAACTCTTCCATGGACCGATTGCTCAGCCCCAAGCACAACCACGAACAACAAATCTGAAGATGGCTTACATGAGGTGTGTGGGCTGCTGACATCTTGTGTGGCAATCATATGTTTCAATCAGGAGACGATTGAGGTTGAATGCCATCTACAGGTGGGGCTTGACACAAACCGGTTCGGATGAGGTGTCGTGCGAATACGTCTGAGCAAAAAGTGGTTATAGCTTTTCTGAACTGCTACACTCAAAAGTAAGGTGCTGAGATAGAAAGGGGCGAGACGGCGTACACTTTCTGACAGTCTGTCCTCAAACACATTCATTGTGTTACACTTGAAGTTGTATGAAAAAAAAAGCTTGAAATAGAAGTACAAACCCTGCTTACTTTCTCACTTCCACACATGTCATCTGGCCAATTGCTATGTGAACTGGGCATTGCTTGATGGATTATCGCTTTCAGAAAATTACAGAAATTGTCGGAGGGAGAGGGTTTCAGACACTGTTTGACCATCAAACAAGCAATTTAGTTGAAGCATACTGACTACATTACAGTGAACAGCAGCTAGCTAGAAACACCAACACTTGCAGAAAAAAGAAAAGCTAATGTTTGATGTTTGTCCAGTACAGGCTGGTTACAGCTTCAAACTCTCCCCTGGACCGACCGCTTGGCCAAGACCACAACCACCATTCTTCAGAGAGACTTAAACAGCATATTTTAAAGGGCTTCTGCTGCATTTACACTATATCATTCAGACTGCAATTACGAGCATCCGAGTGGAAAAAAACATTCACGTGAGCATCCAATATGTAATTCCTACAATAGAAACAATAGCAAAAAAACTACAATATCTCCCACTTTGAGAAAGGAACTACAGAAGTGCCAACAAACCCTGACAACATGGCTGTAAAGTCTCTATCACTGACAGTTACATCTAAATAAAATCCAACACTAATACAATCAATTGAGCTCATTTGAATTGAGCTACATACACTATTTGTTTGTATCTGTTTTCACATGTTAACGGACCGCTGCAGTTATGCAACACAATAAAAGAAGTGAATACTACAAGGCTAGTAGTGGGGTGACCATTCTGGAATAATATGGGAACACTCCCTAGTCGGAATAACGGGTTTTTTTCCTGGTCTTCCTGTTCTGCTGATATTGTGTGAATGCAGTATTAAAAGTCACTCCTCAGATGAGGTCTGTGGGCTGCTAACAACCATTTGTTTCAGTCAGGAGATGATTGCAGTTGAATGCTCACTTCTACTGTAATGAGACTTTCACTACAACAAAACCAAGTCAAGATGCTGCATTGGGGATGGCGTGTTGCTGCAGGGTAAGTAGAAACTGAAATCTGAATCCACAAGTCAAGATTAAAGGTTTATCAAAAGCTAAGACACTGCAGAGTGGTTTATATGTTTTAGAGGCCAGACTGTACAACTTTAGGAAGCTAATCACAGCAGCAATAGTGTCCCCCTCAGTTTAAATGCAACATCATGAGGGATAACCTGGTATTTTGGCTTGCTGGTATTTGATTGGTCAGTGCAGTGTGTTGCACAATGACACTGCATTGCTCCACAAAAAACGTTGAGCCAGAACCAACTTTTTAGCTGTGCCACCCTGTGTTCTTGGCCTGAGGCTTCTCCAACACGAACCCCCCTGTTGTGCCCACACAGTGGTCTCATTAAAACGAATGAGCAAGCCAGTGTTTTTTAACTGCAGTGTTATTGTCAGAGTGAAAAGGGCCCTGAGGCTGTGGAAACCAGTTATACTTGGACTGGCCCTTGAGCTCATCCAGGTGTGGTTTGATATTTAGAGGAAACAGGAAGGCCCTGTATTTTCCTCCTTCCCAGGAATGTAGTCTAATCTGTCACCAACTCAGGAACTTTAGGTCTCCTCACCTCTCTGCTGTTAGTTTGTTCAGTTTGTGCCAAGTGGAAACCTTCACACCCTCAAAAGCACACAAACGTTATCTCCTGCTCGACATAGAGATTATTAATGCGATATCTCTGCAGTCTTGCTACCAATGAAGATATTTAATCACATTCAGAAATGAAAAGGAATCTTGTTTTCATGTTTTTTGTTCAGCTAGTGCACAGAAAACAACTTGCTTGCCTTCAAATGTGCAGCTCAGAAGTACAAAGGGGCAATTTTCAGACTTTCCCTGCCTCCTCACACCTTCAGTAAAGTTGAAGTGGCAGCTCCAGCTCCTATCAGGGTGCTGGACATAATAGCCATGTGCTAAGTGGATGACTGGCTTCTTCCAGCCGACTAACAAGAGGCAGCAGCACAGCCTTGTGCTCTCCCACTGGCAAAGACCTGTCGACTGTGGCTTCAGGGGAAATTTTATTTCCTTGATCAGGACTTTGGAATCTGTGCACTTGATCTTTTAAAAAACAACCATTAAATTAGAAATGTTTTTCCTGCTAGTGACACAGTAAACACCATTTAATGTGGTTGTGCTGCTTTATTGAAGTAGTATACCTTTAACCGCTGGTGCAAGGACTGTGATATCATAGTTTCCTGTCATGGATATTTTCAGTTACTGTACATACATGCCTTTTTGGACTCTTTTCTAAACTCAAAGCTAATTTGGCAGCTCACTGTCTCAGTGGTTGCACAGGTCAAGAACAGTGCATGCTGTTTAAGAGCAGAACAAGATGGGGTTTTTTTGTTTGATAATACATATCTGTACCAGTGTTGCACATACTACAGTATATCGCACCCTTCTGAACAACTGATTTAAAGTGCTTTTCATTGAAATTCTTCTACTGTCTTGTTTCTTTTTGCAGCCAAAGGTTTATGTGATTTACATGCCCTGACAGTTACAGCAAGTGTCTGTCAAGACACGTGATAGCGCTTCATAAAAGGTAACCTATTTTGCCTAATATGTCATTTGTCATATCATTGAATTTTCATCAGCCCAAGGTATGTTTCTTCCTTGGTTTGCTTTGATTGGCACAAATGAGAGGAAATGTAGACAATACATGGGCAAGTAGAGGCATATAGACTTTTCCTATATTAGTCATGAAAACCACCATTCGCCTTCACTCTCTTCCCTACAAAATGTAACTTAACTACCACATGGCAAGGAGAGGTTGTAAAACATTTGCTTTGAAACAATGGTGGCACCTTCTCTGGTTATACTTTTGAACAGTCACATAAATCTAAATCTTGACTTATAACTCTCTACACAATTTGGGCAAAGTGGCCATGGATCAGAAAGGAAGTCGAAGACAGCGTTTTATTTTTTCATTTTTTGAAATTTAACAGTTGCACAGACATATTACGATGAGGTTAAATATGTGGCGACTCCTACTCTAGTTTTAATTAAAGTTACTGGAGAGAGGACCAGCCTGCGTGTTGAGACAGAGAAGATAAAGTCAACGTGGCCTGAAGGCAACTATGACTCACTGATGTTATTTTGGCTCTGGCATTGAGATTTTTTTCTGAGGGGGGCTCGAGTCTTATCCTGTTTCACAACTTTTCAGGATAGCCACGCTGTGTGAGGTGCTGGAAACAGCCGTCAGTAAAACATCAACGGCGTCCATCGTCATTCCACTGTTCAACAAACACCTGACCAAACACCAGATGCCATCACCTCTTCATTGCAGGGCCAACTGTGGAGCTCCCCACCCATTCAACTTACTGTTAATTAACCTCAATGCATATTAAGCACAATCCTCGAGCTAAGACATCTACATAGCAAATCAAACCTTTATAGCTTGTTCAGCACCAATGTTTTTCTTTTTTTCCTTTTTAGGGTCTGATCCAATTAACCTGCTTGTATTGCAACAGCCGAGACAGAGAAATTACAGTATCGTTTTACATATAACGATCAATAAAGGCACCATTTAGCCCAGGGGAAAGGTCTACTGTCTCTGAGGGCTGGGGATATCTGTTAGTCTTTTTCCTGTAATTAGACATCCGTGGGCTCTTCAATTAATCTGAACCCACAGCGTTGACATTTCCACAGCTCATTAATGAACGACAGCACACTTCTCAAAGATGGAGTGGACTACAAGGCTGAACAGGGATATGAACATGGATGACATTTAGTTGTGCTGTGGCCCTGCTGTCTTCAGTAACAATACAAGAAGCATTTCCAAATGTTTGGGAGCATCTAATGGGAAATAGCTCCTCTTTGGCCTGCTGAGGAGACAGCATACATCTTAATGAGTTTCAAATTAATCTGCTCTTTCAGCCACCACTGAATTCCACTCTTCAACAGTTTTCAGGAGACTATTAATATTTTACCATGGCTGAAAATGTTCTTTTTCTAGGCCCTAGAATTGCAAATTCATTTCCCATCCACAGGCTGAGGATAAAATTACACTGTTGGACAGATTGTTCTCAAACTTTATCGAGCAACTGACCCGTGATAATGGTTTAAAACCAAAATAGAACTGCCAATTTATATTGCAAATGAAATCTACTTTACTGCTCAGATTTTGGACGGAATGGCTCCAAACTTTTACATGCAATAACGGTCATATTTGCTTGAAATGATGAAAATTTGAAAGGAATTAAGAGCATTAAAATTTGACATGGAGCGAGTTCTGGGATTTGTAGGAGCAGCTATCCAGGCTGGGGAACTTTAAAGTCAATGTGTGTGGTCAAAGTAATGAAGAGAGAGAGAGAGCCACCAGTGCCATAATGTTGAAGATTTACTGGCTAGACTGGTTAGGAATTAATTTTAGATTGTGTCTTATTGGACTTCAGTCTTGTGATGTTTTCTAAAAGCTAAATGCGGGTTGATTCATATGATAAACGTTAAAGTGTTTGCTGGTAGGAGTCAACAGCAAACACTACATGCATCAGATTCCCTGTGCAGCTTAAAGAATCAGCCTTGTTTTCTCACTATTGGCAGAGCATGAAAGCTGCATAGTGATTTTGGGGCTGCAGATAATTTGCTTGCACCTGCAAAAACCTGTGCTTTTCGCTGCAGCTATTGTGACAAGATGGGACAAAAGGAAGGGCAGGACGTAGCCCCTGCAGCTGTGCATACAGGACAATACAAGTTCAACAGCCAAGCAGAAGAAGCCAAGACATAAAAGAGCTGTGAAGAATTCAGACTTCTCTAACACCAAGACATTGGAAGCATTCACCTTTAAATGCACAAAATACAAATAGCTGGAGTGAGAATGGGAATGAGCTTGTTGTGATAAACTGCATTTCCACAGCTCAGTGATGGAGGGAAAATATTGGTTCTGATAGGAAGCTATTCAAAGACACAGAGAGTTGTTTATTTCAGCTAGAAGCATATGAGTGCTGCTAGTACAAAAGAGACAGTGAAGAATATGTATATGAAAAAAGTGTCAGCTTAAACATTATATTAATCCATGTAGTCATGTAGTCAGAATTTCATTTTAGTTTAATGAGAGTCAAAATTGACTCATGTTTTTCCATTGTCTGTGTTAAACACTAACCAAATATGCAATCATTGTTTTTATGACAGTAAAGACAAATAAAGGCATGATGCCAAAATTCCTGAGACTGATTAGTTGTGAATTACTATAAATTAAATTGCTGGAAAGGCATTTCACACCGTGTGGAGAGAAACCTTATCTTATATTATATTCGTAAACTGAATATTTAAATAGCCCTTCACTTTTTGCACGGAATTTCAGAAGCAGGTAATTAAAAAGGGCAGCTGTTTTGCTGAGATAAGCCTCAGTTTCCTTGCACGCATTTATGGCATCTTGGATGCTAATGGAGTCATGGCTGCTTACCAACATGTGTTTTTTTTAAACCCTGTGGTGCAAAATTGTGATGATCATTCATGGTCTAAAACAGTTATTCTTTCACCAACGTTCCTCCCTAAAATTTGGCTTGATGTGTTGTGTCTTTCATTGAGATCGGTTGTGTTTAGAAGCGGAGCTAATTATTTGTCTGGCAGTCTGTACACACTGTGTCTAGTTCTATCCACGTCTGGAATTAAACAGTGTGCATAATTCTCGATGGATTGCAGTCTGAAAAAAAAAGATGAAACTCACCTTCTCTGCTTAAAATGAGAAAAGAGATTCTATAATGAGGTTTTGCACATTCAAGCCCATTCCTCATTCCTCTCTGTGCACCAACAGGCCAATTTGCAAGCTTCCTGCATTCATATTGTTACTGACTGTGGCAGTAATTCCACACAGTGTCTGAACCCCACATATCACCTCTTAATAGAATTTTTAGAATTCATGCTCACACCTTATTACCAAAGAGTGCTGCTGGATGCACCACCCCCTCTTTTTAAATGTCAATCATGTACATGAAACATACATCTTAGTCTTTGGATTTTCACTGAATACCAAGGGACTCTCTCTGGTTAACTGTGTAACATTTGTCTCATTTAATAGCCTTTAAAAGAAGAGACATCTTTGGCAGTAACAGACGTTATTTTTAACACCAAACACTGCTCTTCAGTCATGTTTGATTCACTCAGTGAGGTCTACAAGATGTATTTCAGTTCAAAATACCATGTCAGCAATACAATAGTCCACACTGAGGGATATGCATATATAGTATATGTGTGGCTTATACATAAATGGGTATTATTTCACACTGGGGACAGGTCTTATGATGTGTGGAGAATACAATAAAAGGCCTGTGTCATTTAAAGTGAACATCAGTTTTAAGTGAACATAGCAGATAAATCATGCAATACATAAGCTACAGTATGTTATATCACAGCTATGTAAGCATATATATGCTGGGAATATACTGTATACTGACATATATACTGTATGTATTTTTTCGATTTGAAAATAAATTAACTTCATTAATCTGGCAGCACTACAAAGAAAAGTAATCCATTTCTAAAATCAAAACAGATAACACTGCTTGTGTTTGCAACACAACCGGTGTCATAAAAATCTGAAATATCCCTTTAAAGCTAAATAACTTCTGTTGTTCTTTTAGGTGTAATCTTCTTTTCAGATGTAATCGACTGTTATTATTGCATATTAAAGCTGAAACTAAGAATTATTTTCCTGATTAATGGATTCAATGTTTGGTTTATAAATGTCAGAAAATATGCCCAACACATCTTCTTAAAGTCCAATGTGATGTCATCAAATGTCCTGTTTAGTCCGACCTGTTTAGTCCGACCAAAAGTCCAAGATCTAAATATATTCATGTTATTATCACATAAGGGATGAGGGTATCTTTGGTATTTTTGCTTGAAAAATGAAAATCTTTTCAGCTCTATTATAGGTTAGGTTTCTGAATTTTTCATCAACTCTACATGACAGGAGATAATATTTTTTAAATGGTGTACAATTAACAGAAAAAATACATTTCTTACAGGTGATACAATGATCACAGGACGATGTGTGCATATATCTCAAACAGCCACTCTCAAATCTTTCTGAGGCATCCGAAACACAATGCAGTGTGACGAGCTAATTGTTATGCTGTGGGAGTTCAAAAGGCAACTGGAAGGTCAGTAAGAGCATACTATGTTTGCTAATCCATGTCTGACTCAGAAATACTGCAATCGCTGACTAGTTTCCTGCATGTCGTAATAATGTCATCCACTCCCAACATGTGGTAAGTTGTTGAGAGACATTTCTTATGAATGTATGTGTCCAGAGGAGAAAAATCCATTCTACATAATCATAATTTTCTTTGCACACAAACCTGAAATGACTTTGATGAAGATACAAAGGTTTGATTGAGAATAAAAACAAACAGGTACTGAAAGTGATCATCAGTAAGCTGGATTTATGATAAAATGATGATCAGCATCTGGAATCATGATTGTCCTTTAACGAGAAGACAACAAGTGAACTTTTGATCCTACAGCGGGGAAGTACAGCATGTGATGATCTGGAGAAATCACGAAAGTGAAGCAAGATTTGAATGACTCCTCTGCGCTTGTTAAACATGCAGTGTGTGGTTTACGATTAATCATATAACTCACCTATACCTTTAACTCTGTGTGTCAGGAAAGTTTGAGTAAATCCATCAGTCAGCTACTCCTTTCTAAATATACATTCATTCTATATCACAAGGTTTGAAAAAGAAATGCTTCTGCCAAGATCAATGAGCTTGTGATCTTTTTAACATTGGTCTCACAGGAGATTTTCTGCTCTCTGGCATATTTTTCTTTTCTTCCTTCCATCTCTATATAGTTTCTGTTTTATTTGCTGAGGCAGCCTGAGCTTAACAGATTTTTATAATGGACTAGATCACAGACTAGTAAAGGAAATCACAGAGAGCCCCAAGGGTAGGCATTACTGAATGCTTCTTTCATTCGAGCCTATTATAGTTACATGGCTGACTGTCACTGATTTGTTCTGTAAAATGAAGCAGAAAGTGAACTGCAACATGGAAAAAAAAAAAAGTGTTTTATTAATCCAGTGATTTGTAAAGCAGATCTGTTGTGTTAACTCGCCATAATACCTCAGCGAGGCAGCGAGTACACCAGCTGTGTTTGAGATGGGGCCGGCATCCGGCACCTCTAAAACCATTCTTTTCACACTGGGGTGTCACTCTTTCATGTTCTTATGTTACATCAACGTAAAATATGCTGCCTCTCAGTGGCCATCTGGAGAGGGCAGGTCTGGGCTGTGATAGTAAATGAGCAGATTACAGGGGTCAGTTTCTTGCTGGATGCACAAAGGGATGATGTAATGTGACAGCTCTGTCCAGTAGCTGCGCGCAAATAACGTCTACTGCATCAGGGTTAATAGAAGGTGAAATCATAGGCTCATTACGAAAGGTTTTAACTATCTAGCTCTGCATTTCTGCTGGATTGTGCACGTCAGTTATCAGCCTGGCAGATGGTAACACTGAACTGGTCAGATACTGTAAGTCTGCCCTCCCTGATGTGGTGGATTTGCCTGATCAGAGGGAAACTGGAGCAGAGAAAACCAGTTATGTTGTAAGGAGTGGAGGCTCGAAAAGCTGAAGAGGAAAGGGGTGGTGGTGGTGGTATTTTCCTGCATGCAGTCTGATCCTAAAACACAGGTGCAGCCTCCATGCAGCCCTCTCTGCCTCCAGCACACCCCACCCCCCTCCCCATGGCTGCAAAGTGTTTGTCCATCTGATCCTTCGTTAAATCCTGATTACTATGGATTTGTCTTTTTCCAACCTGTGATTTGCAGAGATGAGGGACTGCTAAAGGCTATCTGGTGAGGATGTAGCTCTGACAGAGGGGCTATTTGTTGCAAATGAATGTCACAAACTGATAAAGCAATGTGTAAATGGAGTAGCAGTTCAATTCAGTTTTAACTCTTATTTCTGCTGTCAAAGGTGCAGAAACTTATATCCAAATTCTGCAGAAAGGACATAAAATAGGGCACACACCCTCACTACCTATCAAGAGAATGACATTTGATTCAAGTAGAAGCAATGCTGACAATACATGGGTTTAGTTTCACTTGCTTTAACAGACAATAACACTCTACAACTCAATTTTGGCTTGTTTTTCCAATGCAGCTGCGACCTAATCTGAGGAGTCCTATTTCCCAAAGCGTCAGAGAGAAAAGAGAAAGAGTTGGTGAAAAAAAAGGGGGGGTTCACAGCTGAGATTTGGGGCTCCCAGTGGCGTCATGCGGAGCCGATCATTGTCTCTCTCACACTTTCTAACTAGCCATTTCACAACATCCAGACAGCGGATCGGGCCGTACGCAGCAGCAGCAGCAGCAGCAGCAGCAGCAGCTTTGCCCTCAGGGTTTTTTTTCTCCCCGACGTCGACCATAACTAACAATTTGGATTCAACGCGCGGATGAGGGCAGTTACTGGACTTAATCTATCATAATGTCTCCTTTCCGATCGTCTGATAGTCAAATGAGTTAAGCAATGGCTGAAGAGATCTGAGCCCCCCACCTCCCTCCCCCGGGTGCGAGAAGTGGCTCTTTAAATGAATCCCAACTAAAAGAAAAAGCACTTTCATTTCACCGAGAAGCAGATCGGTGGACATCATGTACAGACTGGCGGATTTTACACTCTGGGTGCCACTGGGTGCGTTTGATTTCGGATTACTGTGACACACAGAACGAGTTTTTGAAGGGGGGGAAGAATTTTTAGGAGTCTGCTTCCTCTCGCTCCTGTTCGCTGTCCTCCGGGTTCCTGCAGGACTCCAGAGTCGCGGAGAGCCCATGCAGTCGCCAAGGTTGGTTCGTCTGTTAGGTGGAGACTCATTTTGAATTTTAACCAACATTATCTGAGTTTATTTCACACAGGAGTCTTGTCAGGGTTTTTTGCTGTGCTTGCTGGGTGTTCAAACTATATCTCTATGTGGTAAAATATATTTTTCCTCATCAATCTATACAGTCAGGAGAGCTATTTCTGCAATATTAAGAATTTGATCCATTTCCTGGTGTCACACAAGACATTTGTAAATGCAACTGATCATAAAAACTACTTGACTCGTGCCATTTTTAAATATTGCATAGAGAGTAACATCATGCAGCAGCACATTATTTATCATATTGTCAGCGTTTATTAGGCTACAGCTACTCTCAACCAGAAATACCGTTGAGACTTGAGACTATCTGACATGGAATATAAAGGATGATCTTCTCCAGAGCAGTGCAACAGGACAAATACGCTTGCTGGCTGCAGATTTGCACCTTTTAAATCCTAACTGCATGACAGCTGTAATTACACCAATAACGGAGCTGTCCATAAAGCTCACATTTAATGACAGGTTTGGTTGTCCTCATAATGCCATGTGCGTTTGTGTCATGATTTGAGGTTTCACATCAGAGCTCATAACAAGCGCCATCTGTTGGAAAAGAGGATCAGTCCGCTGTGGCCATCAAGACAGATGCGCAGAAAAATGTAGGCTAGTGCACACCATTTAACACTGCACGGAAGGGATCACCATGTTACTTACATTAGTATGTGAAAATGTAAAAAAAAAAAAGTGTCTGTTGTAAGTCCTTTAACGATATGTTTGACAGGCGATCAGAGATTTAAAGCAGCACACCATAAAACGTGATTGGATTACTGGATTTATGGGGATGTTTTATTGTTATATCATGTCACCTTTACCTGGCACAGCAAGTGCAGCACATGATCTGCCTGATGTCTCTATATAGGCCAATTTTATAGATGGGTTGTCATTTCACTACATGGAGATGTTAAATCCCATAGGTAAAACTCACCCAATTAAAAGCAATCAAACAATATGTTGATTAATCAGTCACTTAAACTGTTATCCTAAAGCCAAAATACAGCTGATAGCAAACACTTGATGAGAAAGGGCTATTGAAAAGAGGAGGTCCTAACCTAATTTTGATTGGTGGAGCAGTCAAACTGATAAAATTAGCCTTTGTGATGACAATTAGGGCTTCTGGAAATGACTATTTCCACTATAGACTAATCGATAAGTCTATAAAATGTCAGAAAATAGTAGAAAATGGTCATCACAATTTCTCAGCGCTCAAGTCTTCAGATTGCTTGTTTTGTACAACAAACAGCCCAAAACCCAAAGTCATTTATTTGACTGATAAAAAACGGAGAAAAACTGAATTCTCGCATTTGAGAAGCTGGAACCAGAGAATGTTTGGCATTTTTGCTTAATAAATTACTTAACTGATTTTTGTCCATTGACTAATCTATTAATCGACTAATCATTTACACGCTTATTAGAACAATTAGACATTTCTGATCCAGAATAAGGAATACATAGGGCTGTCCTGACTAAAGAAATGGATCGTGGACTTCAAAATAAGTCATTGTCCATTGATATATATGAAAAATCTGTATAAATAATTTGTTTCTCCAGTATCATTGTCACTTTGCAGTATCTCTAAATATCTATAAAGACCAAAGCTTACTTGTGACGATTGTGATGCCAGAAACGTGATTTTCTTTTAATGATTAATGACTATTAGCTTATTGTTCATGAAAAGACAATTCAAAAACAAGTAATCGGCTAGATTCTTAGTCAACCAAGACATTAACGACCAATTGATTGACTAATTATATGACATGGGGCAGACCGTGTCAGAACATAGCATATTAACGTCTTGATAGTAAATAATGTACAAACGTGTTGTACCTTTGTCTGCAAAGTCGCTGCAACAGGTACAAATTGTGCAATCTGCACCACCTATTTTTCCGATGCGATACAGAAACAGGGATTCTAACCCACAGTCGACTCACACGTGAATCCGTCACACTTATGCACTATCTGCATCAAAGCCCTCATAGTGTCAGGACAATTTCATTCAGAGTTTGTTTCTACATCCACTGTGTCACTTTTAAAAGCCAAAAATGTTCCACAATTCATCAAAACATATCATCAAGCAGCTTCTACCTTCCAGCTGCAGCCATTCATTTCAGATGTGAATGCCTGATACATTAGAGCTGAAAATCAGTCTGCACAGGGCCACCCTTGTTGAAAACATGTGTAGGCTCAGACCTCATTGTACATGAACGTATCCATCATCCATGAGAGGGACAGCAATCACAAAGACGTTCACCACGCTATGGAAAAATACTATACCAGCCAGCCACAACCTGAGTACGCAGCCATCTGTCTGGTAGTATTTTGGTTGAAATGGCAGTAAAAGACAGCGGTAATGTGTCATTTAACTGAAACATAATCAAAGGAGGTGGTATTATGCCTTTTAGAGGAGGGGATATCCTCTACTGCTCTTCTGACCAGTAGTGGAAATGTATTCAAATTCTTTAAACCAACGTGCAAAAAATACTCTATTACAAGTAAAAGTCCTGCATTCTTAGTTTCACTGAAGTATTATATATAAAGTATTATCAGGAAAATGTACTTAAGAATCAAAAGTTTGGTCCCTTTCTCATTGTTGGTGTGTTAACCTGTGAGCAGTACTATGGTTTTGACTTTTATTACTTCCTGTACTGTTGGGCGGTTTAAACTGCAGCAAGGCATCATGTTTAATGAGCTCATGGTTTGTTGTTTGCTGGGTACGTAGAAACTATTGCCATCAGTAAAAAATACAATATTTCCGTCCAGCGCTGTCGAGAGCACACTCACGTTCTCAGTATTTTTTCTGGGAATTTTGATCACATAAGAACCTGAGGATGAGTTTATGTCATATAATTACAGGCATATTATGTAACGTGACATATGGCTGTAGTGCACCTAGCTGACAGTATGTCTGACAGAATCATACATAGAACTGAAACTATTAGGCGATCAATCAATTTGTCAGTCAACAGAAAATTAATTGGCAACTATTTTGATGATTGGTTAATTATTTAAGGCATGTTTTTGAGCAAAAGTGCCAAATATTCGCTAATTCTCCATGTTTTTATGGCTGAACTATTTCATCAAATGGGAATATTCATGTCTTGTGCATCATTTTGTACACATTTATCCAACATTCAGTCTGACAAATTTGGTATCTTTAGAAACTTTGGGATCTCCACTAGAATATAAAATAACCTCACGTGGATTTGAATGTTTGGCTCCACAGTGAAGGTTATAGTAATTGATCTACCAGTGTGTCTGTGGGGTAGAAGAGCTTAATACCCTGTAGCCACCATTTTAGGTGATGTAACCTACCTACATATGACATAGGCTAGTAGGTTTAAACATGGCAGTGAGTGGTGATATGAAGTTGAAAAACAGATCATTTACAACTCTCTGAGAATAAACGTGATGTTTGTTTATATTGTTGGTTGTTTTCCTCCTCTTTCCTCTGTATTAATCTCTGCACACATGATCTGTGGAGGGATGACACTGTTTTCCTCTTCATAGTTTCCCTCCACTGTGAGGTTAGGGTTGTGATTTTAGCAGCAAATCAAACCTTTCTCATATGGCGCTGTAGACTGCGACTTTGTGGGTCGTGAAGACTCGGTCGTCGTCGAACAAGTCCACACATTGAGATGTAATTTGAAACTTGGAGAGGGGGGTTTAAGGGCAGAACAGGCCGCCGTGATTGGTTCAGTGTGTTCGCTGGCCCTCAGAGGCTGCACCTTCTCGACACTCCCTAAAAGGAAGAGAGATTGCCTGGCTGTTTCAGCCGTTTGTCCCGCACTGAGTGTTAGCTAGCTTACTCGGCTGTAGGCGTTGAGTTAACTCTCATACCGAAGAGGGCAAAAAACAACTCCTTACCAGATAGTGATGAGAAGACGGGTCCGACTTCAGAGCTGTTTTATGGACTTTTTTGTGTTTTCTCAACGAGGACTCGGCGGCCCTAACTCTTCTCCTCTGTCCTTCCTTAATCCGGTTTGACCAGGGAGAGGAGTGAAGTGCGACCCCGAGCTGGATGGATGGTTATGGGGAAAAGAGGAAGACCCTCGGCGTTTGACGTGTGCAGAGTCCTCGCCGTGTTACTCTCACTTTTTCCCTCCGGTAAGATTCTACTTTTTACTTATCAAATCAGTTTTAAAACAGCGATCCGCTGGCATGTTGTACACCGATACGGTTAACTTAACTTTACTAACAGGTTGAACTTTGTAAATCGTAACGTAGGTTAAGTTAGCTAACCTAGTCTTTAGCGTTAACTGAGTTACTTTTTCACCTTGGACAGCAACGTTGCCAGGTTTGGCCACTATTAATTAGCCGAAATATTGTAGTGATATTGTAATTAAACTAGAGTTACGTAGTACACATAGAAATTATACAGTTTTTGCAAATTGTAAAAAAATATATAAATATTCATAATTCGTCGTAGCAAATCAGTTGGAGTCGCATCAAACTCAATACAAAAATGATTAAAATCTACAAATGTTAGATTGCAGAGATGTAGGACAGGCTTACGTGCAGGCGTCTGGAAAAGGTTGAAGGTTTGGAAAATATTACAACATGCTTGAAAGTGAAATGAAACCTTTCCATTACAGCGCACAATTTGACTAGTTTAAGTAGTTGTAGTCATTGTTTTATTTTACTTTATTTTGTTAGAGAAATACAAAACAAAGTGAGAGGTCTTTTTGGAGCTGCTGTAGCCCTCACCCCTTGTTTTGTTTGGGGGATGGGACATGCCTCAGTTTTTCACATTAGCTCCTTGAAAATAAGTAAAGTAAGTACGTTTTTTCTCAACCATAAGTCTGGTTATTAATTGAGCAATGAATTGCATTTTGAGACGTTTTAATTTATGCCCTTGAAACTTTTTTGTAGAGATTATGGTGGTGATATTATGGTTTGAATGTGCCTGTTGAGATGTGTTAAAGCCCACCATGACAGCTATTTTTGAGGTGATTTTTCAAGAGCTCCAGTGAACATAATTCCCATAAAAATGTTACACGATAGTAGCAGTGTAATATTATACTTGCATTTAAATTGACATAATATCCTTGTGATTTGACAATAGGATGAGTGCAGTGGGTCACTTTTTGCAGTGGGGACACCCCATTCAGCTCACCTTGCACGTTTGCCAAACCCTTATCAGTTTACCTCTTAAGTCACTTACCGTCAAACACCAAAGTGATAATGCACTGATAGCTGAGATCAAGATTAGTTTATTGCCATCTATCAAATGGGTGGTAAATGGAGAGGAGGTGTGGGGGTTGGAGAGAGCTGCGGTGAAGCTTTCAGGAGGGATATTGTTTTAAGTGTGACTTCAAAGTGTTGATATGGCTTCCCCCCTCGAGACACTAGGTGAAACTTCTCACAGCCCATTCAAATAAATGCTTTAATAGTCGAAGGTAATACTAGTCAAACATGATGTCGCAACACGGCATCATGAGAAATGTTTGAAGAGCATTTGTGTAAAGAGTTGGCTGGATGTGGCAATGAAGCTGGAGACGACAATCTACGGTCAAGCAGCGTTTATTATCATCAAAGGTGTAGATTAGGATCCCAAGTGGCATTGTTACTTGTACATAAACCAAAAACCACTGGATGTGAAAGGGAAGTACACTTCTCCACAATAAACAGCAAAGTTATCTTGTATCCAGGTTGACCTGAGGGAGGTTCAGACCTGCTTTTTCTTATGGGCTTTCATGCTATAACAATGTATAGATATAGATGTTATTACAACAGCAACATACAATGGGTGCATTCCCTTTCTATTCCTTTTCTCTAGCATTAGTGTTTTTTGAAATTTTGACCAGATAATAGACAAAACCAAGTATGTAGCAAAAGATAAGAACTGTTGCTTTGTTATTATAATGTGTATGATTTAGGCCTAATGTATGCAAGAAAAGTAAGACTACATTTGGCACTGCAGCCTAACATCAGTGGCGGTGTGGGCATTATTAAACATTAGTTGGCATTCATGATTAGTTGGAAAAGTTCTTGGTTATTCATGTTTTAGATTCAGTACTATGTAAATCTGTGGTTTTAAACTATAATCAATAACAGCCAAAGTGTGTGTATATAGCTTTATATTGTACTTGTTAGTATCATGTTTCTAAATGACATGGTGGCATCTGGTATCTTGTTCCTCCCTGACAGTGAGTCTGCAGTGCAAGATCCTAAAGTGTAACTCCGAATTTTGGGCCTCCACCTCAAACTCGGAGGAGGAGCTTTGCACAGCGCTGCGAGCGTACAACAGCTGTGTACGCCGGACCGCACGTACCTGCAGGGGGGATTTGGCGTACCACTCTGCCCAGCATGGCATAGAGGATCTAATGAGCCAACACAACTGCTCCAAGGAGGGGCCAACATCCCAACCACGTGCCCGTACCCCGCTTCCTCCTCCACCCCCGCCGCTCCTGCCTGACAGCCAAGAACGCTCTGATGGCCCGGAAGTGTGCCAATATGAGCGCAGTCTTCCACGCAACACAGCGCCGCCTAACTACACCCACTGTGGCTTCTTTGGGGACCCGCACCTCCGAACCTTTGGTGATGACTTCCAGACATGTAAGGTGGAAGGAGCCTGGCCGCTCATCCACAACAAATACCTGTCTGTCCAGGTGACCAACACTCCTGTAGTGCCGGGTTCTTTGGCCACCGCCACAAGCAAGGTGGGGATCTTTACTGTTCATCCTGTATGCATGTTAATATGGTCTACTTACAACAATAACTCTATTAATCGAAATAGTCAGCTACTGACTACTGACTAAAAGTCACTAACTAAAGTGGTGACTTTAGTTATCACAACATTTCCTGTTAGCACTGGGCCTTTAAATGTCAGTGCTGCATCAGAACATCTTGTTGTTCATATTTTGGTATGTGTGAGTCTCTTCTTTCATATGGTCGGATTGTGAGAGCTGCTGTGGGGCTTCTCTGTCAAACTGCGGACTCTGGTTAGTGTTTGGAAGACTTCCATAATGACAGATAAAAAAGCCAAACCCAGCTCAGTTGCAAAGATCTTGATAAGCTTTATAAATGATATGTTAGTATTATAACAGCAGTGCTATGTTAACATGAGGCTCCATTTTCATGTTTCACAGTGGACTGCTCAGGCTGATGCTTGGCCTACTTAGAGTGTAGACCATACTGAGCACGTTAAATAAATAAAAAATGTTGTCTGCACAGAACTGTAGATACCTTCTCTACATTATGAGATATTTTATTTCATAGCTTTATCAGCAGGGCATTCCTCATTATTGTTGTTTTGTTTAATGGTACATTGGTTGGTTTGAAGGGCTGTCCATGAAATGGCTTTCTGTAGAACTTCAGGTCAAAAACAAAGAAGTGGGAGTATTTGTAGTTGGCAAATTCGCTTAGAGTTGGTCCAGATTTTGACAGCAATGCCTGTGGACCTCAGCAAACTTTGCAGAGTATCATAACTGAAGTATTTAGACAGAGGTATAAGAGGACTTTGTCCTTATTCACATTTGTAGAAAGTATAATTTTCTGCAATCAAGGTTTCTTAATGATACTCTATTAAGCATTTGTGGGTTTTTTAGCTTTTTAAAGTAATGGCTTCTTTATATTGCTGTTCTTGGAAGCAAATGAGACAGCTTTTTTAAGATCTTGATTCTGGACAAAGGGAAAACAAGGCAGCAGCCAATGCCACCTGTGCAAACAAGGCCCTTCTGGTAAAAGATCTGCATTAGTAGAGCTCTGTGTTTAGTACATGGCTCGCACTACAGCAAATAAAACTGTCTGGTTATTTCCATCTTCATTCTGACGGAGGGATAATAGAGGCATTTTTCTTTTTGTTTGTTTTCATTAAATGCTTAAGAAATGAACCTGGAAAAAAAACAGGAGTTATGTTGGAGGGAAATGTTAGCCGAGCGTAGGGGGAATTGAGACGGAACTGGTGCAACAGATGAATTGTCAAGCTAATAGAGTATTCTGTAGAATCCCCCCTGTCCTCAGTCCCAAGTGAGCAGATATCAGAGTCCCTAGGCTGCCCCAGTATCACTGCTCTGACAATGGCTCATTGGTGTCCTGATGAAACCAAGCTTGCAGAGTCCTGACCAGTCTCACTTAATTAGCTGCGGAGTATATCGCTCTGTCCTGGCCCCACGCCACTCCCTGGAGCATAGTTCTGGGGTTCACAGGCAGGTTTTTCAGCACTATGAATGGATCGTCTTTGTGTCTGCAAACTGAGGCCTGATTTTACATGGCCGAGACTCATGTTTTTTGAGGGCGTTTACCTTGGCCTCCCCCATGTTGAGCCAGTGCTGAAATGTGACACTTAAGTGGGGTGGTGGGGTAGATGGCACATATTGCACAAACTTGTTCTTAATGCAAAAGTATAAGCACTTCCCTTTTTAAATCTGATGTTTACATTTACTGCAGTTAAATTCTGGATTCTGTATGTGACCAGAAAACCCCCCCCACAGCAACTCATGACTGCATACTTGCATTTGTGAGAATCTTAAAGGCAAACACGTGATCATTTATGCTCACTCAACCTTAACGACATTTCTCTTTTTTTTTTCTGTCCTCCTGCAGCTGACAATCATCTTTAAGAATTTCCAGGAGTGTGTGGACCAGAAGATGTACCACGCAGAGACTGATGAGCTGCCTGCTGCATTTGCAGATGGCTCCAAGAACGGAGGGGATCGGCACGGGGCGAACACCCTGCGTGTGGTGGAGAAGGTTCCCGGGCAGCACGTGGAGATTCAGGCCAGGTACATTGGAACAACCATAGTGGTTCGGCAGGTTGGCAGCTACCTGACCTTTGCCATACGAATGCCGGAGGAAGTTGTGAACTCTGTGGAGGAAGGTGATAACCAGGACTTGTACCTGTGTCTTCACGGCTGTCCTGCCAACCAGCGCATCGACTTCAGGAACTTCAGGGCTCGAGCAGCGGAGGCCCACAGCGCAGGCAGGACCAGGAGCGGCAACGGGGCACAGGGCTTTACCTACCAGTCTGCCAAGGCCAAGTGCAAAGAGCGGCTCCCAGTGGAGGACCTGTACTTTCAGTCCTGCGTGTTTGACCTCCTCTCCTCTGGAGACATAAACTTCACCATGGCAGCCTACTACGCCTTTGAGGATGTAAAAATGCTCCACTCAAATAGCAAGAGACACCACATCTTTGAAAAGGGTCCTTTTATGAGCAATGCAGCACAGAGGGGCAAAGATTTTCTCTCACTCTTCTTCCTCAACCTCCTTGCTGTCTTATTGTGGATTGAGTGTTGCACAGTTCATCTATAGTCCCTTTCCAACAGTATCCTCATGGTGTATCTGTCAGTGAGTGTTAGAGTACCATCGCTGTGTCGTTCATTGGCTCTTCTCTTCCGCTTTGGTTCTGTGACGTGACCGGTGGCTTGCCAGCAGGGTCGTCCCAGCCTTGAGTCTCATTTTAGTTGTATCGTCATGTCTTGACTTCAGCCTAATGACGAGACGAGTTCCCTGTGCTCCCACCTATCATCACATGTATTTAGCTGGTTCATAGGACTGGTCTTTGAAGAGAGCAGCGGTGAGAGAGCCCCAGCTACTCCAGAGCTCAGGAGATCCACCTGGGATTAAATCCCACATTCTCACCGGGGCTACATGCCTATGGGAAGCCGGACAAGATGATCTTTTGCAGAAAGAGAAGTTTGCTGATCCTCCCTCCCCTGATCCCCTCATTGGTGCCAAGCTAGTGAAGCTCTCTGTGGCTCATGTGGCAAGGCGAGAGGACCTGACAGGGGCTTTTGTTAACCTAAGGCCAGAAGCAGCTCTATGTTTGATTAGTTTCCAGCTTTGGAAAAGCCTGAGCCTTTTTGGAGGAAGCACTCAGCCAAAAGGATGTCAGAGCAGCGTCTCCAGTTGTCTGCTGTGGAGATTAATGGGTCATATTGTTAGGTTATGTGTGTGTGTGTGTGTGTGTGTGTGTGTGTACATTAGTGCAGCATGTGTGCAGAATTCAGCGTCTGTGGTTAATTTTGTGTCTTTGTGGGTGCAGGAGTTCCAAGAAATGAGATAACAAACCTCCAGTGGGAGAAATCTTTCCCATGTCTTTTATGTTGCACCCAAAATTTCATAAATAGAAAAGTCAAGGCTCTCCACAGTCTGTTCAGATGGACTCTTATCAGCCAAGTAGCAAAAAATAAAAATAATCTCTCTTTTCATCTGTAAGTCATCTTCGGTGTCATGCAGCCTTTCACTCCATTGTTTGAGTTGACAGTGTTTGTATTTTTAAGTCTGTAATGTGAATGTAGCTAACAAGAAAGCAAAAGAACAACCTTAGTTAAGGGCACTCAAGAGTGTCTACAGAATTTAGATCAACCAGTCAAACTACGACACCTCTTTGACAGCATTTTGTGAATTTAACTCTCCATTTCAAGTCCGCCGCCAACAGTGGTGTAGATACTGTTAGTACTAGCTGTAAAGATGTCGCCTCTAGTCGGTTTAGCATTTTATAGACTACCAGTGAGCTGACCTGACTGTGGCTTAGTGCGTAAATGATAAGCATATGTCTGTAGACGTGATTTCATGGCTTAAGTCATTGCCAAAGAACAAGCCCTTGTGCCAACATTTCCCTAACAACTGAATTTTCATCTTTCAGTCTTAAACAATTCACATTAGGGGGATTCTCAACTGTATATAACTTGTGTTTGCGGGTGAATTTGCGTTACACAGAAAAATGACAGTAACACACTTAAAAAAAAGCAGCATTTGTTTCTGTTTTTACAGTCTCACCTTTTGCTTTTCTTGTGTTTCGTGATGGCACTCCTCACCACAAGAGGTTTCCATTTGGACTTTGGCTCTCAGCTGCAGTATCTGGTATGCGCAAGTCATCCCTGTAGACACCGTCACTACTCGGGCACAGTTTTACTGTCATTTATCCTTTACACTGAAGTATTTGGCAGGCCTTACTACTGCTATTTGGATTATGTATTGGTGCAGTTTAACAACAACAAAAAAAATTCTACAAACAAATGATTGTAATGTTGAATCTTGTGTTAATAGATGTAATTTGTATTGTGAGTTTTACAGTATATGGTTCTACACGTGTAATGTGAGATTGTACATATGTTTTGTGAGTTGTTGAGTTTAAATTTGTATATTATTGTATATTGTGTTTTGAATTTATCACTTCAGTTTTTGTACACGAGACGTTTTGGTGAATGTGAACCTTTTTTATTTGAAAAGGGATTTTTTTGCAAAAACATGAACACCACAGAACAAAATATTCTTTACTATATACAGTATAATGCTGGATATCAACACTTTTTTGCTCACTTGGTCGTAGATCAAATAAAACATCCTAAGTGCAGCCCACCTCATCTAGAAAGGGAATGTAGGAACATGTTCTGGGGTGTTCATGTTTTTGAGTTTAAAGCACTTTATGTTTTCTTTTTCATTTTAGCTCATATTTTGTTGAAATTCCGTGTACTGGTTAAAAAGATTTTTAAAAAATAGCTGAATGGGAAATGCCAGAATGATCAAACTGTGTTTGTATGTAAAGCAAATGCCACATGCCAGCTGTTTATAATGTAAATTATTTATTGAATAAAAAGAAAAAAAGAGAATGTCTTGTTAATGGAGTGCCCTCTTGTCTCCTTTGTGTTGCTGAGCATTTTTTGAAAATCACGTTTTCTCGCCACAATTTGCAGCGTTTGACTGCCCCCTGCTGTAAAGATGCAGTGATGAACGACAGCAGATGTTTGTGGTAAGACATTTAGAGGCGTCTGTTACAGCTTCATGCACACCGTGTCATGATTAAGACATATCCAACATTATATATGCTTCAGTAAATTGTAGCATGCAAGAGGAAAGCTTATGATTATTACCCTACAATTATGTTGCCATATCAATATATGCTTTGAGAAATTATTCATAAACATCTTAAATGATGTAGGATATAGTAACCATTTTTAATGAGAACAGTGGGGCCCCTATAAAATGTTTTTCAAATACATGCTTGTTTTTATATTTATGTAACGGGTCGACCTAAAAATTAAACATCAGGTTTTATATTTAGAAATCACAAATTGAACTTCTAAAGTCTTGTTATTGAACTGTTTTATAACTGATGTTGATTTGGCAAACGTGAACATCAGGAAGAATCACTCTTAATGTGAACATTTGATTGAATTCATCACATCGTGAACTTTTTTCATGTTTTATAAGAGTTTGAGGAGTCTTATTAATTGTAAGAATAGGAGCAAAATTACCTACTTAATGTTATTTTTACACACCTGCCCTAAAAATCCATTGCGTGTCTTTGTGGAGGAGACGGTATGATGAAATTATGATAAATTCATTTCATTATCAGGAAGGAAATTAAAGTAGGCAAACTTCCATTGTGTAACAAAGTTTATTACATATGTCCAAACATATGTACAGCACATTTCTCATGAAGAGTGGTTTTGTCACAAATATAAATTATTTAGACTCTCTCAAAGAACATATGATACAGGAACTGTAGCTTGCTTAACGTGGAAGAAAAGATGTGCTGGCTGTTCACTGTAGTCAGTTAAGTGCCCTGGACGAAACACACATGATTTCTGTATACCAATGTTTATATTTTCCCCTCAAATCATCAACTCACAGAACCACATGATGATTTACCAAAATACATGGTCCCTTCACCTGTTCTCACTGAATTATTAGTCATTCAATTTCCTTAAAATGTGACTGTAATACTACACATCCTGCCTATGTTAGGTGCCTGTACTGTCCATGAACTAATATACAGTATGATAATGGACACATAAATAAGGCACAAATGGAGAAGCATAATAAAAAAAACAAAAAAAACATTTGAGGGCCAGAGCAGGACCAGAGCAGGACCAGATTTGGCACAGGAAGAGTGACCAAAGGTAAAAAACATAATGAAATGTCATCAGCTTCCTGATAACCTTTAAACAACCTACCAGCAACATAAGTGACTCAGAAATATTGGCAAACGACAGATTAGGAAAGAAAAGGTTTTTAAACCACGTAGTATTTTCAGACATAATTGAATACTTACATAGAGAAGGTGGAACGATGGGAAAGATGAAACTACACTGAAGTACCAGTTGTGACCATCATAATACTGAAAGGCAAAAATAAAGGATAGTTCTAAGTCATAGTGTTATGAACCTTTGCACAAGTTGTTGCAATAAATACTGCGTACAGAGCTTCCATTTCATTGGGCCTACTAAGAGGAAAGTGTTTAAAGTGAACAAAGCAAGAGGATTGCAATGAGTTATAGCTACATGATTACAGAAATAATGAATATTTGTACACATGAGAAACATGAATTTGCTAAAACCTTTTCAAACTTTTTGTTTGTGTTTAGAGGAAATATACTGGCTTTGATTGATTATTCAAATTTCTAAAGAATTACCAGAAGAACCATTTTTACCCACATGGTGATACTCCCATGATTCAGTTCAGCTACATGATCAAGATAAACATTTTGAAGGTGCGGATGACAACACATTACACATTCTTTTGTATTCAACTCTTCTAAATGACATCCTTTTCCAGACTTAAACACAAAAAAACCCAAAAAAACAAAAACAAAATAGATGTCCATGTCATTCTTCCTTTGGGAATAATCCCATACATTTACCATTCAAAAAGGCCAAAACCTTCAGGCACTTTTAGGATTGAGATCAGTCATCAGTTCATGTATCCTAAATTCTCCTTAGATAATAAGTCCATGGGACTAAGCATCCATCAGCGTTCCACTCAGTTTTAGTCATGGTTGACTGATCGAGTCAATTCATTTAAATAAAGATGCTTTAGTTTGTTTGTTTTTCCATCATGACGATGACAGGAGGAAACAAACCTCTTCCTTCAGGGCACAAATCATTCACAGCCACTGTCACTGGGGGGAAAAGAGCAAAATAGTTTTGCTGGTAAAGAGGGTACATGTTTATTCCCTTTCCTACTGTGAGCTTATGATTGGCGAGTCCAGACTTGTCCATCAGCTGGCTTTGACCCTGGACAAAACACCCAGATCAGTTTCTAAGCCGGCACTGACATACTCTATGTTTTCCTGTTGTTCCAGTTAGGATCTGCAGCGGGGTTCGGCTCCGGCGGCCGCTCAGGTGGAGAGCGGGAGTCCTGGGGGGACTTCTGAGCCTGCGGGGAGCGAGGGTCCAGTAGAGGAGGAGGTTTGTCAGGGTGGAAGGGCCTGCTATAGTGCTCTGACCCAGGTGGACCTGTTGGCCTGTGCTCTGGCATCCTCCTGAAGTCCTGAAGAGGGCCTTCTCTTCCCTGGTGGTAGTTGGGACGGAATTCATCAGAACGTCTTCTTTTGGGGTCTGGATGCCTGAAATATAATTTATAGCATTTTTAAATCAGTGGTATGACATAATATTCCCATGTTATTTAAACAAAAAAACGAAACTAAAACATGTATTCAGGTTTGAGTAACTCACCTGTCGTAATAGGGTCTATGACCCCTGTGGTCCCGGTCATTGCTGTACTGGTCATATGGCCGTTTTCGAGGGGAGCTGTTGTTGCGGTAACTGCTTGCGCTGCGGTAGGAGTCTCCGTGTGAACGCCGATCACCGTAGTGATCCTTGTACCGATCATAGGGATGATGTCGGTCTCCCTGCCATGACTGGTTGCTGTTACCTGGATAATTGTATTTACGCTCCCTCTGCCAGTCTCCCCTATCTGTAATGTAACATGTAAAAGCTGTTTTTGTTTTTTTTAAAAAGTGCCATTATTGTGAAAGAAGTTTAACGTACCACAGCTCTGCCTCATTTAATAAGTAACTTCAATTAAATAGTTCAACATTTTGAGGAAGAACTCATTCACTTTTCTGCCACGAGTTAAATGATGTAAATATGGTGAATATGAAGCTGCAGAACAGGACACGGTTAGCTTAGCTTAGCACAAAGACTGGAAACAGAGGGAAACCGCTAGCCTGGCTCTGTCAAATGGTGACAAAATCTGCATACCAGCACCTCTGAAGCTCACTAATGCTCACTTTGTTCAGCGTTTTCTGTGCCTTAAACTAAAATAATTCCATCCACACGTACCATCATTGCCAAAGTGCCGCTTATTAGCCGCGTTGTACGGTTCTCTGTGGTGTCCGTGGGAGCCTGGCTGGTGAGATGCAGATTTGCAGGATGGCTGAGTACCCGTGGAGTCTCGACTGGAACCAGAGGGCTCTGGTCTGAAAGATTTGACCCTCCCTGCAGGATCCTCCTTCTTCTTATGCTCCTTCTGGAAAATGTCACAGGATATTTTAAGTGTTGCTGATGTACAAAAGATCATGTTCACACTTGATAAACCGGAGTGTTAATAACTAGAAACAGGAACAACTTGCCTCTTCCTCATGTGATCGCTTCTTCTGTGCCATTTTGTAAAGCTTGTGGAGCTTCCTTGCACCAAACTCTGTAAACTTAGATACAAATATCCAGAGGTTTCTGCCAAAAAAAGGCACAAAAAAAAGTATTAGCAGAGTTAGACAGGTGAGCATCATGATTGATTCCACAAACATAATATTTAATCTTCTTACCGTCGCCATATTTTGACATGTTCGGGGTCACTGTAGGCTTTAAGGCACTCTGTGATTCGGTCTCCAATCTTCAGGAGGCATGTGCGAGTGTGCTGGAGCTGCTCCTGGTCAGACAGACCCTCATCTGGTTTATCCAGCTGCTTCAGGGCCTTTTTAACTGGCCTCATGCGCTCCTTACACTAGACACATGCACGAATTGGCGATATTATCGTAATGCACTGCTTGTTGATAATAAGACGTGCACAACTCTCGCACATTACTCGTCAAACTCGGCTGGCTTAATCTTCGCATGAGAATTAAAGAAGAAACTCACAATGCTGAAAGTCTCCTGGTCGAGTTCATCATCCTCCTTTCCTTCAATGGGAATGGGGTCAGACCCTGCTGTAATGTGAACTGGACCTTGAGTCTTCTTCCCTTTGGCTGCTTTAGCCTGAAAGACAAAAATACCAGACATCCAAGACAATTAATCCACAACCGCCATTCACACCTTCAATAGATTATTCACAGGATGGGGACGGACTGGCAAAAGGCCACGACTTTCTAGCTACATTCTTTTAATGCTATAATAATGTGCAGCATAAAAAAAAAAAATCTGTTTTCCCATCAACCTTATGTCCATGTAAATTTAAAACAGTTTGAGCAAAGCACATGTGATAAGGTGGTGAATAGTTTGCTGAAATACCTTTTCCTTTCTGGGCTTGGGACCCTTCTTTTCTTTGTCCCCGTCTTTCTCCTTTTTAGGGGTTCCCTGTTTTTCTTTGTTCTCTTTGTTATCCTTTTTCTTTTGTCTTTTCTTGGCAGGGGACTTCTCTGTTCCATCGTCCTGCTCAAACGCGAGAGACAACAGCGCATGTTAAACAATATAACAGAAGGTTATACAACAACAGAGGATAAGGATTTAGCTGGTGTTGTGCACCCGTAATCAAATGTACCATTACTCTTGCTTATTTAAAAAATGAAGCTGAATTACACTTCTTTGTTATGGTATTGCAGTGGTTAGTCTGTAGTTTCCTGACTTATAGTTTGGTGTATAATTTATCCACTGACTGTTGTAGCACCACTGCAAGAAAATGTCTGTTTTTACTATCAACAAACACTACTTTTTTTTTACCTGAAAAAAGTTTTTTTTAAAAAAGGAGAAAATATGAAGCATAGCCGTTAATTGTATTAATGTTTTTTAGGAGGAGAACATGGGCTACAACGAGACCCTGCACATAAATGCAAAGCCATCACATGTACTGTAGGCAGCAGAAGACCTCGGCACAGAAGCATAACTCAGCCTATACCCTACAGACTAGCAGGTGATACTCCAGTAGTGATCTTTTGGCTGACCTTGACCTCGCCCTCCTCCGACGGGTTGTCGGACAGGCGGGGGGAGGAGATGTCGTTGCCCTGCTCATCCTTGAGAATCTTGTTCTCCTTTTTTACCCGAGGCTTCCTCTTCTTCACTTTGACCTTTAGAGGAAGAGACGGGATGAGCTGTGTGGGCGGCAGGTCGCTTTGCGCAGATCAAAGGCATGCACCATGTGGTGAAAACAACATGGATGAGTCACTCAGTGATTAATTGTGGCATACCTCCTCCCCTGTTTTAGACAGGTCTGTACTGTCTTGTTCTTTTTTCAGCAGCTTGAGAAGATACTCGGCTCTCGCCTGCAACTGCTTGCCCTGAGGCTTCTTGCTTGGATCGTCTGGGAGAATCTGTGCAGAGGGAAGTAAATGTTAGACTGCTTCCTTCATCATCTGATACGTGATTAAAAGAGGTGCTGATTATGGTGTAAGTGCTAATGAAGACAAATGAGGAAATAACTTGAGAACTTTGACCAACATTTTGACCAGATCTTGACTTGTAACAGTATTGTTCAAAGCTTTTACAACGTCTGAACAGGCCAAATGCATACAATAAATGTCGTCATTGAAACTGAGTGTGTGCTCATGTTTTTATATTTAGATTTTTCTTCATTATTCCTCTTTAGATAAGAACCATCTCCATCTTAAAAGGTAGAAATTAGACATTTGCCTTATCAGCGAGTTTAAGGTCAGGATCCGTCTTGATCAGATCCCAGTTGCCAAAGCCGTGCTCATAGATACCAAGCAAGAGCTGAATGTCATCCTGCAGATCCCAGTCTACATCAAAGTGGGCTACCTTGACCCTGCATGTCAGCTGGAACCTGTTTGGAAACAAGAGACTTGTCAAATTTAATCTGCAACACAGATGCACTTCTCTAAACATCTTATCTTGAACATAATACAAAGCCTGTGCTCCTTCTTATAATTGCAGTGGTATCTTACTTGTTTCTCTCAGCAGGATCGGAGGGCACTACTTTGTGCAGAGGCTCAAACTCTTCTTCGTGCTGGATGATGGTCTTGGCGTTGACCTGCACTCCTGAGATCTTGATGTTGATTCCTCGCCGTTTCCCGGGACCTTTGGCTGGAATAACAACACGCATCAGTTTTGGGCCTGGAAAATGCTATAATTTTAAAGACCTCTAAACAAGTAAAACCAACACACCTTCAACTGGGTTCTCTTTCAGGTGTTCCTCATGCTCCTGCACTGCAGTCACACAGCTAGTATGAATCAGTTCACCAAGTCTCTTCAGGTCTGCTATGGATTTGTCAACCAGCTCAGAGTCTCGGGCGATGGCCTCCAACCTGGAAACAGAAAAAAGCACTTGACTGCATGGCTTGTCAGACAATTCATACTTTACCAAACAAATGATGTAGACATATATTTATGATTAATATCAGTTAACAATATGCTTACCTTTCTAGTGGAGATCCAAATTTCTTGTATGCCTTAATAAACCTGTTTAATGATATTATAAATACATTTTGTGTTCATGTTAGGAAACCAACAAATGCAACTGAGCTTCACTGTAATCCAAAAAAAAATGATAGAAAACAGAAAAATAAGCTAAATACTTTACCTGCGAATCTCTGCATCAGTGAAACCTTCCACGTTGTTTTTGCGGGCTCTGGGTCTGCCTCTCTTCTTTGGCTTCTTGTCGTCATCACTATCATCAGTCTCGCTCTCAGAGCCTGAGGAGCGGTGCTTCAGCTTGGAGCCCACATCACTATCACTGTCATTGGCCTGAGCCTGAAAGACAGAGGAACCAGAGCAACACCTTATGACCGGATTCAAATGCTGGAAGATAGTAAGGATTTTAAATCTGTATGTTTCTGAGATGCAACAGTTCACTGTAATGGGTGCCAAAATGTGAAGATAAAAGTAAAAAAAATGGGGTTGAGAGCGAATCCAACAGCTATCAGTTCTGGAAGTGGGCAAACAACATTTTGTCCTTTCTCAAATAAAATCGGTAAATTCTCCTCTTACCCTCTTGTTAGAGCTCCTGCTTCTGGGCAGCATGAAGATATCCTCCATCTCCCGCTGCTTCTCCTCCTCCTCAATTTTGCGCCGCTGCTCATCAGGGATGATTTCGTCCCATTCCCGTATGGGCCTCCCCTCAAACTCGGTAGTGCTCTCTTCCATGCTGGAGAAATTGGCCACCTGCAGCGACATGCAGAGAGGAGAAAGAATTAAGAGTTGAAAGGCAGGGATGCCTGACATTGACATGATTTCAGATCAGAGTCTAAAGGTAGGTGTTTAGATACAAAACAGTAACAACTTGCAGGTACCTTAAACTGAGATAGAAGTTCATCTGTAGCACTTGAGCCCTGGTCACTTTCCCTTGTTTCAGCCAACCTCAAGATCTCATCAATATCCATCTCCTACAGAAACAAAGACATCCTGGTTTAATTTTACAAATAAATAAGTATTTTTAATGCACGAATGATAATTAGTCATTGTTGATACCTGTGGTTCAGACTCCTCTCCTTCGGCCTCCTTGAAAAGCTCCTCTGCACCAAACTTGAGGATGGCAGTCAGTTCTTCTTTATTGAATGGGTTTGAACTGCAAAAAAAAAAAAAAAAAAGCAGCAATGTTAAAACACACACAGAGAGGTTCAGTATGTAAATATTAAACTAAATCAATCCGCAAAATCCATTACTCATTTCTGACGTCTTACTTTGTGTTTCCTGAGTTGCTGTCCAGGACAGTTCGACCAGTGGTGTCCATTCTCTGAATGACAAGATGGTCCAAAACCATCTTCTTCTTTGCCCTCTCAATGATGTCCTCCTCCACCGTTCCTTTGGTGACCAGTCGATAAATATTCACCTATGAAAGGAAAGCATAGATATAATTCTCTTACTTGCTATACAATAATCTTACCACATCTGTAGGAGTGAAAGTCATCAATCTGAGCTGTGGATTACCTGTTTCTTCTGGCCGATCCTGTGAGCCCTGGCTTGTGCCTGCAGGTCATTTTGAGGGTTCCAGTCAGAGTCGAAGATGACTACAGTGTCTGCGGAGGCCAAGTTTATCCCTAAACCTCCAGCTCTCGTGGACAACAGGAAGCAGAAGTCCTAGAAAACAGATGAAACTGTTAAAACACATCTCATCGAGCTATACGCCTCAACACACACAAAAATTTGAAAATATGTCTTGCAATATAAATAATAAGAACTAAATAGGGAATGGTAATCATGAATCAAATTCACTAAAACTTCAGACTCTCTTTCATGTAATCATGATCCTTTTTGCACCATATTTCAAACATAACCTTCTCCTGCTACTGCTCTCAAATGAATTCCAAAAAAAACCTAGCACAAAATATAATGTATGTTTTTTAAAATTATCCCAATAACATTTTGCCCAGACTGCTCTCTGTGATATGCTAACATTCTAATAAATGTGGTGTGATGTTTGACAAAAAATATATTACTTATATTATAACCAGAGATCTTATTTACTGCTGCTTAATCATAAACTGAATGCCAAATTAGGGAGATTCCAAGTCTGAAAACCTGTCTATCAGTTAGTAGCATGAAGTCATTACTATACACACCTCTGAGCCTTCTGCATTAAAGTGGTCCAGTGCCTGCTTTCGGATTTCTCCCTTTATGGAACCGTCCAGCCGCTGCAGAGGAGAGAGGCAAACAGAGCGAGTTAACCTCTGAAGATTTCCTGGGCAGCTATCTGCTAAAACCTTGCCATCACTTTGCTTTACACTGGACACAGTCTATATGCTCAGATCGATCACAACAACAGTCTACACCAAAGACTAAGTCAGCAAAAATAAACCGAGTCGAGAGAGCTCGGCTGGTCTTCACCACAAAATAACTTGCTGATATAAATAACCACATGAACTCTCAGCCTGGCTGAGTATGCGTGCAACAACACTGACACCCGATCCTCATCAGAGTCTAACACACTCAACACAACCACCCCAAAAGCCCCATCACTGGAAAAACCAGTTTCTGGAGATACTAGTGATGCAGCTGGTTACACTTTTTAGAAAATGTTAGTAGAACCCTATGGAAGTATAATCATCATTAACACTGACAGCACTATATGTATATGATTTTAAAGTCAAAAATGAAACATTTTCTGCAAATAACAAAAAAAATACCCACACATTCCCCAGTTTTTATTTTCTAACAAACACTTCGGTTTAGCAGAAACCAAAACAGACATTTGCCCCTTTGATCTATGAAAAGTTACTGTACCCCTGCCCACCTTTGAGTAACCACAAACTCATATCAGGTGGAATTAGTTTTCTTATGTTGATGCAAACTACAGCAATGCCATACGGTGGATCTGAATGTTGCCCTGACACAGCATAACATATCCTGTGTAGTATAGAAATGCAGAATGCTTTACCTGGAATGGGTAGCGATTCTTGGCGAGATATTCAGCCAGAATGTCCAACATCCTGACCATCTGGGAGAAGATCAGGACTCTGTTGCCTCTTTCTCTAAGTCGGGTCAGAAGCTTGTCCAGCAGCACCAGCTTCCCACTGCCCCTCACTAGACTCTAAAAACGTACAAAGCGTGAACACTAGAATTCAGGAAAAATGTACTAGCACTGAGCCTTCTTTTGGAATTGTCATGTTTTCATCTTTGTTATGTCGCTACTAGTTTCCTTTGCAGAGCGGAGATATCCTGAGGTGTTGCTAGGGGCTAAAGAGGGCTCATGATGACGAGACATACCTGCAGGTGTTCCTGTTGTGTTTCAGTGTCTCCATCCTCAGGCTGTTTAATGAGGAAACTATGGTTGCAGCACTTTTTAAGCTCCATAACGATGTTCAGGAAGCCAGAGGAGCTGCCTCGGGTGCCTTTGGAAAGAGCTTTGTAATTCCTCGTTAAAATCCACCTGGAAATATTGAGGAACAAATTAAGTTAATGTGGAGGGAAAATGCAGCCACTGTACAAGAGGTTTGTGTGAAAGACAGATGTAATAAAAAGGTTACAGCATACAGAAATAAAATCGTACTTATAAAATTGTTTTTGCTGTGCAGTCATGTCTACACGAAGGATCTGTTCCACCTTGGCGGGGAGAGATTTTTCCACATCTTTCTTGACGCGTCGAAGAAGGAAGGGCTCGAGGACTTTGTGAAGACTCTGATAACCATTATCCCTCCCTTTCCCGTGTTCATCCTCAAAATCCTCCCAGGAATTAAACCTGCAGTGCACAACAGAGATAACAAGCGTCACTCATCTCTGGCTGGAATTCAAGCTGATGGCATTTTCCCTGCTTTTTTTTTTTGGCATCATATTAAACATCTAAAGCAGGACGTACTTGTCGGGCATGAGGAAGTGCAACAGTGACCAGAGCTCTTTGAGGGAGTTCTGCAGCGGAGTGCCAGTAATGAGGAGTCTGTGGTTGGACCTAAACTCCATTAATGTTTTGTACAGCAGGGAGTCGTCATTCTTCAGCCTGTGAGCTTCATCCACGCCCAGGAACGCCCAGTTGATGTTCCCAAGCACCCCCTGGAGACAGATGTTAAGTCCTTGTAAACCAAAGTGATCGATTCTCATTACACATACTGTGTAATAAAAATATAAACACAATCATAAAGAAATACTGATCCTTGCACCTACCTTGTCTTTAAGTAGGATTTCGTAAGTGGTTAACAGTGCATTGAAACGGATTCTCTTCGTTTGATGGTTCACCCACTCGTAGTCACGGATCTATAGAAAACAGAAACAACAACGTAAGTTTATGTAACCAACTCTGGCGATACCACCAGACAGTCAAGAGAAATCGCTACCGTTTTCCTGCTCATGACGTCACCGAGGTAGACCACCACATTCATGTCCGGGGCCCAGGTTTCAAACTCCCTCTGCCAAGAGGTGAGCGTTGACAGCGGCACCACCAGTATGAAGGGCCCGTACAGCAGATGCTGGTGAAACAGGTAGGACAGGAAGGAGATGGTCTGGATGGTCTTTCCAAGCCCCATCTCATCAGCGAGGATAACACTATTGCACCTGAGGACGAAGAATAAGAAAAAGGCATGGTTTCACCTTTTTTAAAAAGCCCATTTTTTCAAACATTATTTTTTCAAAATAAGGTCATCAAAACCAACACAAATTATTTTTTTTTATTTACACAGTACCTGCACCAGGAGTGAGCCAACCAGTTCAACCCGTCCAGCTGATAATCTCTCAGCTGAAGGTTGTCATCTCCAATATACGGTGGTTGTTTCTTCAGCGCAACAAATCTTGGCCTTTGTTTCAACACCTGAAATGATAGTTCGAGACAAAATTCTTTAATTGTAGCGAGAAAAACTGAATAATATCGAATAAAAGGGAAGCGCTTAAATAAAATAAAACATGAAGAATAGACCATTGTGGGTCATTCCCATTTGACTCTTACCTTGCAGTCTTTAGAGGGGACGGTTTTACAGGAGTTTCGGTTCATGAAGCCGTCAATGCAGGGCTGAAACTTCCTTCTAACCAAAGCTCCATCTTCCCAGCTGCACTCTGAATAGGGTAAGCCCATCCACTTGCATAGATACTCTGGCTCATTGGAAGATGGTGTCTTGTGACTATGAGCTGTTTAAAAAGCAGACAAATTATTAGATGATTGCGACAAAAAGTAAAAGCACTTAAAAAGGCAGCAACAGAACGTAACAGTGATGATGAAAAATAAGAAAAGGGACTCACAGGGAAAGTCAGAGGTTCCTGGGGTCTTTCCCGTTTTTGTTGCTGTTAATAATAAAATGCATTTTAGTAAAACTTAAGTGCAACATGCAGTTGTATATTTAAAAAGGTTATCTGCAAAACTACCAGACAAAAGAAAATACATTTGATAATGAATTCTTACCGATAACACGCTCCACAAACTGAAACTGCTTGCTCAAGTCAGCAGTGAGCTCCTGTTGGCAGTTATGAAATTCAATATCCTCAGGGGATGCCTTTTTCAACCTACAAACAAGGACAGAATAAACAGTGAAAACTCTTGACAGATGTACATTTGCAAATAAAATGTTAAGTTGAAGACAAAGACTTTCACCATGAATTGAGCTCTTCGTGTTTCCTTTTGTAGTTGTCCAGTTTCTTTAGTCCCTTGACCTTTTGCAGCGTCAGAGAGTCCATGCTCTCCCATGTGTTGTGGATGTAGGACCAGCCCTTCCACTTAATCAGATACTGAGTCTCCCCTTCATCCTTCTCAGGGTCAAAGCCTTCGCACGGGTCCCCATTTTCCTCCACAGCATACCCAGTAGTGGAAGCCCCAGTGGCTAGAAGAGAACAATGTTTTTGTTTTTTTTTAGAATATTTTTATGGTTTTCATGGTTTTCAAAATAGTAGGACACAAGCAAAAATGCATCACCTCCTTTTTTGCCTATCCTGGTGTCCATAACCCTCTCAATGGTCTCACTGTCATCATCCTGCTGCTCCTCGCCTGCGTCCCCCGTCATTTCAATCAGGTCATCTGAGTCTGTTTCAAAGTCATGTTGGTCTTCTTTATAACTGTAACATAACGGGACAGGGGGTAAGGATCAAGTCCTAACATACAGGTGATGTTTCAAAGAAACTTTTTAATACCTGCTGTAATGGAAAACATACTCAACTAAATGTCCAGGTCTAATAATTCAATACAATGGGAAACTTGTACTAACAATAAATCAAAAGGAAAAAACACTCTGGGTTCAAAAATGCACCTTTTGACTTTTGTTGCACCCCTTCTTCGAGTCTGTCTCTTCGGAGTGTCTTCCTCATCGTCGTCGTCGTCGTCGTCGTCATCATCGTCGTCGTCTTCTTCAGCAGACGACTCCTGTTTCCTGGACTTCCTTCCTTTTTGAGACAGCTGCTTTTTGGCTGTTGATGATTTAGTCTGAGGTCTGTAAAACACACAGTTAAGCACAGAAACACACAAACCACTTAGAGATAAGGAACCAACCTGCTAAATCAATGTCACAGTGATTTTGGTCTATCGATAATTGACAAACTGCAGCCAATGCCCAGAGTAGCCACATTTCTTTTTACACTTTGAAAAATATTTGTATCATGTTTAAAGATTACATTCAATTTCAGATTGTATTTTAGACTGTTTTTTTTAGAACATCAGGCTGCAGCATTCAGGTTTATACTTCACACAAACGTAAAGGGAAACACAATATGGAATGATTTGGAGATGACTAGTGGGTAGCTGTCTGATGGCCACGCATCGCTACACTCTTACCTTCTAGCAGGAAGACGTCTGGATCTAACTTTTTTCTCTTCCTGCTCACTGTCTGTACTGTCGGAAGCCTCCTCCTCCTCCTCCTCCTCCTCTTCATCATCATTTGAGTCATCATCTTTCCAGATATTTCTTACAACAAAGAAATACCACAAGTTCACCCTCAAGGCCCATCACTGCTATAACCAAATTTAAATTTCATGAAATACTGGCCCATAGGGTGTTCACCAAAAACCCAATTTGATCAGGGATAAGCCACTGATCTGACCAATCAATTTTGATGTAAATGTCAAACATCACCTGGCTGACTGAAACTAACTGAGCCCTTTTCGAGCAAACAGATACCCATTTATAAAAAAGGTTAAAATGATAAGAATCACAATATGAACACAGACTGGCAACACAATGGCAAAAACAAGACAAACTGTGCAAAACTACTGTATGGATCAATAACAAAAATCCTGCTAACAAAAGAGTTCAGTACAAGTGTCTCAACATGGCAGAAGTGAAAGAATATGGTACTATCACAGAAATTATAAATAAATGAAATAATAATACAAATCCCCAAAGATGTTCACAATCGTCATACTTACTCCTTTTTCTTTGCTCGTGATGTTTTTCTCTTGGGGCTTTCACTCTCTGAGTCACTGCTACCCTGTAAATACAGTCAGCACAGCAGATATACTGTACATATCAGTAAGAGCTTCCCACCTGAGGTGTAGCAGCACTTCTCCATAATATCCACTAGATGGCACAAGTGGCTCGTTCAGAAGAGTTGATGCCAATAGAGATAACTGTGCGGAGCCTGGCCATGCTGCATATTACTATTGTTTCAACCGTTTCTTTGTCCGTCTTCAAGCTTTCATTCACATCTGCTTACCCCAGCTCCAATGTTTAAACGAGCCGGCTCCTGTCTACTGCGATTCGACCTCCTGACCCCATACACATCTGGATGTTCATCCCACATCTGTTGACAGAGAGCAATTGCTATCAGAGAGCCCCTGACTTTCTGTATCACTATACAAACATAACATGTCCCAATTCCTTTCTACATTCTAATTTGAAAGTATGTGCTATTGCTATTATTTTCGTAGATTAATCTGCTGTCCAAGGTGACATTTTACATATTTTGCTTGAAAAATTACAATGAGATTGGTCATCGATTGTCGAAATAGTTGCTGGTTATATTTCTTTATATTTCTTCTACTAATTGCGTTACCTCTAATGGGATAAATACTAGAAGTAGTTGCCATAATATACCGTGTTTGCTGTTGGTATGAACAATAAACATACTTTGGACTGGAGTAAAATTTGGAGATTCAATTTTGCAATGTGTGTGCTGATGAATGTCAATGAAAACTTAAACTTTGGAAGGCCAAAGCACCACCACCTTACCACCACTGGCAATTTAATAGCAGAGTAGTGTCTCCATTTCCTCTGTGCATTGCATTGTGGGACAATAGTGTACATGAAATGCACATTTAAAAGTCAAGTGTTTCAGTATGCATACTTACTATTTGAGTATACTTTTTTTTGTCACTTTTCCAGTGTCAACACACTACATACTCAAAACCTGCTTAGAATTAGGGCGTAGTATGGATATGGGACACAGCTATAGATAAACACTATGGCGGAAGTAAAACTTGCATAACTTAGGTTGCAACTACAACTGTCCTGCATGTCAAACCTTCATAATCCCATCAAGGACCTGATTACACAAACAGTTAACTCAATCTCCATTATTAGAGGACAGGGACCTTAATCTGCTTTAGAAACAGTAATTTGCCAGAGAAGACTTTGGTACCTCTCTATAGCTCAGTGACCTTTACCTTCTTCACATCTGCCAGACGCTCCTTCTTTCTAACTGGCTTGTCTTTGACTTCTGCTGTGGTTTGCTGTGATTTGGACTCTGCAGACTCGCTCTCTGACTCTGAGTGACTCTCTGACTCTGAGGAGCTGTTTGACTCGGAGTTGTGGGATCTCCTCCTCTCACTGCCATGCTCGCTCTCTGACTGACTTCCCGACTCTGACGCAGAGCGGTTGGATTCTTCTGACGCTGAATTGCTACAGGAACAAGAACATGTTCATTCTTTCCATTTTGCAGTGCATATGTATTTCTTACATAATTCTTAAATAACTGAGTAGAGTTGATAGTGACAGCAACTTAAAAATGTCTTAAAATTCAAACTCAAAGAGCACACACTCTCACTAGGACATGAAGAAACTGCATTGATGGCATGAGTAACTGTGTGACTGTCAGCCGATTGGAAACAGAAACCTCATTACATCATGCAGCATGTTCCATACTCGGCTTATAACGGTCTTATAATAACCCCATTTTCTCTAAGGCACACAAATCCTCTTAGTCATTTTAAGACCTACTTTCACCACTAACATAACGACTTAAAACTGAGCTAAACTGTAATTTACCAAGTGTTAAAAGCTTTCCTCTCTGCCAACAGCTAAAACGTATAGCAGTAATATGACCAGAGAATACTACAATGGCCATAATAAAGGAATAAAGATTAAAAATAAATACAAAACAGTAAAATTATATATGTACTCCCACTCTTACTCATATCCTCATTAAAGTTGATTAATGTGGAGGAACAACAACAAATATTTATATTGATAAATATGGAACAATGAGTCCAGAGCATATGCAGCTGGTTCCTATCCTTTTTATCTTATGACTCCTTAAATTGAAGCTGTGTCTACTTGTGATCCTTCATCACAGGTTATGCCGTAGTTGAACATGAGTAGTTTAACAAAATTGTGATTTTTTTCTTCTTCTCAGATTGTTTCATTTGAAGGATTTTTAGAGGCCTGAAGAGGTGAAAATACTCAGTATTTCGCAAGAAAAAATGTCAGGAAAATAAACTTAATTTTGTGTAACAGCAATGTTTCTTTAAATAAAAAACAAACAAACAAACAAAAAACCCCATGTCAATCATCTTGCCCTATCAGATTTATCCTTAAGAGGGATAAACCTGGGTCTCTTAAGGGTCTCCTTAAGAGGTCCAAACCTCCTGATTGGTAACCACTGGCACAATATGTAATTTAATCAGAAAGAAATGCCCCATAACTCAGGTGTCACAGCAAACAAGGAGCTTCAAATGTTTTTGGGACCTCTTTGAAAACAAGATGTTACATCTCAAGGGGTATATCCCGATGCGATGAACTTCAAATTTGATAAATGTATCAATTTTGTGTGCAATAAACAAAATAGACCATAGTGAGTGTATGGTGACCTCTACTGTCTGGCTTTCTCTGCGTGCAGTACCTCGCCTGGACACATGGGGGCGCTACACCTATTCAGAATAAACCTCCAGGAAACACTGCCTTACATGACAAGACATGGGTTTGTGTCTTACAATATTAAAATCAGTGTACACAGGCTTATTTATTCTATTGGTGTTTTTAAGATAAACAGCACTCCTATTTTGAAGTTTGAAAAGATTTATAAATCATTTATATAAACATAAATGTGTAAACAATGACCATGTCTGTATTCTGCCTTTCACACAATTATGGGAATAATGCTGAAGGGGAACGCGGATTAATTGGTTGGAACTAAATAATTATGATCCAACTGGTGTTAAAATAAGTAAAATGACTCGATTACTAGATGTCACAGCCTGTACCTTGTGCTGCATCAATGACCAAACTCGGAAGTGCACGGCTCCTTCCGCTTTAAGTGAGGTCAAAAGTGGGTGGGGCGTGGTAAAAATCCCGAATTATTATTGGCTGGCTTGTTGCTAGGTACACATCTAGCCTATAGAAGCATGGTGTGCACGCTTTCCAAGGTCTGAACTCTTCCTGTTCCTCCTCCATGTAGTTCTGAGCTGAGTTTTAATACAGATAAGTGAGCAAGCTGGGCACACAAAGCAAGGGCCATTTTGTGACTCAGGAGAGCATGTATATAGTACTTTAGATACTTTAGCAAGATATGTTAGATAAAATCACCAGATTTTATGTTGCTCATTTTGCTGCTCTGCAAGTCCACAGTGCGCATCAGTATGAAAAATTGAAGCTGTCATCAGTAGCAGAGGACATATTTCACTCACAGCTGAAAAGACTAAAATGGCTGCCACAAAATCACACAGAAAAACTACAAGTGTGATGTAACCTGCTGCAGTGTACAGTCAGTAAAATGCTGAGGGTGATTACCTGCATTTAGCATCCAAACTTCTCTGCGTCTTTATCTAAAAACACAACAGTCTATTGAGATCAGGCTGCATTATTTGTTGTGAAAACATGGCAGCAATTCTAATACTAAGAACTTATGTTGGGCCATAGCATTTATGCAATAAATACAAACATCTTTTATAAAATAATGGCTAGCCACTTGTGTTGTTTCTGAATTCCTGCATTGTCCTGACACCATGCAAATGACCTGATATTAGTTTTAAAAAAAACATCTTTATTGATCAAAATAGAATGATGTTCCCACTTGGTTTCATATTTCTAGATTCAGATACCTGAGGGTGATGTACACACTTACAAATACCATCTTTGTAAAAAGAAAGGCAGACAATACTGTAAAAAAAAAAAAAAAAAAAAAAAAAAAAAAAAAAGAAACTGTCAAGACTCTAGGCCACAGGCCTTTAAATATACTCTACCCCTCAGTGATACACATAAGGCCCAATTTAAATAGAAAGGAACATTGTTTTGTTGTAACATTCACAAGCATCAGACATGTTCAAAACAGATGCTTCAATTAACACATATATATCTTCATATAGCCAACATTAATTTATACAGAAAGTGCCTTTTAAATGTATCTGATACTTAAAATGACAGTAAATGTATGTGATATACCATTGATTGATAAAATATCTTGCTTGGCAAGTGAAAGAAATCATTCAATAACTCTAATAATAATAATAATAATAAACAAGCATTATGTGTAATGAGAAATATTTGAATCGAAATTCTCTATTGCAATAAGGCCCCCAAACAGAAAGTAAAAACAACCTTCTCCTGAAAACACAAAGTTGGAGGTTAAAAGGGTATATTACATAAGTAACATAACGGCATAATTGTTAAGTAGTTTAAAGTTTTACTATCCATCTAAAAACAAGACAAAATTATTTACAAGGTGTTAAAATATTTGGGATGAAGGGCATTAATGAGCATAAATAACAAAGCAAAAGCAAACTTGTATTTCCTAAAACTCTATAACTTGGTCAAAACTATTAGTGCAGGTCCAGATAAAATAGCAATACATTGTCTCTGAAATAAATAAAAACCAAAACAACGTTGATAAAATGGTGCAATGCAGTACCAACTAGTAAGACAAGGTCATATTACTTATAACAGCGATAGGACATCAAACATTTGTGACAAATCATTTGCAACATAATACAGGACAAATGAGTTTTCCTGTGGTCTAACACATACATCTTGTGGGCAATGATCTCTTAACACAGGCCTGAAAACCTCAGTATTGAGTGTAAGAAATGGTAGGAAAATCAGGGTGTGGCTATTAAACAATAGCAAGGTCATTCATGACAATGGTGCACTTCAACAAAACCACGTCGCAAATGTATACACAGGTGATCAACCATGCTTGACAAGGTAAACAATCAAGCCATATATGAAAAGGGTATAAAAAAGTATAAGGATCATACCTTGATGCATTGCTTTGAGTCGATCGTTCATCCTCTTGTTTTTTACTTTTATTCTTCATCATCGTATTATCCTGAAAATCTTTGATAGGATGATCTTTTGTCCTGGTATTTACTGTCAAAAAGTTAGAGTAAGGATGAACTATCATACAAGTCCCACAAGACTGCCTTTGCTCAGGTGGCAGTTAAAACCCAGGCGGTGCGACACGAGTCAAGAAAAAGGCATTAAATCGAAAGATTTGAGGATCATTATTTACATCGCTAATGTAAATATAGCTTAGAAAAATGACAGGTGCTAATACAATCAGTTAAATATCCAAGTTGGGTCTTTCAATATAGTCCACGGATCAAGCCGCATGCAATTAATTCTAACTGCGTCATCACATGAAGGATTAGAAAAATAAGATTTAAGGATGAGAAAATCAGTAAATTATGCACTACACAATGTAAACAGACCAATTCAATGTGCAGAAAGGTGGTAACCTATAAATGAACTATTAGATTCAAGTTCGCTCTATCACAGGCTTTTTCCGACTCGAATAAAAATAACGATCTGTCAAAATAATAACTTAACAATAAATTAAAAATAAAGAGCCTTGTTTTATAGGGTTTGTAGGCCTTTAAAGTCTTGATCCACTGTCAGACTCAGAGCGACAGAGGCGATCAGCACACTAAAAATGGAGGCGCGCCATGGCTGCCAGAGCCCAGTATGGAAAACAACGACAAGCACTCCCCCAGCACAGACGGCTCATTCGGCTCGAAAAACCAGCACAAAAACCACACAAAACGCCTAAATTCACGTTAAAACATCGATCGTACGATCTAATCCCTTAAAATTATACCAGAATCAAGCGGTTTCGGTCGAAAAACAGGCAAGAGAAACGATCTGACGAAAGCCCATGGCACCCTTCCCAAGGCTCAGCCGCCATCTAGAGCTCCTTCCTAGCTCTGAAAGCTTTGCCTTTGATTGACGTTATTTCCATTTACACCACACTCAGGTGATGTTTAAGTCCCACCCCTTTTATGTTTAAAATTTGCTTTTATAAAAACTTACATATATTTTCAGCCCCAGGACACAAGCTTCAAGTTGAAACCTTTCTTCCCATTTCATAAAAGGTAAGAATACTAAGAGGCTGTAAAAGTGTATAATTATTTTGCACCAATTGCATCACTTCCTGCTCAGACAGGAAGAAGGACAACCAGGAGCCATTTTAGAGAGCCTTTGGAAACCATTTCTGTTCAGGCAAATCCATTTTAAAACTACTTGCAATGTATCTTTCAAAAAATGAGTGTATTCAACGGTTTGGATTGATTTAAGTTATGATTTATTAAAGCACAAGGGTGCATTTTCATCAACCACTTTCTCTTTAGCTGACCAAACAAAATCTTTTCTTTTTTGTATAGCCACATCCGAAACTGAGGGTATTCAGGAGATTCATCAACCCAGTACGAGACTTTAGCACTTGGCTAGCATAAACATATACATGGGCAAACCTTCATGATAAGTGACGCAAAGTCAGTGAAAACCAAATTAATTTGTTGTGTGGATTAGCTTAAATATTAAAACCAACAGCCGAGCCAACGTTATCAGCGTTAACAAAATATTGTGCCAAATATCCGCTTGTGATTTGCTGGTTAATTCGCTAATAAAACAAAGCCAGGAAAAATACGAGGACATACACTTTATTTAAAAACAACATTTGAATATCAAATGTACAATGGCGGATTTTGTGTCTCCCAAAAACAACATTGTCATTTTTCTCTATACAGCCAGCAACGGTGTTCCAGTGTCCATGTTGTCGTAAAAAATAAAAATCCAAAAGTCAAAAGTCCAGTCAGAAAACGGTTTCATCTTGTCAAAATCTGGCTAACTGCCAAATCACTTGCAATCTTCACGTTAAACAACGCTGTCTCCACTTCAGCAAAATCCAGTTGAATGGGGTCTTGATAGGATAAAAAAAGAAGGAAAAGTTGTAAGCTCACAGTGCAACTGAAATGAGTAATGATTCACTGTCCAGCTGTTAAAGACGACATGCTAAACTAGACTAAAATTAAGACAGTTTTGTCACATACATTGCTAGCTTTCAGTTGCGTTAGCTAGCATTGCGCAAGTGCATGTGTCAATCTGAAATATGAGCGTTTGTAAGAATACACAATTGTTAAAATATTTATTCTCATAAACTGTTATTAAGTCATATCGACATAATATATAGAACGCAAACTGCAGATTTGGAGGTGTTCGCAATCCAGCGTCACTGTTACTCATTTTAGGATCAAAGCAGTTAAAATATTGTCTTGCAGCCAAACTTTGATGTATTAAACTCCAATAAAGGCATTCAATACAACTCCTTATTCGTTACATAAAATAAATAAATTGATTTGGCAGAAGCTCCCACATAGGAATTCTTAGTATTAAGTTATACGGTGAGAAGCGCAACAAGCTATACTGATAATGTAAATTCTGTCAAATTTTTGTGTGGCTCTGAATTGATATATTGTTTAGTGAATTCAAAGTAATCATCAAATTGAAGTCTGAGTTGAGTAAATGCTCCAACAATTTGCAAATAAATTCATCAACTGACCACCAGGGGTATGATGAGTCTAGAGTTAGCGTAATTCACAATATGCGCTATGCATACAACTTTTTTTTAAAAACGCAAAGTGTGGTGCAACAACAGTAATGGTCAAACAAATTACGATCAAAACAAAACACTGGCATGTGAGCAAACAATGCTGTATGCAAATTAAGATCCATTGCCTGAACTGGCAAAATGATTACCAGAGTCACCAAAGCAAAGACATGACTGACCAACAGATGTACAACATAATAGCATCCAATAAGTATTAAAGCCTCCCTTCAAATAATGGCACTTTTCAAACATCTATTGTTAAAAATCAGAAAAAAAAATTCCTCATAGCTCTTAAATTGTTAAAATACAGCAGTAAAATAAAACTAGGCTAACTGTGACATGGCATCGGTCATGTTTTATCATGTTTTCAACTTTAAGGCCAAAAGCCGTATCAGAGATTTTAGCAAAAATAGAAAATATAGCAACTCTTGAAGAAATGTGGCCCTTTCTGTAAAGTACCAACAGGAGGGCACATAGCCAATGTCCACATAAAGCCACAGTAAAAATAGCTTATATTATAAAAAATAATGAAAGTAGCCGCATGATGAAATTTGTTATACATTTACTACCACAAAATTACATTTACAAACTTATCCTTTGTTTATGCACTCTACCTGCTAACATCTAGGTCTTTCGCTAGCTTTTAGAACAAAAAGTGAATGGCAGCAATAACTATTCCAGATAAATGTGGAGTAAGGTCGGCTTAAAACAGAAGTGCGCTATCCTCAACCTCCACCTATCCAAATGGGATATAGGGAATATATAATCTCTAGAAAGTTACATTTTCTATTCATTATATTAATGAGCCCAGTAAGCATGTGTGAATAAACATGAAACACTTACAGAGCTGTCTTCTTTTTCTTCAAAATTCGAAAATCTTCACACCAGTCCATGTCTCTGCTGTGGAGGAGATAAGGAACAATGAATGAGACCCATATTAACATACATCAGATCTACACAGAAATAGCAAATAAGTGGACCACTCAATGTGGCTGGCTTTAACTAGGCTGAAGCGTTTGGGTCAACTGATTTTAAATATTAACTGCAACTGACTTAGATGACTGGCAAAAGTTAAGTTTTCCAATCATTTGAATGTGAGGAATGGGTTTATCTGAAGAGAATACACAATTTTCTCCAACCTTCGCAGTCATAACAACAATTGTTAAATAGCTGATGTTCAATACAGTAAATGCTTTTGCTGGAAATTAATTTAAGGACAAGCCAATTTAAAACGTAAATCTAGCTCTGTTGTTCTTTCAAGAACCCCATTTTAACAGAACCCTTAAGCCTAAATAACATACATCCGTTCACATTGTACTTCATGAAAACCTTCAATACTGAAACATTCCCGATCACTGTTACTTACAAGACTTATTGTCATTCAGCTGTTGCGCTGGTTAAATCAACTTTGTGTGGTTATAAACATCCTATAGGGGTTCACAATGTATGGGAGGCCAAATACAGCGAACGAATAAACCAAAAAAATCTAAGTATTATCATTGTTTCATTAGTGGATTCTGACTAATAACTCATCACGTGTCCTATTACAATAATAATTAGGCTACAACCTCTCCTCAAGTCATGTGAGGGGTTTTGCAGCAGACACCTAGTACAGATACTGTTCTTTTTCAGGAACAAACAATGCCTGTGGTACATGGTCAGTGACGCACACTGCATATTTAACATGTACAGATGGGAACCAAACATATGTCACTCTGTGTAGGGTTGGCAGTTCTTGTGCTGCATTTAGGGGCTCTTGGGAAACTCATGCATCTCAGAGTGACCTTAATTGACTGCAAAATGGAAAAATCTTCCAAATTCATATTATGAAATTAAGCACTTCATACTGCTAACAGTATGGTTTTGCCTTTGTGTTGTTGTTTTTTTGTATAATAAAATATCTAATAATCCATCTTAAGACAATTTTAGATTTTCTCTTACTCATTAACGATGGACTGTGAATTAGTGTAAATGTTTCTAAAGATGCAAAATGGTCACATTTGCAGCTATACGTATTGATCACAAGTATATAGTTAATGGTTACTGTTATTGTTCCAGGATTTCCATATTGGTGCTCCCTAATCTCGGAAAATTGTTATGTTGCAAGATTTTAAGATTGGCTATTCTTATTCATATTTTGGTGCTTAAGTACATTCTTTTGGCAGCAAATAACATCACAGCTGCCAATACAGGCAGGCACTGATCATACTCCGACTTTCATTTGGCTGAAATTTTGGGGTTATTATATATTTTCAAGGTGTCACACACCAAGAGCAGTGGCACGAGGAAATAATGAACAATGCAGATCAAATGCACCACACAGCACCTAATATTAAACTCATGTTGAAATAATATTAATACAATTAATTTGCCTGTTGTCATGATGCCCTCTACAGGCCATGACTAAAACTGCATTTATAGAGTGCAACTGTATAGCCAAATTAGCCAATAGTTCTTTTACGATGTCCCTTGCAAAACGCCACCAGTTTGCTAACTTGTAATCAAAAAATTTAAGTGTAATCACATTTCGAATGTTCGCACAGGTTGTCAAACTACCGACAGATATGGCAGTATGGGCGAAAAATGTGCTCAATGCGACTCAAGCTCTATATGTTTATTATTATCATCCGCCCCAGCCGAGTTGCACTAGGAGTCTTAATACAACTCTTTAATTTGAATACAACTCTAAAAAGAGACGCAGCATCAAAGCCTCTCAATGCTGTATAAAAAAAGTTCCTGCGAGTTTGCATGGCCAATCTCTGGCAGAAATTGAAGCATGATCTGACATATCTTTTGGGATGGTAAATATGACTGATATGAGTGTGATGTGATGATTGTCAGTTGTCAGGTGTTTTTATTACATGGGACATTGTTATGACCACATTGTAATGAAGAATCATTACGTGTAAGTGTTTCACAGGTTAGCTAGATAGTCGAAAGACCATTATGAACTTATTACAAATCTGGATGTTGTTTTAATATAACTGAATGTTTATTACAATAATATATATAATATGTCTTTAAATGTTTAAATTTGTTAACTAAAACTATATCAGCAATTTCAATACTTTACATGTACAAGAAAAGATTGCACAGAGAAGACAACGTTAGGGCACCTCCTATGATTTTAATCACATTTCAGGAGTATGCTGTCAAACTATATTTTAATGGTATGTCAAAACTACTTAATAGTTAAAATGCTCCAAAATGTATGAGTTGAATTTACATATTTAGAATAATTATTTGACACTAACCACGAAATATCTCTCCCAGATATTTGATCACTTATACATATTTTTGACATGTACATCCTCACCCATTGTACACAAGATGGCAGAACTGTCCTACCGTCAGACATGACTGTCACTGCTTTAGTGAAAACAAACAGCTATAATACAAAGAAACTACATATGAAACGATGTTTAGCGGTATTTCCTAGCAATGACATTCACATAGAAGTGAAAAAGTACAATGTTCATTCTACTGTTTATTCAGTTATGTTTGTGTGGTCAGTAAAAACAGTGAATTTCATTTGACACATTTGAAGAGTTCAATGCACAGATAATGTGCAATGAATTTTCTACAGACATTTAATCTATCTTAAAAATTATACTTACAAATCCCCATTGCAGTGCGAATCACCCGAATCCTTCTATTCACGACTCCATGTTGGCTAAATGTCAACCCTTTAAAATAGAAAAATAAAGATTCAGAGAGGAATTGTGACAACAGCACACCCTACTGGCTACACGTATGTGGCAGTAAAGACAAAAAAGTTAGTAAGACTGCAAAAAACACTTTAAGCCTGGACCGGTTAAAAACACATACCATTTAGCTTGGGTCAGATCTCCTTTCTTCTTTGACGCAATTTGTGAAGCATCAAGGGAATCCCTGCAAAATACAAAATATAATTATGATCATTCACAATTTTTAAAAAAATTCACAACTTATGATGGCATAAAAAACAAACATAAATAGGCTATTTGTGTTTTAAAGATTATTTTTGAGGATGTTTCAGAGCTCATTAACATATTAAGAAAATCCTAATTAAGTCGCAGCATATTTAGTCAGGCAAATATTTCATCTTTGTGTGTCTTGGTGGCTCAAAATGCCACTAAATTTGTCTTAAACAGTAACATCATATTGAGAATAGCTTTGAGAGGACATTTTGTTAAAGTGCAGGGTGGTACTAATCCTGAATCCTTGGATTTAACAATATTGTTTAAGATACAAATGTCTATTGTAAAATATTGTATATCTTCTGTTTTATTATGTATAGCATTTGCCTTCATATGAGGATAAATTAACAGCCTTGTCCAAGAGACCGTGATATTAAGATTAATTTATTTCTTTATTTAATGTTAATACAATATTTTGAGTTTCCTCAAATTCAGACTTGTAGTGAAGCTTTCTAACATAAAAAAATCTTTCAAAACATGTCTTGCAGGTGTAATGTAATATGGAAAAAGAACACTAAATGTACATATTTAAATTACTTCTCCATTCAGTACCTCAAAGGGTTAAAAGCCAACACCCTATTTTGTATTTCGAAGTATATCTGAGCTTTTATAACATATAGAACCTTTATTTGACAAAGAAATCAAGTATAGTTTATGTATAGTATCTACAATGGAAGAATTGTATTCAATTGTTATATTTAGAGCATTTTGTTAACTTGTCACAATATATTTAAACTATTTTTTAATATAATAAGTATTAAGCATCTCACACTTACTTACGTCTTATAAACTACATTTGTACACGTGTGGTAAGATAATGTGAAAAACTATAGAATTTTAAATGTGTTTTTTGATTTACAATTCGATGAAAAACCTCAAAAAACAAATATACCGAAAATAAACAAAAATGTGCTTAAGCTTGTTGTGTTGCTGTCAACCAGTCTCAATACAGAATTTAAAAAACGAAACATTTGCTTATTTTTGTTGTATTTGTCGAGCAAATTCAGACAAGGGCATTTGCCCTTTCAAGGACAAAGCAAATTTTAAATGCGTAGGTTGAAATAACTCCAAACAGGTCGAGAACAAATGTGCTTGTCCAAATATAATCTAACTTAACTCGAAACAGGGCTAGCAAACATGTAAATTCCAGCAACTAAAACACAATTATATGCCATTTACACTCTCAACCTCGTTTTCTTTATTCTTCGCTGACAACACACCATGGCCATTTTTACAACACTGCGTCTAACTGTCGTTCTTTCCACCATATTGCCATACACCCCTGAGTCGTATTTTACAGCTATTAAAGTTGGATTACTCGTAAGTTCTTACCCATTTCCCAGGCAGTGTCTATCCGCCGGCATCTGCCACGGCCAGTGTCACGTTTCTGGACGATTTTCGTCGTTTTGGTGGGTATTTCGGCCGCATCGTTCCGCCCTTTCTCTTCTCTGTTCTCGACGCCTTGCTCCTCTGTTGTGTGTGTCCTCCTCTCTGCCTCTGCCTGAGCTGATATCCTTCAGCGGCTCTGCCCACTTTCCTCTCAACGTAAGCCAAACTCTACTTCCTCTCCTGCCCCATCTAGCTAGCGCTAGCAACCTACTGAGCCCGAAAACCGCTGAAACTCTTCTAGCCTGAGCCCAAACCCACAGCAAAACATTTGAAACGTTTTGAACACAATAAGCAGCGTTAAAAAAACAAATTTTATGTTGTTTTTTAATAGCTACACACACGTGAGCTGTAAACCAATCGAATCAAGCTAGAATAGGACGTCAACGCAAACAACTAACCTGTGTGAACTACTGATATGAAATTAACTAATTTTAAAGTATAAAAAATATATGTAAAAACAATGATACGTATGTGTCACAGTAAGTGGTATACTACTGTGAATATGAAGATAGGTCTACATGTTTGTTAAGGGGTAGAAAAACACATTCTTCTCTTGGCACTGGTCCAGTGTGTCTGCTTCCATACTTCCCTCTCATCAGCCATATACGAACACTTAGCTCAAAACACAAGTAGGTCTATTCGCTGTGTAATAAACTCTGTGTCTTGTTTCAGAAACACAGGCCTTCTTTGAACCTTTTCCTACAGGAGAGCCTTGAAAGGTACTACCTCTGCAGGTCTGTTAATAAATGATAAATAACATGTGTATTCTCTGGTTTATGTACAACATAGTTCAGATATCAGACTTCGTTCCTGTTATTGATTTAGGCCACCTGACTGGCACAATTTGTGCTGGATGAAGGAGTGATTGAGGCCATGCACCACTCCATTTTGGAGTAAGATATGCATAGAAGATATTTTTTAGTTTTGATTGTTTTTATATTGCAAACATATACAAAGAAATCCTTTGAAAGTGAGATTGGAAAGCTGCTTCAGGCTTCTCTGAATAAGTGTAACTGAACTTGAATGCAATGTCAGATGCTTGACAGAAGCCTGCCCTGCCTGTGGCAAAATGACAAAATGAATCAGGTTAACCATATTATTGGTTTTAACTGAAAATGTTCAAAAGAATAAAATTAGAAATCTAATGGGGACAACCAAACTTGGCAAACTTCGGCTCTTCAGTCAGTGCAGCCTTTATTGGACAGTCTATGGAGTCTGTGGTACGCACTCCACCCCCATCACTGACCAATGAGATGTTTGACACGACAGCGCATGCTCCTTGCAGTGGAAGATTTCTTTAAAAAGATCCTCAGCCTAGCAACAGGAGTGCCCTGCAAGTGCATTACAAATCCAGGCCTTACAAGTGAAGTGAACACTGCCTTATATTGACTGACTGGTTGGATGGGTTTGAATAGGGAAGTGCTTACCCACCAAATTTGTTAAGATCCCAAAACAATCTAAGGAGTGTTTTTTGCTTTTATCAGTTTGTTTGCAAGTCACAGAATGTTGCAGTCAATCTAAAATTGTGCATTTAGAGACTGAGAATTGGAAATGTACTCTAATTGGCACTGTTGTCGCAGCACAAAGCTTAGTGAATATACCCCTCTTAAGAGCACCAATTTGGTTTCAATTAAGGCAGGTTGTTAATTGCATTAAACAAATTATTGCTATTGGTGCTGCATGTAACTGATCTGGATAGTTCAGACAGATTTTGACTCTGCTTGATATGTAATCATTTGAGAACATTCATCTAAACAAATGGTCAGTAATGTAACATACAGGTTGCCATTTTATGTAGAAGTGGATACTTTGGTTAGTAGTCAGCAGGGAGAGCTGCTATATGGGCTTCATGTTTACAATAGTACCACTTACTATGACACCACTATGAACTCACACTAACCTGCAGCAAGGATCAAAATTTAACATGAAGCATTTCCTTGTCAGAATGGGAAGGCGGAAACGCAGCCACTTGTTTTGTAAAAAGAAAAGTACGCAAGACTGTTGCAGAAGGGTGTGCCTTAATTAACACATTGCAAAAACAGCACGAACAACAGGCAGGATTGCATTCATGGGTGTGTTATTTCAGATAAAAGCGTATACACAAAATGTCATGTTACACATAGCAAATAACCTTTGACAGTTGACCTAAGAACAGGTAGGCTATGTTATTATGTTTGCTGTTCAATTAGCAAGACAAATGATTCTGCACACTGGTGTTCAACAAACAGCCCTTGAGAGTCATGAGATTCATGGTAAAGCATGTCTTCAGCTCATGTGCTTTGAAGGGACAAGAGTGGCAAGTTTCAAAATCCACAACATGACCACATTTCATGACTTCATTGTAGTCTAAACTCAATTGAGCTAATGTTTGTTGAGTAGAAGCTAAACTGAAATTGAAGCATGAAAGCCAAACTGTGTTGTAAGCCATTTTAAAACAAGGTAACACAGTCAGTGTAGTCACACCCTGAGCTGTTTGCCTGTGCAAAGTTCAGGCCGTCCTCCCAGAAGGTGACAACCCCCTTCAGCTAAAGATTTTAATCTTCCTTGTGGCAACCAAATCATGCTGCACAGAGGGAAATCTTTCTCAATGAGCAATAAAATAATGCACAGGCACTTTACGGTAGACTATGACTATGGTTTTGTGTGTGTGTTAGTGTTCCTCACTTAGAAGCTAATCTAAAATCTTAATATCATAACCGACCTATTTTGATAGGAACAAAATGATGCCATATGTTTTATTAACTGCGTAACATTACAAATTCTAAAGGCCTACTCAAGCCAGTCTCTTCTGAATTTCAGCACTGAAGGAAAATGCCGGTTCCATTGTTATTTTGTGCTGCCATCTGGTGGACTTTGATCAAACCAAATAGCCTCTCACATACAGGATTTCAACAGAGGGCTATTACTCCCAGTAGTAGGTGTGCAGAAATAACACCAGTCATCAAACCAGACAAAACTAAACAGGCTGTCTTTGTTTTCAGATAAAAAGGAGTTTACACACTGTAATAAATGCTGAATGAGTCTGATGTAAAGTAGTTTGAACTAACTAGCCATCAGAGATCTATTTGTAGTGGTAAATCTAAGTGTTGGTCTACCTTTTCAATAGGACTATGCAGATTGTAAACCCAAAGTCTAGTAAACATATAAATGGAGATAAATAATAAATTGTGTCTGTCTGTGTGTCTGAGTGAGTGAGACAAAGAGAGAGATTGATTTTGTGTTTGCTTTATGCCTAAAATTTGCTAACTGATTATCACCATCACTGATCGATTGACTGCTTGTCACTGTCTTGTCTGGTCAAGATTTTCCCTGGAATCTGCGGTCGTGACTCTGGAGTCTGCTGCCTTTGGAAAATTGTGTTTGCTATGTCCCACTGATAAAAAGAGAAACGCTACCTTCAGATGCTGTTGGAAATTTGTCACTGCCATTCAACCCCAAATGTGCAGCAAAAGTGGTAAGAGATGTTAGAATGATCAGTGACACCAATGTCTTGAAGATGTGACGTGATGATGGGGGTTAACTGAACTGACTTAATGACCTGAGAATGAGTTTACACTCTGTAATACACACACGTTGGACGTGATGTGTCACCATCTTCAAATTTGATTATTTTGAGACAAAAATATAATGAATCAATTCAACCAAATAAAGAAAGAAAATCTTTATTTTCTTTATTTATTTAAAGTTATTTTCTTAACTTTATTTCTGGCAGCATAGAAAAGGTGCATGTAGGAGATACAATTACCAATAAACAAATAGATAAATAAATAAGTAAATGAATAACAGCAATTCATTTCAACAGATAGGAGAGGGGGGAAAGACACTGTTAATCATGCATTAATAAAAAAAGATATATTTTTTTAAATTTTTAATGAGGACTTGAGAAGACAGATAGCAGGGGGCATAAGGGACTCCTGACCTCAGTAGACCTATTTCCAAAATTCTCGCTATGATCCTGACTATAGACTCATTATATGAGTGAATTGAATAGTTATTATTCTGATTTTTTTAAAGTAATTCTTCTTTAAAAGAGTCATGAAACATGGGCCACTAAAACAAATAGTTTTGCTTGTTATTTCTTTTCAAATGAAGCTGCCAACATCATTTTCTTAGCAACAGCAGGTAGGTATCAGGAAGTACGTGGGCGCCTTGAAGGCAGCACAAGCCCACATAATGCGCCTCTTCAGCACTAGGAACAGCGGGCCAGCCTGCAGAGCGCTTCCGGAGGCGGATAATCCCCATCTCTACACGAAGACCTAATGCAGTCAGGAAGGAATTGCTATACCTCACCTCAAGGGAAACACGTTTTGGAAGCAGATGCAAGTAACGACCTTGAAAGTCCACCGTTAGGAAAAGCTTGGACGAGGAGAGGGATGGATATTTGCGCATCACATTTTCTTTATTGTGTAGCCTAAAGAGCCAAACCTGACATTAATAAGCCGATCCTCTAGCCTATAATGTGACAGCTGCTGTCTCATTTCATCTAGTTTGGAGAGACGACTGACAGAACATCCTGCTTGCATTTTCCTATATCAGCAGCACCATGGTGACATACAATCTGGTTTTAACTTTTGTCATTGCGGCTCTTTGGCGGGTCAGTGGCGAACCACAAACTTATTCTTCACCCGCGACGCAGTTAAATTCAACATCATCATCCATCATCAGCGAAGACGAACTGACGAATAATGTCACAGATGCTGCCGTGGGATCCCGGATTTCATCCCTAATGACGCATCTCCCAACTCTGAAAAACATTGTAATTTTCATCTGCGTGTTAACAGCTGCTCTCATCACATGCCTGGTCATCAAAGTGATCAGGTAGGCAGGTTGATGCTGTTTCTCTTAGACGGTTATGTAAGGCCTATAATAACCAGCCTTACAATGATGCAGTCACATTATGATATGCTGAATTCTCAGTAGTGTTCCTGGTGAATCGATTAGGAGCATGTGGTTGTGTTAGGCTCAATGTGACTGGGAGCCAAGAGGAATTAAAGGTCTGGGCCTATTGATTTTGATTATATTGATTGATATTCCTACAGAGAAATGTAGTGTGGAGGCACTTGAGTATAAGCAACCTGCTTTATGTAGGCTAATTTTAACCTTGCATGTCTGTGACCTGTGAATCTAATCAGTGAATATGTATATTTTGTACACTTCTGATCATTACCATCATCTTTGCATTCATCACATGGTTTATTTTAGGTTTACTGTAGTCGTGTTTCATATTTGGGCTGCAATTAACAATCATTTTCATTAGTGATTATGTGTGGATAATTGTTTTGATTGATCAATGGATCATTTAGTCTCTAATATATCAGAAAATGCAGAATGAAAGTTTCCAGAGCCTAATGTGGTGTTCAAATTAAACTGAAAAAATAGCAAATCTTTACGTATGAAAAGGTGTAACCAGAGAATGTTTGGCATTTTGGTTGATGAATGACTAATCGATTATCACAACTAAGGCCAGTTTCAGCACTATTTCATCTGAGGACAACATTAGGCTGTTAGGACTATACTAACAGTCTGTATGAGCATTAATATACCAATTTAATCATCTCCATCTGGAAAAACTAAAATAGGTTTACAGCTGATGTTGTGGTTTAGTCAGTCAGCCTAAATGGTGTGAGTTTATCTCTTGTGGCCATCTCATGTTTGGCACCGTTCTCTCTCTCTCACAGATCTGGGAGACGAATCAGAAAAACGCGGAAATATGACATTATAACGACACCTGCAGAGCGTGTAGAGATGGCCCCTCTTAATGAGGAGAACGATGATGACGATGACTCAACCCTCTTTGATGTCAAATACAGGTTTGTTCTTTTTTTAATCACTTAAGCAATAAGACGTTCATGCAACAGACATTCATGTTTTTTTTTCTTCTGTTTCTAATGCTCAAATACGAACGATTGCAGGCCTAGTCCCATTGAGACTGTTCTACGCATATCAGAGAAGTTAGGCCTATGATTGGATACAGTGGAGATATTGACCACTGTAAAGTGTGATAAGGGCATTATTATCTAGTCCGTAGTACACACTATGGCCATTTATGTCTACAGAAATGTATCTGTACAGTATGTCCCAAAGAAATATTCTAGTGTTAAAGGGTTTGACTGTATCAAACATATGTAGACTAGATTTAAAAATAAAACTGACCCCTTAATTGTATTTGTGAATATTTAAATTGCCTGGTTTTGCTAGTCTTACACTTTTAGTTTTCTCTCAATTCCTCTACTTATCTCTAATGTTACCATTGTAGTCTTAGAGTGTTTTAACCTTGATTTCCCTATGTAAAGCACCTTGTGACTCTGTTTTGACTATTCAACTTTGCAGGGTGGCACCATAGTTTTGGCAAAGTTACTTAGCTTGTGCACTTCATTTTAAGCACAGAAGAATTTTAAGTAATGAGATGCAGTACAAAACCACACTGAGAGAATCGGAATAATTATGTCAAAGAATGCATTTAAAACATGTGTTTGAACTGCTTGCTCTTCTTGAAGAAAAACGCTATTTTAAAGAAACACTGATTTAGTTCATGCAATGTTGACATTAGGTTTCACCCTTCCGTCCTTTCAATTGTTCTGCACACAACCACTTCCACAAAGGAAGATATAATGTCCTGTTTGCCTGACATTCTTGCCTTCCAAGTCAGACCAGACTCTGCAGGCGAACATATTTCCTCTTCACCACGTAGACAGATACATGATCAAATTCTGTTAAGTAACTGTGAGTTGTCACTTTTTTTTGCAGGTGAATCCCAGCATGGACATCGATATTTGATAACTCCTGAACAACTCAAGCGATTTCCTGTATTTTTGTGTCTTACCAAATCAGCAACTTCACGTGCTGCTTGTGCATGGCTTTTATCTGTGTTTTAAGGACTGGAGCCACATAGATATCATTGTTTGCTACTTTACTGACGCCTCTATCATGTGGCCCAATTCATCTTCATAGCTCATTACATGGAAATGATATTTTCTTGTCACAGTTATTGTCGTTTAGATTTAGTTTTTACACTTGAGCTACAGTACCCAGTATGTTGGGCTGAGGAGTTTATAGTAGGAAGCAAGGCCTACTTTGAAGCTATGATCTACCCATATTAAAATGCAGGATTAATCACCATTTGTGATTTGAGTGAATATGTAATCTTTAAATGAATACTCAGTGGCCACTAAAGACCATCAGTTAATGCATAAAATGTTAACATGCAACAAATATTGTGCAGAGAATACTTTATTCAAATGTATAATTTACATAGAATCTACATTAATTGATATTTTTAACTACACTTTCATACCAAATATATTTCTATCTACTAACCACTTTATTGTGCATATATACTGAAGACTTTCCATCCTTATGTATGGAGTAAGCGTATATATTTTTTTACCGTGTGCTGTTTTAGACATTCCTATTTTGCTGCTATCTCAGCTGAGGTTTTATGTTTTCAAGGTTTCAAATTTGATTAAAAGCTCACAGAATATTGTCAGGGTATATTTGTAAGGTATTTATGGAATACATCCATTTGCGATGAATGTGAATGCTGTAATCTGTTGTGATCAGGTGTGTTCAGTCATGTGACAATTTCATTTAATCATTTAACCACTGAACAATGTCAGCAACAGGTTTAAAGATTGCAGCAATGTAGTTACAGTATTTAACATGTTCATTAAGCACCCAGTGTCTTATTTTCTAAATCAAAACACCATACGTCTAGTTACTCAATTCAAAATGATCCCCAAAAGCTGCTATCTCTTGTTTGACATAGTAGGTGAACAGCTAGTCCAGTATTATGTAAAGTCTCCCGCAATCATTTCCATTAATGGATCACTGACTCTTGTAATGTCTAACTTGAAAGGGGCTGTTTTTTTCCCCCCCCTGAAGAGTTGCTTCTCTGTTCCATACAGATTCTGGTAAAAAAAAAAAAAAAAAAGTGTGTGTCTCTAAAATGGAGTAATTTTGCACAAATCAGTTACATCATGCAAGCCATTCTCATGAAATGTGATTTTCCTGGGCTCTGAATGTATTACATTTACTATTTTAGATGCAGTGGTAGCTTGCAGAGAGAAAAACCAGTACAAACTGCCAGCTGCAGTTTGCTACTACACCAAACTATGGCCCAGTGTATCCTTCTTTGAGTAAAGGCAACGCTGGCTTTGACTGCTGATGGAAATGTTTTGACATTTGAGTCTAAAATGGAGGTTTTACCTGATACTGACAAAGTCCTCAAATGATTTGGCCCATTAGATAAGAATTAAATTACTATTAAAAACCATAACGGGTTTGTTATATTTGTTAAATCTTTAATTCAAATACCAAATACACAATAATCAACCAAAAGTCTGATTTAAAGTAAATGAAAGAAATAGCACTCTGCACTCTAAATGTAATTACAGTAAATTAACAACAATGCTGAGTGCACTGAAGTTAGTTTCCTGCAGCACATGTGAGTGTGGGTGTTGTAGGTGACCTTCTGTTTTAATCCAAACTGTTATTTGATAGTGCCCCATGATCTACAGGTGCAGCTGTTTCCAAATGACCTCCATCTCTAGTTAACAGAAAAAAAAAGAGAAAAGAAACTGCAATAGCCAATCTTGTACAACACAGTCAACATTTTCTTTCCAGAAGAAAGAACATTGTGTGTTTTCCTTTGTTGTCTCAGAAGACTGGATACATTTATTGTCACTGTTATACAAGTGGTATGCATGAGTGTGTGGGAAGGTTTTTGAATCATACATTGAATCATATATGAATCAAACTTTCAATCATATTTTTTGACATTATGTCCTTTAGCAGACTGCTGGCTATTTCATGTGTTTTCCATCAGACTATTTGACCACTGTTCATTTCAGTATTGTCATGTTTCATTTTAGTCTTTCACTGTATGTGCAGAACACTGCAGACCCATTACTGTGCCTCTGCTAAGTTTGTCACCCGTGTACACAGATACATGTTATCCTCTTCCATCTTAACAGCATCTTTTATTGTATCTTTAGTTGTGTGTGAAATTATGGAAAAAGTCTGCTCATCTTAAAATGCTAATTCTGGACTTTCATTAGAACTGAATCATCTGCTGCAGAAAGTTCCTCTTGTTAAATTACTCAAAGTCATTGTGGTAGCTATTTGAAGACTAGCTAATGTCCCTGACCCCACATTTAAACCACAAAAAAAAAAAGTTAAATGTTCAAACTGCTTTGGAAGTTTATTGAAAACAAGCCCCTGCTTGGTTTTTGACACAGACATGTGTGTACCAACGGCTGTTTCCTCAGTTTCCATTTCTTTGAAAACACTACTGAAATAAAGCTACTTCCTTTGAAGTGTTAAATCGTTTTAAGGGAGAGGCTTGAAGTGTTTTTTCCATTCTGATCTTTTGTGTATTTTCTGCCACAGAAAAGTACATTCGCTTTGTCATAACTGCACAATTTAAGTGTCCTTGAGTCATACTGGATATTTTAAATACAACAAAAATGAAATCTACTCAAGTTGTATGTATCAAGACAAGACAAACATGCAAAAGCTAACATTTGTTTGCTGGAATTTGGACATTAAGCAGATGTTAACATACATTATACATGACAAAAAGATAAATCTATACAGCACAATCTCCACAGTCTCACAGCAGAAACTACATGTCAGTAGAAAGCTTTCTAAACTGTGTTAAATTCCAGATTCTGGGTTAATTAACGTAATTGTGTTAGTAACAGAATGTTTCTATTTTTGCCAACCTCTGACAAGCTTTCACAAATATACCCTTCATTGCCTCAGACTGCTGACATCTCTGGTACAACTATCATGTCTATTCTTAACTGGCAGCGTAGGCCAACATGCAAGTCAACAGGCGTATCCTGTCAAAACAACACTTTAATGGCCAAATCACATGGCTGGAAGTGCGTGAGAGGCTACTTGTTTAGCTGCAGAGCTCTTGAGATGTTTTCAATTTTATTAAAAGAGGCATTTTGTTGCAGAAAAATACCCAAAGCGTTTGGCAAAAAGCCCAGTATCAAGACAACTAAAAAGCTAAAATCTCAACTGAATTTCAAGACTTTTACTGAGGTGGAGCTTGGAAGTACAAAAATATAATCCAAGCTAGCATTAAACTGATGTATTGGTTTGACAAATCAGTCTGGTATTGGCCTCAAAATAAACAGAATTAAGTTTCTTCCCTGACCACAACTACTTAACATCAAGTCTTTAATGAAATCTGTATATTTGTATAGTTTTTTTGTGTGTTTATTTATATCTGGGTTTCAAATTGACACTATTAAACAATCATGTAACTCTTCATCCTTCCCATCCTGTCAAGAATAACTTGGATAAACCCTGAACATTTCTATTCATGTGAATGGTCCAATTTTAAATGTATTGATTATAGGCACAAAATACTGGCAGCTTTGATCAAATCCACAAATATCTCTATCAACCTATATTGGTTGAATACTAACAAACACACTATACAAGTATAATTCATAAATAATTCTAAAGGAATAAAAGGCATAAAAGCTATCAGATTCAGTGTTACTGCACTGAAACTGTTGCTAAGTGTCTAGGAATTAATTTAAAGCACATTATGGGGCTCACACAGCATTCGTAAGAATATCACTAATACATTCATTTAAAAAAAAGCAAAAGCTCTTACTACCACTACACAGCTACGGTCTGACCTCACCGCTGACATTTCCAGTGCAGAAACAGGGCTGGTGTTCTTTGAGAAAAGTTTGCAAAGTGAGTGTACCTTCAGCTAAGTCTGTGTAAACATTCTTATGTGAACAGCTGGTACACTCCTTCTTTATCCTCACAGAAGCCCAGTACAATTCAACGAGCTTCCATTCCTCATTTGGCTTTCAAGGTAACCTAACTTCATCACATGGCAGTTCAGGTTGATCAGACTCTTTGAATTTTTGCTTATGAATTACCTGTTTTACTGTGAACACCAGTTAAGGTGCATTATAAGAAGCTACAAAAGCATAAAACATTCTCTATCAGAGGAAAACGTGTTATCACAAGTTGAACATCACAGCTCTTTAAAAAACGATCCTAATCAAAAGGGTTCATCGTAGTAAAAACAAATGTTTGAATGGATGACCAACATTTTTTGTTTTATCATTCTCCCTGATTATTAAGTGCTTCCATCTTGTGGCCCAACCAGTGACTCACAAGAGCCATTAATTCAACAGCTCTTCATGCTGTTGACTTCCTGGGTAAAATACAACACACTCTTAATGGAGCCCTTTCATACCATAAACAGGGAATATAAATTTATGGCGTCTCATCAATTTTGAAAACACAAATATGTGTTGTGAATCCTTAATCCATTACTTCTAACCATACTGGAAACCTGGTATGGACTGAGACAGGTTAAAATGTAAGGATGTAAGGAATATAAGGGGCCAACAGATGGACATGACAGGACCTGTTGGGTTACACCAGCAGAAGGGAGCTAGACAAAAAAAAGGGACTCATTATTTTAAAGGTTGCCATAGAAATCTCATTAAAAGGTAAAACACACCAGTGAAACAGGCCACTACGAGAGCTCGAAATAGAAAAAGTTAATTCCAATTACTGAAAATAAGTTAATTCAAGTTTCATAAAAGTATGGTAACAAGAAAACTGTTTGTGCAGAGTCTGCTCAGTCAAGAAAGTGGTTTCCATGGAGATCATCCTTTCAGATATTTGCTCTGGAGCTCCTTCTGTGGTCTCCTCTATACATCGCAGGTCCCAGTGTGGAGCCGGAGCGCCCCCTGTCTGTGCAATGTGCTCAGGGTCCTGAACTCCAAAGGCATGGTGTGAGGACTCGAGCTGGAAGTGTACTCGTACTTCAGAGTGTCGTAGTAGTGGTATTTGACTGGTTTGCTCTGCGGGTCGAGCGGGAAGGGCCAGAAGCCGTAAAGATGGATCTCTTCACAGAAGCGAGTGGCCATCGTGTACATGAGGAGCCCAGTGGTTGGACGCTTGATGTGGACATTGTTGGTTAGCCAATACCTGTTGACAAACAGTATGTGATTAGCTGCACCCAATGACTCGATAACTGTCTCCTAGACTAGAAATACAGCAAATATGTTCAAGGTCTCCGGAGCTCTTTTCTAGGTAGCACACAGTCAGTCAGTATTCACTTAAAAGCAACACTCATCTCCTTCAGTAAGACCTTTCTCCCCCCCCTGGGTTTTGATATTAAGTCAGATATACAGTATGCTGGAGCATACAGAGTGGAGCTGAATCCTAAAATGTCACACAAGTAAAAATTTTGAGTTTGCTGGATATGTTCCAGCTTCTCAAAAGTTAAGATTTACTACTTTTCTGTGTTTTATATCATTGTAAAATGAATATCTTTGGGTTTTGCACTGTTCATTGGACAAAAGAAATCTTTAGATGCCATTTTAGGCTCTAGGAAGTGGCATTTTTTACTATTTTCTGACTTTTTTTTTGACAGATTGAAAATAATCATTTTATGCAGCCCTATTCTTACACACAGTAAAGGAAGATTAATCTTCAATCTAGTGCCATTTCCTTGCAGCCATCTGCACAACAAATCATTTCTATTTGTCTAGTTTCAAGACAAAGACACTGCTGAAATAATGAAAATGACACTGTGAAAAAATTGATTTATCTCACCACATTGGTGTTTACTGTATGTTTGTTAGGACAAATAACTCTTGATGGCTGACTGTTAGATTAGCGTACTTGCTGCATGTTTGCTAAGCACATATGTTCTTTTACTGCAGCAGACTTTGAACAAAACTGCACTTAGCTCACACGGGCACTGCTCTGTACAACTGCATTCTTCTACTTTAGGTGACCTAGGAGCTCCCATGACAGTGAGATGCCACATGCTGGCGTCAGGGGCAGGTGGTCAGACGTTCACTTGCCCCAACTTCATTTTCCTTTCCAGTCACTAGCACATTTCTCCATCCTCGAGGCTACTGCTGCCTCCTCCGGCTGTGCACTCTGTGGTTAGTGTGGAAGGTCGCGTTGAGATGCAGAGGTTGTACTATTTAAAGCAGTCCATGTGCCATGAAGGACAAACAGTGGGCAGCGGAACCAAACACTACAGCAGGTGATGAGCATTTTAACAAGCAGAGAAGGTGGCCTAATTATCAGTGAAATGGTCTGATGTGGAATTTGGTTGGAGTGACTATGAGCAGATCCTTTGTCCTCTACTGCACATGATGGGGATTTAAGGTTCAACCTTACTGAGAAAAGGACATGGTCAGGTGGAGCTTTCGTCAGACACCAGTAACAAAAAGGACAAAGGCATGCATTTCATCGCCAAGAAAATTTCAGACTAATTGTTTTGTCTTGTAAAACACTGATCTAACAGACTGTTATCTACAATAAGCGTGGCCCAGTTCTACCCCTTCGCAATACCGAGTGTTAGTTGGGGCATACTAAATGGCATAATTTGGTCACTGACCAGCGATGGCTGTTAGGCTCTTAACAATGCAGGAAAGATCCAGAGCAGAGTGATGAGAGAGAGGCAAGGACAACAGAAAAAAATTGCAGAGAGGGATTTTTTATAAAAGCCTGCAGGCAGTGGAGGCTGTATTTGACACACTTGCAAAAATCATTCCTCAGAAAAGATCCTTGACCAGCTCTAAAATAAATCAACACAAATAATAAGGATTAACGAAATGTACATCCAGTCCTGTTATACCACAGCTCAACGGCATTGCTTATTATCTGTGATATTCCTGAGCCACTGCACCAGCCTGTCAACAACTGTAACTAAATAACACAATTTGGAGCTAACAAATAAATCATATTTTGCACATAATTTTAGCATACGGCAAATTGATCTCTTCATAAATAATGTTTTCCTTGGAAAGCATTTTCATAGCTTGACATTTTGAGAAAATCGCCTCCAGGCTCCTGCATCTTACTTAACAATCTCCTCATCTAACTCTCCGCAAGGAAGCAAATAAGTGTATTTTCCAAAATGTTTAAATATGTGTTTAAGAGAGACATCAACGATTGATCCTAGCACACAAATAAAATATAAAACAGACTGATGTTTACCTGAACTATTGCCACATTTCACACTTAATCAAGACAGATTTAGTGAGACAAATCAAGGTGCACCCTGAGTGAACTGAGATCAGAGTAGCGTTCTCAGCTTTAATGCTCTGTTTAAAAATAGCCACCCGCGCTGCAGATTAGAGTTTGCCAACCCCTTGATTAAGCTGCTCACAGGTGTTCTTCTGAGACGCAGCACACCAGGAGCGGCTGTGATCCCCAGCTGCATCTTACCCTCTGACAGCGTGGAGAAGGCGCAGGGAGGGGAAGGCGGTGCGTACGTCCACAGTGTGCAGCAGGATGAGGCGAAGGGCCCACTCCACGCGCTCCTCTCCCCCCTTGGCCATGAAGGCTGGGATCCACAGCACGCTGCCGCTGAGGCTTTGAAGCCGCTGCAAGAAGCGATCCCTCCACTCGTCGCTGACCAGGTCCTGGAAGGCCCGCTGCACCACTGAAGGGTTCATGGTCACCAGGTTGGTCCGCCACCCCACATCCTGATAGTATTCCTCCACTGGTGCCAGGTTACACCTGAAAACAAACAAGCACAGGTCACTTAATCTCAAATGTGAAATCTCTTTTGGTTTATCTGGTTTCCTTCCTGAACCTCTCTACCATACGCATCTGCAAACATAAAGCAAACGTAAGGTTTCTCAGTGAAGTGTAAGACCATGATGAGCAGCCAGCACAGCTTCAAACCAGTGCGGTGTAAGTTTTACAAGTATAAGAAAGCTCCTTGGAGGGGACAGGTCCATTATACAGTTAACACTCCTAATTCTCCTACAAGTTTTCCTTTCCCTTTTTAGATTTAGTGACTGATAAAGCTACGACATCCAATATAGGGCAAGCACTCACAAATGTTCTTGTGCTGAGGTAGGAAGAGCATGACACATGTGTAGTTGACTGTTGTTAATTATTTAATTTTATAAAATGTAAGAAAAAAATTTGTGAGTGCTCCGTCTGATATGTGACTTTTGCTCCTGGCTGGAAGGGTCACGGTTTGTTGCCGGGAAGGCAGGAGGAGACCCAAACGCAGACAAGGTGGAGGCTCAGAGCAGTTTCAAGGTTTATTTTAAAACTTACACGATGCAGGTAAGCCGATGAACACAAAAGTAACTCCAAAAACGGAAAACCACAGGAACACTAGAAATCGTTCAGCCTGGGAATAACGCTTGAAGAGCATAGGGAAACAGCTACTGGAACTCACAGCAACTGATTACAGCACACAACAGAAGCGTAACAGAGGTACTGCAACCATAAGAAACAAAGGACAGAGCACGGTATAAGTCGGGGAGACACTGATGAGGGAATCGGGAGCAGGTGTGCACAAGGAAGCAGGTGAAGACACTCAGGCAATCAAGACAAGGGGGAGACACGTGGGCAGGAAAACACTAGAAACAAGACAGACCAGACTTCAAAAATAAAACCGGAAACGACAAAGAGTCCACATCATGACAGGAAGTACCCCAAAAAATGTCAAGAAACTTCACATAAAGACAGCGAGTAGAGCCTGTTCCTTCATTTGTTTTGTTAAATCTCATGTGCAGATGGGTGACAAATTAAAAGGAAAAACCTGAATAAATCAATGGAGAAACATTAATGCACATGATTCCATACAGGACATGAGAATCATATGTCGTTCATATGCTGTGGTCTTCACAGTCACCAGGCTCACAAGTGAGCTTATATAACATATAACTACAGAAACACACCTACCTCATCAAAATCATGCTACCTTGGAGCATTGAAGCTGTTCTGGCAGCTCATGGTGGCCCGACAGTTTACTAAGACACTTTTATTTTGTTTTTTCCTTTAATTTATCATCCATCTGTATACGTCCTCAAGCCAATCAAACCACTTGCCCTGCAGAAATTTCTACCAAGAGTGAAATAGAGCAGAAATACAAGTGAAATTCAGCAGAAAAGCAGAGGATGGCATTTTGTTTATTGATGTTAACCTCGGCCTCAGCCAGAAAACACAAAGCCGGTAATTATATTCATGGTGAAGCATCTCTATTCTCTAAAGTGTGGCAGGAGAGCACAGCAGAAGGGCTTGTTTTTAATAGCTTTGCATACTCTGATTTACACATTGGTACACTTGCTGTCAAGTGAAAACCATGTATCTCAAAAACATCAACTTTTCAGCTTTTGACAATAAATGTTTCAGATAATTCAATGGGTTTTTTGTTTAGTGTAAGAAGAAGTAAAAGAACACTTCTTTAGTTTAGTAGATGCATGGTCTTCACTGGACAGGGAGTTTGTGTACTTTTATATACTCTGACAGCCAATGTACCTGCTTTAAGAAACAATTGGTTCAAAGATTACATGCAAACAGAAAACGTGACAAATGTGCACCATCCGCTGACTCTAATTTATTCCAATAAATTGCTCAAGTACGCCAAATTATTCCATTACACCGTCACACCACTGAGCTGAAATCATCTATAACTAGTACCCCAAACACTGTCAACCTACTTTGTGGAAACCAAGCATGAAGCAGAGAACTATATTTAGCCGAGACACTATCTCCCTAACTGATACCGGACTGCCAGAGCAAAATCCTCATCTCCTCAAAATGCCACATTCCCTGTTGTCTGCCCTCAGCCAACCATTACCGCCATGCCCCGGCATTATTATCATGCTGCCGGAGTCTAGAAATCATGACCTCTCCTCATCAGCATAACATCGCAGCACTTAGAAATGACAAGATCCACAGACAACAGAATCAATTGCAGAATAAAAAGGGGACATACAAGGATTTTGAGGCCCATTCAGCTATCGATCAATCAGCTCAATGAGGTGCTACCGCAGACAGCTACTTCCTGCTCCATTTATACAACAACATTAAAGTCATTGATTTATGAGAGGATGTTTCTCACCTCCACATTTAGTGTAAGAATCCCAACCAGAATAGTTTTTCTCTCTTTTTTTCTTTTTGCATCTTCCATTATAATACAACCCTAGACAGATTTATTTTCCTCCACTGACAAGTATGAATAGTGATAAATAACCCACTCAGCGACTCCTTTACTTGCACCCAAACACAAAACAGATCCGGCTGAAGGCTCCACAAACAGAATTCTTCGGTAAATGAGAGCAGGACCCCTGAGAGTGCCGGTGTTTCTCTGACAAGCACAATGTGTTTCTGCCGGATGCAAAAGCTTTTCAAAATGTCAATTTAATGTATAATCATGCATCTAATTGCCCTCAGCCTGGCAGTTCGTTTCCAACTTTAAATCGTTGAAAAGTTAAAAAGTTTTGACAGATTTTTCAAAAATGCAATTAATATATTTCCAGTTGTGTGAGCACCAAATTTAAACCTGAATTAAACTGAGAAAGTGATTATCATTCCAATGTGAATTATACTCTCAGTAAAGTGAGATAAACCTAAAACTGGAACTAACATGCTAATCCATTTCAATTACGGTCCACTTTAACTTGCATGTTTTATGATTTATTTCAAATACAAGACTTCCAAACCTGAAATCACTTATGCTGTGAAAAAAAATAATACCTGATAACAAAGTCGTGAGAATCAATCTCGGGTCCACAGCTGCTGTTCAGCAGGATCCCAGAGTTTCCCACAATAGCACAGCGCCTGTGATGTTGGTTCTTCATGGGGGATACAGTTGGCAAAAGACGGTAGAGATTCTCTGAGATGTTTGTGGTGCTGTGGCGATCAAAGACATAGTGGATGATATCTCCTGGTTTCAGCGTGCCCTTCAGAATAGAGATGTCTCTCTCCGGGTCAAGAAATCTCAGAATATTCTTCCTGTAAAAACAGAAAATACACAGTAGTTATGAAAGGCTCTGCTTAGTCGAGTGTAAAAAAGATGTCGAGATAATTATGGAGAGTGATGATTCTGCCTGATGAGGTTGGAGAGGGTCTTGTTGAAGGTCCAGCTGTTTGACGAGAGCTTGGCAGTGTTATTGTAGCTTGGGCCGAGACAATTTATATCTTTGCTCAATCCTGTCAGAGCAGTCGGATCCACGTGTGCTGCAGCCTTTCTAAATGAGAATGGAAAGCCATGTTATTGGCACACTGTGTTGATCTTTAAAGTGATCAATAAAAAACAAAAGCCTTGCTGTTTGTGAATTTCTCCCTCTTTTTTCCCCAAGTAAAATCTTTTCTTGTGCGGCGTTTCTCCGATCTGAATCGAGGTCTAAGAATAGAGGGTGTCATATGTTGTACAGATTGCAAAGAGCTCTGAGACAAATTTGGGATTTGGGGTTATCTAAACAGTGGTAGAATGTAACTAAGTACATTTACAACCTTACCTAAGTACAAGCCTTGGGTACTTTTTGGGTACTACATGTCTGGGGAAAATATTGTACGTTTTACAGCACTACACTTTAGTTACTAATTACATTGCATAGTAAGATTTTACATACAAAGATCAAATCAACTCAAATTAACTTAAGCATAAAACAGAAAGCATTGGTATAATGTACCTGTATTATAAAGTAGTTAAAATTAGTTCCACCTCTACCAACTACAACAGTTAAATACTACTTACACATGAATGCATCAGTAATAGTGATTTAATAATAAAAAATATAATACTATTACACTCATGGAGACCACTTTCTGCATAATGAGTACTTTTGACACTTTAAATACATTTTAGCGACAATACTAAACTTAGTTAAGTACAATTATGCAGGACTTTTTATGTATTTTTACATAGAGGTATTGCTACTTTTACTTAAGTAAAATATGTATATACTTCCTCCACCACTGCATATAAACAAAACGGACTTCCCCTTGACTTGGCTTGAATGAGGCTTGGAATAATTGAAATGCAATAAAGTGATGTTATTCTAAATACAGCATTTAAAAAAAAGTTTAATTCAGCTTTATTCTTATGGCAGTTGTTTTCATTATCACATGGATACCACCAACATTGATGAGTATTTATAGCAGCTGCCTTCTTTCTGTAAAAAGTAATGAGACACTCACTGTGATTGATTCACTGTTATTGAGCTGCAAGGGAATCAAACAACCAATGGCAACTGGAAATTATATAGAAAGACCCTCTGGTGGTCTACAGCTATATGTATATGCATAGTGTGAGTGTGAGTGTGTGTATGTGTGTGTGTGAGTGTGTGGAGATAATTGGATTTCAGACCTGTGCGGTTTAGGGATGAGCTGGTGTAAGTTCATCTTCTTTGAGTGTCCAGTATTTCTAAATAAAAAAAAAAAAAAAGATTTAGATTGAATTATGAATCACATTCTGCAGCCTGAAGTCTGGCTTGATAATGGACGTATGCTTCAAATCCTTCCTGTAATCATATCATGTAACAATAATGCACCCACTGTATTCAATACCAGGCTGTACTATACGTCTTTTAACACAGAATGAAGGTGAAAAGCACGCATCAAGGTATTTTTAGAGCAATCCACTGTGGGCCCATTTGCTGATGTAATGAGGAGAAATGTGGCCTTAATGGAGCCCCATTATACTGGAAGGAGGTATTCTATTCACAGTGGTGTTGAATGCGCCAGCCAAGATGCATTTACAGTAAACATATTATCCATGCATTCAGATTTTTAAGCATCAGTCTATTTTGTTGGCGACCTTGATCACATCTGATAAAATCGTGACAAGATGCCAGCAGCTGTGTAAATTAAGGAGTGAGAAACTGAAACAGAAGAGTGCTGCTCTGACAGACAGGTGGGCCGTTCTCGCTCATTTAACAACCCTGGTGGCTTTAAATATGTTGTTATAATTGTGTTAAGCTGCATTTATGCAGAAGTGGAATTGGTTCTGGTTCTTCTCCCACAGCAAATCACAAACCAATATGACCTCATTACGACGTGAGCCACAGCCGGGAAATTGCATTCAAAACTAAATGTTCAAAGGGAAATGTGAAAATCCCAAAAGCTCCACAGAGAGAAAAAAATGAGTCATTTTTGATATTATGGTAACACAGCATCTTTATAGCTGTGATGATAATGATAAGAGCCAGAGAAGGATGTTGCACTGTTGAGCTCCTGGTTGGTCTTTCATGTGACAGAAGTATTTCGATGCTAAATTAAGAATGCATTTTCTTCCAGGTCAAATGCAAGTGGGGCATGTGTGTGTGACTTGGAAGATTTCTGCTGCACTGCTCAACACTTCAAAGTCTGAAAATGAAAAAGAAAAAAGAGGAAAGTCTCTTTTGTTACCAATATACCCCCCCCCCTCTCTCTCACACACACACACACACGCACGCACGCACGCACACACACACACTCTCTCTTCCAGTGTAAATGTATCCTATTCCGCATGCAGGCTGCTGCAAGACAAATAGCCTAATCCCAGGCAGGCTTGCTGTCGGAACAGCTGCTGCTGCACCCAAGTGTTACAAACGTAGAAACAAACCACACACGCTCCGCATTCAACTCCAAACTTCAATTCAATTCAAATAAACTAATTTATTTCACTCATTTATTCTTTTCTCTCTCTCTCTCCACCATTTAACAGATTCAATCCTGTGGGGAAAAAAAAGCCTGGAGGACATAAACCTGCTGGACAAGAAAACAATGGACCGCACTAACACACACACACACACACACACACACACACACACACACACACATCATGAATGGTTTAAACGGTGGGCTACTTACGCAGTTTCTTCCTCCACTTCTGCGATATCATCTATTATCAAAACCACAACCAGCAGCGTTACAAAGCCGAACAACAGCGTGCGGAATATAAGCGGCATGGCTGAGGGGGAGGCTGCAGCCGGGAGTCCCTCCTTTCAGCAAACACTGTGTTACATTAACCTTCTTGTGTTTTCCATTTATAAATCGACAATCCGCTCTGTCATCTCTCCTATTGTTCTTATCGCCGGAGTCGGACACTCCCAGGCCAGCTGCGGTCCTTTTTCCTCTCTCAGATGATCATTGCCTTGAGTCTGTTTCCCGACGGGGCGATGCTGCTGCCGTTTCCACTGTTACCTCTATTCCCCAGTCAAACTTTGAAAGCGTGCACCTCCAGCGAGCCTGCCACGGGAGCAGCAAGATGTAGACCACATGCAGCCTTAAAGGCGCAGGGGCCAGCTCTCCATCTTTACCCCAGCCGGTTTGATATCGCTCTCCAGGTGTTGTCGGCTCACTGGGAGGAGGTGGAAGACCGCAGTGTGTGGAGACAGAGAGCCACAGACAGCTGTGTGAGGCAGGTTTGCACCAAGGAGACTCCAAGCACAGGGAGTGCAGTTTTATCAAACCGGGGTGTGTGGTCTAATAGCCTAAAAAAAAAAAATAGAGGTCAAAGCATCAATGAAGCTCATGTGGCCACTAAACCCAGTGTGCGAGCCCCAGTAGATCAGACACCCACTGAGGTTAATGGGGACATTTTTTTTTTATAGCTGTGCTCACCAGTGGTGGAAGGTAGTGAAGTACATTAAGTACTGTACTTAAGTTCAATTTTAAGGTACTTGTACTTTACTTGATGATGTTTTATAGTTCTACTCTTACATTTATCTTGCAGCTGTAGATACTAATTACTTTTCAGATTAAGATTTTACATAAAAACACATATGAAAAGCGTATGCATTGTTCAAGATTAAACCAGTAGTTCCCAGTCTTTTGTTATTGCTTGTACAACCGTACAAAAAAAAAGCAGTTGTAGCCCCTTGTCACGTTTCAGATGTCTTTGAGTTGTTAGCAGTTCCACCAAAGACTGATTTCCCCACTAAACTTCTCAGAGGGTTTCCTTTAAAGAACTCTTCAAGACCCAAAGACGTAAAATGATCCAATATTTCACGAAAGAGCAACAATTAGAGGGAAGTCCAAAAAATATAATAGAAATTTGTCTAGCAGAACTTCTTCTTTCTAACCCCATTAATCATCTCATGACCCCCACATATTTATCTTGTGACCCTTTGGAGGGGGTCTGACCCTTAGGTTGGGTTCACTGGACTGAACTACCAAAATGTATATAAGTAGTTAAATAAATTAGCTCCACCTCGACTAGATACAACAATAAAATGCTGTAACAGTTTAAACATGTCATGTATAATAATATATCAGTCACAGGGTTCATTTTTCTGCTTTTACTGCAACACTTTAAGTACATTTAGCTGATGATACCTTGTACTTTGACTTTGGTAGGATTTTGAATGTAGGACTTTTACATGTAGAGTATTTTTACATTGTTGTTATTGGTATTTATTTTTTGTAAGGATCTAAATACTTCTTCCACTACTGATGCAGAGTAATCCTGCAGCTATAAACCACTTGAATCATGCTGCAGGAGGTCGGAGAGGTTTAAGGTTTTTGGAGCAGGTAACTTCAATAGTTGGGAAGAAGCCTGAGATGAAAGTTCTTTCTTTTCATTTTAGGCTGAGCTGTTCCCCAAAATGTTGGGACACTGCTATCATTTAAAAATAAAATGGTTTTGAAGCTTACATTTCTCAGTTCTTTTGCATTGCTCAGGGAATTTCAGCTTTTTCTAGTTTAAAATGGCAGGACTGCTGATGCTGGAAAAAGAGATGCATCGGCCCATATATCTTTGTATTACTGTTACTGCCGCCGGCTCTGCTGTGTCTAGATTTTCCTTTGATAATCTACATTTTTTAAAGCTTATGTTTGTACTGAAAAAGCTAGCTGGGCATGGTTTGCTCTTTCTTGCAGTTTCCTGCTAAAATGTTTGCTACACCTCTAGCACATAAAGTCTGAGTTACAGCAAAGACCCACTTCACTTAGAGCAACAATGTACACTAGAGCTCACTAATTGCTGCTTAATTAACTAGTGATTAAATTATCTATTCGCTGACTACACGATAGCTGACCACATGGTTAACACGTGGTCAGTTTGGTGTTTAATTGTAAATCAAGCATTAATTAGTCAAAGCAAATGTAAAGTGTTAGCTCTGTTTTCAAATTTCATGCATATATTATCTGCACAATTGTATTTCAGAGACATGGATAAAGGGCTAATTTACATAAAGTGAAAAGTGCAGCTGGAGCCTTGAGAGCGCACATAATGACAAGACACATAATCATATTTACCCTGGAAATAATATCTACCGCTGATTCATTACTAAATGAATCTGCATTTATAGACACCTAAGTGATTGGCCGCTTCACGTATGTAGTAAAATTTCACATTTGCATTCATCTTCTACAGTTTGCGATCTTATTGTTGAAAAACCGAGCATGAAAATGTCAGCTGACTGAACTCAGTCACTCCACTAGATTAATATTCGCTGAAACAAATACAGTTTATCCCTCAACAGTATGGGAACGACATAAGTCAAAGCTCTCAACTGAGGATTTATTGCCATATGAGTAGTTGTGTAGCAGTTCGGTTCACTAAAGCACCCATTAGGCTAATTGAGGCCTCTTGATTAAAAGGGAAAACTCTTGCCTGCAGCAACTTCTATTTTGAGGTTGGTGGCTTTTGTGTGTGTGTGTGTGTGTGTGTGTGTGTGTGTGTGTTTTGACTTTCAATAAGGACACTTTCCCGGAGACTCAGAGTTGCATTTTTGTGTGTTTTTGATGTGACGAAGATGAGGAGTGAGGTGTGTATCTGAGGCAGATGCTGCTGATACTGTAGCTGTTGTCATGCACAAGCTTTTTTTTGTCTTGTTGAAGAGTGTCATTGCGCTGTTATTAGACTTTACAACCACCTGACAGCCACACACTCACACACACACACACAGTCAGAAACACACTATACACTCTTTCATTTTTCCAAGCATGTTATGTTTACATTCACAAGAGCTTTTAGAAATGATAGTACATGTTGTTTTCATAAGAGGCTGTTTCTGTGGCTGCTTCAGTACACAAGCCAAACATTAACATTTTGAATAAAGTTGTAACTTATAATTTATTGTTTACATGGTATCAATTATTTATTTCATCCCAGTGAGACCTAAGATCTAATGGAATTGTGTGATTCATTGCAGTCCAGCAGACTGTATTTTCTTGTATTTGATAGTGTTTGAAGATGACAAGAAAATGGTGCCTTGATACATGTTAGTGCTCCTTTTGTGGGTGTTATTTTCACAAAAATAAAACTTTTGGATCAGTTGTTTAGAAGTGCAGAGGGACTTCAGCTTTGGTACAAAGTCATTATTTTGATTCATCTAAAAATTTCAAGCGCCAGCTTCTCTGATCAATCTTCAAATTCACAGAACATAAAATGTGCACTGTGTAAAAGCAACATGCCTCCACACACTAAACCAAACTCCCTTGACTCTCTGCGCCTGTGACTCAGGTCAGCCACTAATTGGCTGTGTGCAGGTGTGACAGTTTCTTTGTTGAAACGCGGAGGGCGACCTTTTGAAATATTTTGGGAATTGTTTTCTACAAAGAAATGTCATGTCTTATTTCCTGCTGTTCACTTAAATTGAAAGAATCGCTCACATAGAGTACGGCCAAAATGCTCCAGTCAAAACCTTCAGTATATGTCAGTGTAGTGGTTGATAAGGTAGTGTATGCATGTCCCAACTTGATATCAGGTGCGTAGGCAAAAAGGCAAAAACAATCTCAAGAGGAAAAGGTGCCCACACACTCAATACATGCTCCCAAAAGTATGCTTTATTAAGCACAATCACAATGTTTTGACATTCGATTTTCATTAAGGTAATGTAGTGGCAAAAAAAGGCTTTCAATCCGCTGTTTGTTGCTTTTATTTTTGCCTAGAAAGGGTCATCCCTCTTAAAAATGAGACAATATTTGGCTGCATCTTGGCTGCTTTGTATATTTTCACTGTATATTTATAGAATGCAAATGTAGCCAGGCCATTATGCTGATGTTTCCTCACAGTTGAATATGAACCGTCCAAAACACTTTGGTGACATAGGTGAGGATAAAATCCACATCACATTCTTAAGGTAAGTCATTACCTTAAGAATATATCAAGAATTAAAGGACTTCTCTCAGCAGGATTTAGACAAACTTGTCCATTTGATCTTTTTTAGTAGACTCGACTACTGTCGTGCTGTCTTTACAGGTCTCTCTAAAAAGTCGATCACGCAGCTGCAGCTGATTCAGAGTCCTCACTAAGGCCAGGAAAATGGATCACATCAGTCCAGTTCTCAGATCTTCACACTAACTTCCTGTGTGTCAAATAATTGATTTTAAAATACTGTCAGTTTATAAAGCACTGAATGGTTTAGGGCCAAAATACATTTCTGATCTGCTGCTCCGTTATGAACCATCCAGACCTCTCAGATCGTCTGGGACAGGTCTGCTTACTGTCCCCAGAGTCAAAAGTAGACATGGAGAAGTAGCATTCAGTTTTTATGCACCACATATCTGGAACAAACTCCCAGAAAACTTGAGATCTGCTCCAACTCTCAGTTCTTTTAAACCGGGGCTTAAAACTTTTCTGTTTGCAAATGCCTTTTGATTGATTAAATTTGGGGAATTCTTTCACACTTTGCACGGCACTATAGCTGTATACAAATAAACTTGCCTTGGCCTGCCTTGCATTTTGTCCTTCTTCCCTCAGCAGTGTTTGTAGTTAGAGAATCTGGGCCATATCAAAAAATATTAGTATATATCAATATCAATTACCTTTGTAATCCACTTTGGAAGCTGATGAAAGTTCTGCAGCTTTTTAAGACAATAAAACACTGAGCAGCAGTCAAAAAAAACGGTCATCCGTGGATGACAGGAATCTTTGTTTGGCTTTTGATGAAACATATTTACATATTACATTTTTACCTACTTGATTTACTTTACGTATATTAAATTATTTAATATCTAGCATCGTATTTTACAGCTTCTCAAACTCTCAACTGCTCCTTTATGAATAGTGACTGAATGCTGAAATCTAAAAGCTAAACTAGAAGCTGTAAATCTGCTGGGCGAATCAGTCTTTGTGCTCGTGTGGTCCATTAATTTCTCGGATCAATACTTCACATCTTACTGAGTGAGCACTTAGTACAATACTGAGAATATATGATGAGCCATGAATAGACACAGACAGCTGAAAACTTCACGATCTTCCCTTTATGGTGCTTAGACACTTGTTTAAAAGTTACATTTGATGGAAAATAATGTCATTCTATACAATACGTACAGTATATCAACGCCAAGTATGCATTCTCAGAGTATTCATCATACATGTATTTTGTATTATGCTTTCTTTCTGTTCTTATGGATCTAAATCTTTTCAATATGGGGAGGCCAAAAACTGCAACAGTTCATCAGATGACGTGAGACGTGTCAGAATGTATTACAATTTTCAGAAACAGGTGAAAAAACCTTTAAAGTACTATTTGTATAATCAGCAATAGCTACCATAATTCCTGTGGTGGAAGGAGTACTCAGATCTTAGATAATAACTAAAGCTGTCAAATAAATGTAATGGAGTAAAAAGAACAATATTTGCCTCTGAATTATAGTGGAGTACAAGTATTAAGTAGCAGAAAAAGGAAATACTCAAGTAAAGTACAAGCACCTCAAAATTAAGCATTGAAGTACAGTACCTGAGGAAATGTACTTAGTTACTCTCCACCACTATGTAATTCAGTCTGGATGTCACAACTTTGTACGTCTGTAATGTAACAGCGGCACAGCAGTCATTGTCGTTATCATGATTTGGAAATAGGTTAACTTTTTGTGTTTTTATCCTGTGTGTTTTTTGTGTTATATGCAATCAGTCATGTTATAAGCTATGTTTTATTTTAATTTGTCTTATATTTTTGGTTTCTACATGTCCATGTCCCTTATTAGATTGAATTTTGTTTTCATTGGTTTTCATTTGGACATGTTTGTTGTGTGTAGGTTGTTTATGAGGGAATAAAATCAAACCAAACATAATGCGAAAAACGCCGGGACAATGCAGCGCTCTATAATGACAGTCCATAAAAAGGATGCAATAACACTTTGAATTTATTTTCTGAAAAATAATTTATTTCCAGAGTAAAATAAATGATATGTTGCCATACAAAAAGTGTAAGAAAAGGGACAATGTCAAAACTGTAACTGCAGAGAGATCAGTAGAGTAACAGGCCGTGTGTGCAGAGTAGCGTTAAAGAGTTCTTCAAATACATGTCCAGGAATAAATTCAGTGTGTTGTTAACTTTGTTTGACCTTGCACACACTGTAGCATTTCTGTCACTTTTATCCCATATATTACAGGCCTTGTTTGAAGACACAGATTATTATGATTTTTTTGCCCCAATAATGCAACATGCCACTTTCAGCGCTACGAATTGTCCCAAATCTTCTGTGACATCAGACACACACATCTCAGACAATTACATTATATATAATATATACTATCCTTTCTAATAAAACATTCTGGGCCTAATGAAACAAATATATTACTCCTTATCGCTTTTATTTTAAAGTCCAAACACATAGAAATGGACTTTTTTCCTTTGCTCTTCCACTAGGTGCAAAAGTCAAAAGAAAATCTAATTAACATTCTTATTTGAATAATCCCTTATTAAGACATATTAGGCTGAATAAACTCAGCAAATGTAAAAACAAACAGGGAAATGAACCAAACCGCTATAATGAAAAACAAACCTGCAGTCTGACACCAAAACTAGTAATAAACACGAACGTATCAGATATGAATTGCACATTTGCATCTATGAGATTAGACTTTACAGTCTAGTCTAAACTGTATCAAAAACAGTGCCTGTGATCCAGCAAGAGAACGAGAAGCTGAACAGTGCATGATGACGTGAAAACACTGTCGTGCTTAACGTTATTTTCTGACAGTTATCTAATAGGCCACTATAATAACCCAGTCAGGGCGTTTCTGTTCTCTTCTTCCTTGCTGCACTGAAATAAAAATGGATGACTATTAGTTTGTAAACACTTGGCAACTTTTAAATATGAATAACTGAAGAACCATCCAAACTATATTTTTCTCATTTTTGAGAGCGTGACAGACAGAACACACAGTGCACTGACTGAGAGGAAGCTATCAGTTTTCACACGGATCTCTGGAATCATGACAGACCTAAAACAATATGGCAACTATAGTTGTAGTAGCATCATGTCCACTCACTAATAATCAACTAGGACTGAGCCAGACAGTGCTGTAGTCGTCCTCTACCACCAAGTCAACACTGGAATTCACCGGCAACACTGGACAACACCTTGCTGATATGTAAACGACTAAAATGGACCCTTTTGAAAGTTTACCCAGGAGTGCTGTGGAGAGCAACGTCTCCTGTATGGGCCATTAAATAGATGGCCTTTATCAAAAAATGTTATATTTTATCCTTTCAAAAAAAGAAGAATAAAATCATAAAATATTCCTTTGAGCGAATATGAACGTCCACATTGTTCTTTTCTTGTGAAATAAACTATAAAACTGACTCCATATTTTCACAAAACTCGTGGTCCTCTAGGTTATATATAAACTTTGTCTTGTCGACTAGTTTGGGGCCGTCTGTGAGAGAGGGGTAAAACTCAGTTGGTGTCATGTAGCCCTCGTGACTTTTGATGTACTTCTTGTAGTTCCTGCGTAAGCAATACCATGTGGTGGCGTAGAGGAGGAAGGCGATGCCCTTGAGAATGATGGCGAGGCTCACGTACAGATGCCTGTAAGCTACGTTGTCGTAAAGCAGGCACGCGCCCTTATCGCCGCAGTCTGAACTCCAGAAAAGGCAAGTAGAGTCAATCCCAGCACCAAAGATCAGAGGAGGGGGGATGAATCCTGTAAAAACAGAAACACTGACTGAGCCCACAAAAATAACTTCAAACATAAGAAAAGCTACGTTTTGTGTATTCTGGATCAATAGCAAATCATTAGATGGCCAATTTGTTTTTCTTTTACTGATTTTTCTCTTTCTATTCTCTAACAAGACATGAGTAGTCTGTATATTTAAAAGCACTGCTCACCATATCCTCGGGTATTTACCCTGAACTTGACCTGTCTTCCACTACTTTGCACCTTATAAATGGAATAAGTTACAGAGGATTATGAACTTGAATGTCTCATCCCACTGGCCGATTTTAAACTTTGAATCTATTTAGTGACACCTGTGATTGTCACTGATGCTTCTGTCATGTCTGGCTATGCTTGTTTTTCTTTCTCTCTGCTGTACTCGGGTCTCTCTCGCAAAAGAGATCTTGATCTCAATGAGACCACCTGATTAAATAAAGGTTATATAACTGCTCTACAATTACACATCGTTAACGTTCAAACCATTTTGGGAAATACGTTTATTCATTTATTATATTTATTTATATGTCGCTACAGTCAGCAGCTGGTTAACTTAGCTTAGCATCAAGACTAGAAACAGGGGGAAACAGCTAGCCTGGCTCTGCCTGAAGGTAAATCTTCTCATCTGACTCTCTTGTCAAGAGAAGTGAATATGCACATTTCCCAAAATCTCGAGCTATTCCTCGGACAAACACAAAAACAGCTCGGAAGAGAGGAGCGATAGAAGATTCACTGGGTCTGTCCCAATCTGACACTGTCAACATGAATATTACATTTAATATACTTTTTTCCAATGATTTGAGAAATATGTTCCTTCCCCAAACACAGGAATCATTCAAAATAATATCACGTAGACCTGAGCTCTTCTACATAACTGGATTTAGACTTTCTTAATTCCATTACTCCTCCCACACCTGAATGTGCATTTGTTTGGAAAATGTCTCTGTAATGCTGTATGGTTGATCCGATTTATTTGTTCTCTACGTAGAAATAAATAAAACCGACAAAGCATCTGAAATCCATCGATCTAATCTTGTCCCAGTGAGCTCTTGTAAACCTCCACACACTTGCAGTCTAATGCCGCAAGTGTGAGTATTGAGATAGACCCATAGTATCTAAAATTGATGTGTTATCTGATGAAAGTCCTTTTAATAGCGCTTACCGAGGAGTCGTAGCAAAAGAAACAACACACCAAGTGCGTAGGATTTCAGTTCAGGGCTCACAGTCCTTCAAGAGAAACAGATACAATAAATTACTACGTTTTGTTTTCACAAACACTGCACACACACGCTCATAAGTTTATATATCCACAAACATACCTGATCAGGATGATAACAGAGGGAGTCTGGGCCATGGCTCCGACCAGGCTGCAGGCACAGATCACACACAGGAAGATGAGGAAAGCCTCCTGGCAGCCCGCCGTCGGACATTTGCCTGGAACCGCTGTGGCGAATTCACTCTCAGCGGATACACAAGCGCATCCTGTCAGGTTCTGTGCAGAAAAAAAGACGACCCATTTGAACCATAACAAGTAAATCGAATTGCAGGGAAAACATGTTATTTTCACTATATTCACATTTAAAAGGAAAGCCTGGTATCAACACAGTAAACTAAGTTATGTGCACTTAAAAAAAAAAAGAAGACTGCTATAGCTGCTGCGGTGAGACAGCAGCGATAGTGATATTTTGTGCTGCTGAGCTGAGAGAAATTCTCTCTGCATGTGATTTGAATATAGAAGACACTAATCTGCAGTCGGCATCTGATCTCGAAACAACCACAGTAAAACTTGATTGCCCAGCATGTGATAGCTGACGACAGAACTATGAAATACTGGGACTTTTTTTACTTTGAACTTATATAGAACATTTCAACAAGTTGAAAGAAAAGTCTGTAATTCATTTGGTAGTTTTTCTGTGGTACAATCAGGTAGATCACTTTCCCTCGCAGAGATTGTGGATCCAGTGTTCTTATGTGAGATTACTGATCACTATCACAAGACGGAATTAGGCTGAAGACCTGAGAGATGCTCGACGTGGCCCGGGCGCTTTCTGTTCGAGTGCAGCCGGCGAAGCAGGCAGACAGGTAGGTGACACCGTTGGAGCCGCACACGGGGCTGATGGAGGAGGTGAAGCAGGTGCAGTGACTGATGCACTGAGCTTCTGGTTTCTCGCCCACCCGCAGAGTCCTGAACCGAGACACAGAGAGAAAACTGAGCATCCTTTCCCACTGCAAGTACCAACAATATCTGTATGAGGCACAAAACAAAATCAAAGAAGCACTCTCAGCCCTTTATCAGTGATAATATGGGCCTCTTGTCCAGTTTTAACATCTCCATGGAAACTGCAGTGCACAACTAACCTGCTCTGGAGCAGGCTGGGTCCTGGCTACCAAATCAAGAGGTAGTAAAGGCCTGAAAGCATTATTTCTACAGGACCACCATACGGACAAAAATACTGCTCTGACATTGAAATAACAAGTAATAAAAGCAACAATACAGCTGGGTATCAAACCTTAATACATTTTTGGCACAGACCACAATGTGTCTGCAGCACAAAGTATCAAAACCAGTCAAGCATTGTTTCACTGGGCAGCATTTAAAACAGATACCTTGGACTCATGTAGGTAAACTGCTGGACAAATGTCTTTCTAGGAAGTAAATGCATACTATTTAACTGGATCCATGTAAAGCTCCTAATAACACAATGATATAGACACATTCTTTTTTCAATGGAGAGGCTCAGTGCCAAAATAAAAGGAAATGACAACAGCTTTATGGATTTATAACAGACTCTGACTAATCTCTTACTCAGTGATCTACAATAAGTGATCTAAGGGGCACACTGGCCTGGAGGGCGCCCAACACTTCCACAATTATACATAACACAAGTGGATTTGTTTGTACACAATAGTAATTGAGAGATAGTGCGTCCTTTATAAGATATTTACTCTGTAAAGGATCATCATTTACTTTATTTTCTACCTCCCTCGGATAGCTCAGGCCTACTATGTTTGATATTGCGATATTGTTGTGTTGAGCATTGTTATGATTAGGGCTGCAACTAACGATTATTATCACAATCGATCAATCTACAGATTATTATAGTTCCCAGAGTCCAAAATGTCTTTGAGGTCACGTCCATAGATATTCAGTTTACTATCATAGAAGAAAACATTTACATTACAAAGGACCATTTTTTTGCTGGAAAATTAAGTAAACAATTAATTGATTATCAAAATTGTTGCAGATTAATTGTTTGTCAATTGACTAATGAATTAATCGACTAATCATTGCAGCTCTAGCTGTGTTGCAATAAAAATAGAATTATAAAAAAACTGTCAAGTACTGAAAACTGACATCGAATGTCTGAGTGATTTTCCTTTAACCAGAAATGTACTATTTGAATCATACATTTTGCCAAATTTAGACTTTTTCATTTGTCGCCAACGATTTTGTGAGTTTTTGTTCAGACAATATTTAATACATTTGAGAAGTTTGACTTAGTTTGTTCAACAAACATGTTCATATTCCTCAAAGAAACATTGAAAAACGCTTTATGGTATCGGTATCATAACTTAGGTATTGTATCGCCACTGATATTGGAAAGTTTTAAACAATTCCCAGCTCCAGACAAAAACAGGCTACAATAAGTGAACAGATGGTGACGATTGAGTGTAATTCATCATGATTAATCAAACAAGAAATTAACAAATGCCTCTGTCTGTATATAAAACATCAATTCTAACAAGTAGCCAGTAGTTATAGTTAACCAGTTAAATTAAATAAAAGTGTATGAAATGTCCTGTTTCATAATAGTTTTGCTTTTCACTGGTGACTAATTCAGTGAAGTCTGTTGCATTCGTACTCAGTCTGTGCATCCCCGAGGAACACGAGGACACTTTCTGAATAGAAAATCTTTTTATAGACTCGATGAGACGACACCAAGTTGTTGGAATAAAAAGTAAGCCCACTGTGCCCCAATGACCGGCACTGATAAGAATTTTTATTTACACATTTAGACTCTCTGCAGTTCACCTTCAATAAAGTCCTCTAACCTTGGTAGGAGTGTTACTTTTCACTGCTCATGCTTATTTATTAGAATAGTCCTTGTGATAGGACACAAATGTTAACAATGCATTTCTTTCACATTTTAGGGTATTCAAACTCGCTGAAATTGCCAGGAGTATAATATTATAATTATGCTTCATCTATAGTTTATTGTTTATAATCTATAGTATAGCCTTCTCTGCTGAATCTAGATGGAGATGTTGGTTTTTGGGGATCAACTATTTCATTTTATCTTACATACAATACTCCGTTCCCGATCTTCTGAAGTGGCATGTGATTGATTAGTTGTTACAAAACCAGCTTTGTCATAAAAATGGACTTTAGCTAAACCGGTAAATCTTGGGTGAACAGAGCCCGTCATAAGACCAGTTATCCAGGAAGTTAAAACTTTCTGAAACCAGATTACGTTAGGACACTTGCTTCAAGGGAGCAGCGTGTCCTAGGTGTCCTAAAGTCACTTCATATAATAAAACAACCCAGTGACTTTTATGGCTTGTAAATTAAAATGAAGAAATGTCTACTTGTGACCCCTCGTCACTGGTTGCATACTGTATGTCTGCAAGTTGTCGCCAGTTTGATGTTGTGATATTTTTCCTTGTTTTATTTGAATATTTTAGTCTGAGTCTTGAATAAGTAAAATAATTCAGTAAATTACAAGAAAAAAAAATAAAAAATTCATGGGGAAACTCATCGCACAACCTCTAAAATTTATCTTGGTCTGCAACTACTGCCTTAACCTGTATTCATCGTTAAATACAAATGGCTGCCATATGTTCATGTTCTCTCTTACCTGTTGCTGTATGTGACTGTCACACCTGCGACAGGACCGGTGTCACAGCCCAAGAACAGGAAGGAGACGTAGCAGGCAGTGGAGATCAGGTTCACCAGCATGGCCATGCGGATGGCTCCCAGCGCCGACAAGTTCAGCTTCTTCACCAGCAGACCGCCCATGAAGATCCCCAGGCATGCACATGGAATGGCCGTCATACCTTAAAAAAAAATGAATACCTGTGTATTAAACTGTTATACACACGTGTGTGACCGTGCATGTGTGCGCCTGTGCATGACTGCTGTGAACACAGACCTAACAGCTGGTTTGCTGAGGAGGTGGTGAGGTTGAACTGCTGCTCAAGGTATTTCCCCAGAAAGGCTGCAAAGCCCGCCACGACTGCGATCTCCATGCAGGCCGCCAGGATGATGCAGGTGAACACTGGGTTCGACAGGAGGTGCTTGGTCACCTTGGGGATCACTAGTCGTAAAAAAACACAAGGACGGACATTAAGATCTGAGCATGTTGGTCAGCAGGACAGACAGGATTCTCTTGATGCCTTTATGTCTTTTTTCGGCACCTGCTCTGATCTCATTTGACTAAATTTGTTTAGCAGTCAAAAAACATGAATAATAAACCAACGACTTCTCAATGGATGAGTTCCAAAACCTTTTTCTTTTTTTTCCACTTTTGTGCAAAAAAAAAACAAAAAACTAGTTTTTAGTATCATGAAGTAGCTTATGTAACTGCAAATACATTTTTACCTTCACCAGGTACAACATTAAAATGCTGCTCACCGTTTAATGCATCAGTAATAATAATAATAATACTAGAGTAATATAAGATATAATAATACATAATCTCACTGGGAACAATCTGCATAATGAGTGATTTAAATGTTGATGCTTTAAGTACATTTTGTTGATAATACTTTTACTTAAGTAACATTTCCTTCATAGTACTTTATTTGTGATGTGTGTTTTTCATTGTGGTATTACTACTATTATTTAATTAAAGGAGCTGAAAACTTCTATGTCTACCCAAAATTTCAACAGTATCAGACTCACAGTTTAACATTTTAATTGTTAGTGTTATTCACATTTGGCAAATATAGAAACAATTGACAATTATGTCATGTATTTAAAAATGTTTTTACATCTACAGAATGTGTATTAGCCTTGTGTGACAACACTGCAGTACTACACTAGATCCTTCACACTCACCCCTGAGTTGCTGACAGCAGGTGGGGCTGTTGGCAGGCTCATGCTTGCATACAGCACCATTGCTGGACTTTGGAGTCTCATAGTCTGAATTCAGAGAGGGAGGAAGCATGACCTGCTCACTGTCGGCCTCCTCCTCTCTCTCCCTGGTCGGCAGCGACTGAGGGAAGCCGAACATAAAGAGAGCTGAGCAGAAGAGTAAGACACCACACAGGAGGAAGCCTGCCCACCAGGCCCCGATCCACCGCGGGTCGTCTGGAGTGATGCCCAGCTTACCTGTGGAGAGGCGCAGCAGAAGTCAATACACCACATGCACAGAGAAAACGCATTGAAACACTGGAGAAATATTAGACTCACTGGTGTCGATGAAGACAGCATCCACATAGAACTTCGTGCAGAGGGAGCCAAGGATGAAGCCACAGGCCGGCCCAAACACCAGTGTAGAAAAGAGGATTCCTGCATAGAAACATATCAAATTTAATGTTTGTTTTAGTCTAATTTCATTCACCTGACACTTTCAGAAATACGTTTATAGTGATAAAAACAAGCTCCAAAACCAAGCAGGCTAGTTTTGCTAGAACAGCAATGAATATTGTACTGCAGGTCACCAACCCCAGTCATGAGATGCTCTGAATAATGCTGTTAATAAGCCTTCTGGATGACGCTATAAAACACCTCTGGTAAAAAAAAAAAAAAAGATATATTATAAAGGGATCCTTTGTACCATGTGCAATCAGCGTCCCCATGCCAGCAGATTTCAATAAGTTGCATCAACTTTTGCACATATTGCTGATGATTTGTGATACTTGTTTTGTTTATTATTTGTATTGTGGTTACTGTCTTCATTGGTGAGACGAAGACAAACTCCCTGCTCTGGAGGGACAATGAAGTTTTATTTTATTTTAAAAACATATTAAAGCCCAGTGCGGCATGAAAGCTGCAAATCTTCATATTTGAGAGGCTGGAACCAGAGAATATTTTTTGCTTCGTTTAATCTCTACTTTTATGTGGCCTTTTCCAGAAGGTACAGTGTGAAGCAAGACAGCAAACAGGGAAATCTTTGCTGTCATGAAAGATCAAATCAGTTAGTTAAAACCACAAGGCGAGCGCAGCAGTAGCGGCAACACACACAGTCACTGTGCTCATTATGATCATATGGCTCAGCCTTCTCGCCCTTGCAGGGTAATGCACACATGAACATGCACTGTGAGGAAGACACCTGACTGCAGAAACCAGTTCTTTCGTCCCAATCTTCTCTAGCAGGCAGCTGGAGATAAAATGTGGACCTTGATCCAAAATCCTCATTAGAGCGCTGTCAGCGGGGTGAGAGTCTGGTACTGTGACTCTGACTGCAGGCAGATAATGAAGACTCCAAAGCTCAATTTGGGAGACAAATTTCTCCCTGACTGGACGTCCTGTGATCTGTGGTATTATTAGTCTGCAGTAGGTATTTGGCACACAGCCACAAACCAGATCTTGTTCAAAGTTTTACCACTGCAACTCGCAAGAACGGCAACGCTTCAAATTACCATCAAAAATGAAAAATGAAATAATCTCTGCTATTCCACTTCCTTCTCTGGCCCTGCAGCATTAGAAACATCCCCTTTTACTGGCTGCAGGTTGGCCTGCACATCGCTGCTACCAGCATGCCGTCTCCAGTAAGATGTTGCTCGAATGCCAGGAGCAGCCACTTAATGAGCAAGCGTGGAAACTGTGACTAATCTTTGTATGTCTCTGCTAGTGCCGAGAGTGAATGCACATGTCTGCTTCCTTGACCACCCACATAGGAAGGGAGTCAACACACTCACATGATTGTAGCCTCATTCACATCATAGTTTATTCTTCACATAAAGGAAATGGCTCACAGATTTGTTAGGCGCGGCTCACTACCTATAAACAGACTAATTTTGGCAAGACAAGGAGTGAAACAAAAGAAAAATGGGCTTTCATGTTGGGATGGGAACATACTGCTTTTTTTCCCCACAAGCATACAGCTGAAACTTCTTTGTGGTTGACAGTTAGACCAGCACGGAAATGAACAAAAATACAGATGTGTGTCCACGAGTCACAACAGGTTTTTTACCTCTTCCTTTAGCTAGCTTCTGAGGCACACAGCAGGCTAAGGCTAACTTCCTTTGCCAGTCTGAATGCAAAATTTGAAATCAAGGTTTAAAACAATTATGCTCAAACAGCATCTAACCACTTCTAACATATACAGACAGAGGGATTCACACCCACAAATGCATGTAGACACACAGGAAAGAGCAGCTGTGGCTAGACAGCAATGAAACTGCAGTTTAACAGCACTTTTGTGAAGGAGGGCTGCAGTCGCTATGTGACTAGCGAATTTGCCTGTGGTGTTGCAAATGAGGCCTGTGCACTCTCTGTTTCAAGTGTTTCCTTAGAAACTGAGTGTTGTCTTCTCATAGCAACATCACAATTGCTTTCACCACAGGAAACCTCAAAGAGGAAATTCAGTTAGTGAAATCACCTTCCAGGAGATGACGGCTGAGCTAGCCCACGACCACTGAGAGGATAAATGTTTCCACCGAGATCCATGCCTAACTTGCATCAAGAAACGCTGTCCCCTCGATGATAACATTGTGCTACAGCACGAGTCTCGCATGTGAAAAAGATAAACAATCTCCTTATCAATCTGCCGCTTCTGCACAAGAAACAAGGAGGACGCACAATTTGGTGATAATCTTCACATGAAAGATGAACTAAAATATTTTTGATAGCTTTTTTCTTTTTTGTGTTAAGGTCAAAGCCAGCAGAGGAAAAGCATGCAGCAAGTTGAGCCCCTCACAATGGGATTAAGCTGGCATGAACATGAGCTGGATGTTGTAATCAAAACATAAGCAAAGTATCAAGTCCAACAATGCTTCAGTATAGTTTCCCTATTTGTTTTTCCTCCACCAACAGGAGCCTAATCTACTCAATGTGAGGTGCCCAAGATAAAAAACAACAACTTATTTTGACCTCTTTGCGAGCTGCTACACAGAAACACAGCCAAATCTCAAATAACACACACTGTCTGTGTTAAATTCTCCAGTTTGGCTTAAATAAATAGTTCCACATTTCAGGAAATATGTTTATCCACTTTATTGCTGAGAGTTAGGTGAGAAGATCGATAACACTCAGACATAAGTGCGGTATCAGTCGTCTCATCTAACTCTCTCTCTTTCCCAAAATGTCTCAGCTATTCCTTTAAGGTAAGAGCAGAGCAGAGGAGATAAATGTCAGGCGACCATAAATTAGAGCTGATTTTCAACTGTTTCATGAGAAGGATTCCCCTGGGCACGTACTCGCAAGCTTGGTTACTGTTATTACAAACTTAAATAACCGACCCTTCCTCTCAGGTCAAATATAAAAAGACGACTGTGCCTGTACAAGCTGTAAGGCACATATTTCATGTTTGTAGAAAAAAAAAAAACAACCTAAGTTAAGCACATTAAATCTACATGATGGACAATACACAACCACAGCTGTGGGTAATCTTTGTAATACACTACTCCTCCAAATCCCTTTTCCCTTCCAGCGGTCCCGTTACGAGATAAGTACAAAACAAACTAATTTGTTCATATTATTGTTCGCCCGAGCCTTTTAGTATCCTGTGAATTATACTCTCAGGGGAGCATATCAGATGTAATTCAATAACAAAGCTCGGCTCTAGTGTTTTTGTCTCCCTCTAATTTGTTTAGAGACCAATAGAAAAGGCTGGGAAAGCTACTTCCATGAGGCTTGTCCTTTTCCAGATATTAATTAACCCACAGACGCATCCTGTATCCTACGCACATCCTACATGTGGAAAGTTGACTTAAAATAAATGTTTAATTTACAAATGCCCACGCATTCCCGTCAAAGAACACAGAGGGTTGTTTTTGTATCTTGTGAAAACTGTACATTACATCAGTATTTCACATGTATCGCTTGTGGTTTAGGTCCTTGACATCATGATATTTATCTTCGCACTTGGCTAACACTTCCACATAACTACGTGACCATGTACAAGCACCTCCATCTTATAGACTTCTGGAATTGCTCAGCCAAAACACTATGCAAAGATTAAGCCATAATAGAAGCGATGATAACTGTGACAGGCTGCACTCTTCGTAAAATCACTCCTGAGATTAATGTGGAGCCAGGTGAAAGCCAGTGGGGCAGAATTAATGGACAGATACAAGGTCCTCCACAAAGATAATGGGCATTTAAAAACCTTTAGTCACAAAGTTTAGTTTCTTTAGACCATTGAAGCCAAGGGGTTGAGATAAGCCAACACAGCGTGAGGTTAAACAGAAAAGCTCATGGTAATTGAAATGTCAGATGCATCGCGCCTGCACCGTCCTCACTTTATTTCCTGCTCCCACTGTACAAAAGGAACTCCTTCTCCTCCGTTAATCCTGCTCAAGTTGTCTCAGTAATCCCCTGAGCTAAATAAGGGCAGAGAGACAGTACGATGTGGGAGGCCAAACAACAGCATGTGTCACTTTCATGAGGGGCCAGACTGAAACTGAGAGTGAGCTAAATTATTACTAAAAGATAAAGCCAAGAGTCTCGGCCCTCCACCTCTGAAGCCTAAACATGAGTTTATGTCGGAAGGTCAATCTAGAGCAGGAACAAAATGAGCCTTGGGACAGAAAAACTGCATAAAGCAGGCACAAGATTTCAACATTACATTTAAAGTCACTATAAAGTTCAAAGACTGTATGATTTAAAGAGCTTTCAAACAAAAGCCCTGTCTTCCTCCTCTGCCGTACATCAGGTCATAACATCCTGTGTAGAGGTGTAAAGACATTTTTAAGATTGAAGAGACTCGGGAGAAACACACAAACTGGCCGGAGATGTCAGACTGAGCACAGTTAGACGAAAGATTCACAGAGCAGAAAGACAATTAGTGTAACATCTAAACTCACACACCACACCCAAAAACCACCTGTCTACTTCCTGGCAACACGCTTTCTCTACTCTCCTCAACTGCACAGAAACAGCTAAACGTTTTCTGGTTTGTGAAGGAAATGTGATACCGTGCAGTGGACTGGATTTAATAAAGGCATTTTAACTGAGAAAAAGCACAAGCTTCACATCTTCTTATCTGTGGTTTTAAATACATTTGATCTGTAAATTGTTGTGAATTCATATTTAAAATTAGGGTTTATGATATTTTAAATTAACATTTAATGGCAAAATGTTTTCATGGATCCAGTTAAATAGTATCCAGTTCTTATAATACATCTGTAGAAGCCAAAATGTGTATTTAGCCTGTGTTGTTTAGGATTTGTTTAGGTTGCACACGTTCTTTTTGGTTACTATCACTTCTGGTAATTGGCACATGGGTGTGGTTTCACATTATTTACCTGTTCACTTGGATGGCGGGATTGAGACAAAGAGGGTGAGTAGGGCTCCGATATTTTCTGTTGACCGTCACATTTTAGCAGTCGCTGCAAATCCTTGGTTGTTAGGTTATTATTAGCTAGCATGTTGTTAGCTGATGGCGTTAGCTGGTGATCTTATAGGCACAAGTATGCTTTGTTGTTTGTTAGGGAGAGGTTGCTGAGCAAGATTGTTTGATTGGTGGGCTTGGCTGCATGCTGACAGTGATGGCAACATGCTAGTTAACGTGTTGTTAGCTGGTGATGTGAGAGAAGTGAATACAGCTTGCTTTGGAGGGCTGTGTTGAATGACTTGAGGAAAGCTCACCCAATGTTTGGCACATTTTACCATGTGGTTGCACTTTTGTCCCACCTTTCATAGCTCCTCACAAACACATCAGCCTCGTTCTTATCCTGCCACTGCAGCCTGACTATTGACCAAAAGTTAGGCAGTAAAGATGTATGGAGTTCTGCACTCAAAATCACTAATAAAACATGACAAAGAATTATCGGTGTACAATAAAGAGTGTTAACTCGACAAGACTGAGAGGGAAATGTATGGTGGCTGGGCTACTGAAAGAGGCCATCACTGTTTATCTTCCATGTGCTAGTGTGCCGCAGGTGAATATCTTTCAAACGTCCAAATGTTCAGGATTTACACTTTCCACATGCAATCAGAGTGATTGGTGGTCGTTCAGGGTTCTGTTGTTTAGGGAGAGGACACAGTTGAGTTATCAGCATTGATGTTACGTGTAGAAGCTGCATAAACTGGCTTCAGAAAGCCCTTTTTTGAGGGCTTCTTGAGTAAAAATGACAGTAATAATATTTAAATGAATGTATTACACACATATATGATGTTGTATTAAGAACAAAAAGTGGTGGAGTTGCCCACATGTGCCTGATAAATCACCAAAACTATAAAAAAAGACACAAAACATACTTTGGTGGTCTGTGGGTTTATTTTAACAGGTCAATACTTTCTACTTGTTACCTGATAAACAGGGACTTCTACTAACCATCTACTGCACACACACACACACACACACACACACACACGTCAGCATGTGTCCAATTTTCAATGATTCACAACCTGCTGCAGTTTTGCACTAGCATTTCATAAAAAAGTGCATATAGACATCAGGTCTAAGTACGTCATTCACAAATAAAAAGCTATTCAAGCGCGCCATGACGTTATTTGTGGTTCTCAAATTACTGCCCGCTTCATCTGCTAATAACACAGTGAGACTCTGCTAAACACCTATTATAGTGAATCTGCATCTGTTGTTGATGTTATCAGCTATGATCACAGTGATCAATTTATCTATAGCAATTTAAATCAAATATATCAAATATGTTTCAGGAAAAGCAAATGACTGAAATGAATACCAAGGGACTGGCTGTTCAGTCTCTATAAAGTTTTGTCTCTTCCCATTTATTTTTTCGTACATTTTTGGCTGTCACATCTGATCTCAATCTCAAAGGCGTTTGTCTTCAGGCACTCTGAGGGGAACTGAACAAAACTCTTATCTTACATTTCTCAAAGAACATCTAACTGAACCACCAATTCCTCTTCTATATTTGGACAATACTACCAAAACTTTAATCTTGCAGACTCTTGCTCAGTGGCTCTCTGATATTTGGTTGACACACAAGATGTGAACCTATGAACAACAACAAACTTGCTGGCAGGAAATTAGCAAACTTACTTTAATGAATAAATCCCCTCATTGAGATTAAATACGATTGACTTTAAATTCTGTAAACATTTAGTGTGACACAAAATCCAAACGTCAGACATGGTCGGAGTATGACATCAGTTTATGCAGATAGCTGTTATGTAATCTCAGGCCCCCTCATGCCGACAGGATTGATAACAAACAGGTAAAAGTAATTTAAAAGTTGCGTCTAAGGTGAAGTCTATTGTGATGTGGTACAGAGGATATTAAAGGTTACCAAATCTTCAGTGATCCATAAGTAAGAACTAACAGCATTAGACAGCAGCTTTCACCCCAGGAAGTAAAGCCTCGGCCCACCTGAGTGGCTTTTAGTATCAACGTCAACATCAGTTGTCCGAAAACATTATTCACACTGAAGGCAGGAAGTCTTAGTGGGTATTTTAAAAACATCTTAAGAATCCCATAGAACAAATGTTTGTACCATTGTACAATTAATTAGATAAATGAACATGGCTTCTCCATCCTATGAAAATGATGTATCTCCAAAATGAACCAACTCCAACTTTTAATGAAAACAAAACAGCCAAGTTTTGAGCTTTGCAGTGCATTTTTCAGATAATCCAACAGGTTTTTAAATGGTTTATTTAGCTTATAAAGGAACACTTAATTCATAAGTTCATCTGAAAAATTCAAAATCACCAAAACTGGAGATACATGGATGGACAGCGATTATTGATGAATATGCAGATTATTTTCTCGATAAATTCTTTTCTCTATAAAATCCAAGAAAATTGTGAAAAATGCCTGTTCTCACAACCAAAGGTGATGTAATCAACTTGCTTATTTTATTCGATCAATAGCCAAAACCCAAAAATATTCAGTTTAATATCATATATTTAATACATATATGCATTTGTGAAGCTGGAAACAGTGAACATTTGGCATTTTGGCTTGAAAAATGACAAACAATTGGCTCTACATAGCCCTGACCTAAATAACAAGCCAAAGCTTAAAGTAGGCTCCCAACTCACATTCAAATGCCATTACATCAGGATCATCCTACTTTAACTTCCGCTTACGTCAAATCATCTCAAATTTGAAACCACCCCTCCGCAGACGTCAGGCTGCAATCTCATATCAAAACAGTGTCTTCGGTTTCACTGGTGCCATATGGTTGCTATATAAAATGTCCAGCTTAAGGACACTTTTAAAACTATTAGCATTTTGACCCTGAGGATGAGCAGTGGGGTTACTGCAGAGCTTCGTCTGGTGCCGCGGCCGGCCGACACACCGGCTTCTCAGTGGCTCTCTTCCCCTCGACACCCTGCAACGTTAAGCCGAGCTCTGGCTCAATCTAAGCCTCCGAGAGGTCACGGCCCGAAATGGGAGGTCAACGTCGGGCCTTGCTGAAGGCTTCACTACCTCATATCTGCGGCCTGTTTGAGCAGAGTCCTGATATGAGTCTAGACTGCTGATAACAAGCTTATTTGTTGTAGATTATTTGTACAAGATTATTTGATTATTTGTATATGTAGCAGGACAATCAGGTGACTTTCACAGACCTACTGTACATATACAGTTTGTGTTCTACTACATCATCTTCTGTAATTTAACACAAAACACACCATTGTTTTACGCAGACGCCAACATCTCCACTCTTTCAGATACACAAGGCTTGTTGTGACTCTAAATATTATTTGGAAAATGCCACTTGAAGTAACATTCAATGCAGAGTTACAGCGCAAATATTTCATTTATGATCACTCTTTTCAGACACATCAGAAAACTGTCAAGCTCAATAAAAACTTTTTTGTAGATCCCCATTTTATTTTAATTGGTGTGAATATGTTATATTCTTAAAAATGTAGTATACTTTTAAACCCCAATAAAAACCCAATATATATTCAATATAATTTGTTTTAGTAGTGCATTAAAATTCCAAAGGCAAAACAAATATCTAAAAAAATCTACAATGATTAGTTGATTAATCGACTATTTTGATAATTGTTTCAGTCATTCTTTAAGCAAAAATGCCAAACATTTTATGGTTCTAGCTTTACAAATGTGAGGATTTGCTGCTTTTCTCTATTATATAATATTGAGTTTAGACTAACAAGACTTTACAGACGTTACCTTGGACTAATATTTCATAGACTTTAAACTTTAGTTGCAGCCCTACTGTTTATATTTCCGATTGTTTCATTATATTCATACCAACTGTGTTATATCAGAGGTAAAAAATAGTAAATCTGCTGCGCCCAACAGATCTCTGTCCTGTTTTATAATTCAGGGGCTGCGAGAGCCGAGCTGCCACACCCCATGACTCTTTGGATGACAATACAGAGAAAAATCACTCAAGTAAAACACACTGCGGCGGGATGGGAAAAGAAAAAAGGTTTTATCGAGTGAGATACACGGCAGGGCTGGAACAGTGAAGCCCTGTCATGGAAATAAATGCTTTTTTAATCTTAAAAAAAAAATAATAATCAACATCCGGCCCTCTTACATTATATAAGACAGAGTGAAGTCATCATATTAAACTTTGGGAAAAGAACAAACTCTGTATGTGTGGGTTCATATCCTGTGTGTGTCTCCTTACTGATAAATACCGGAGGGTTAGATCTTGATAACAAAAAGTCAACAAACAGACGTGAGGGAAATTAAAAAATGGAAATTATTGTTTAAAAAGCATCTATTGCATTTAGTCTGAATCAACACTTACAGGACGGAAAAACATTTCTACCACAGTCCAAAAGAAGGAAATTACAAATAAGCTTTTTTGTTTTTTTACTGTACCTTTAGCATAAAAATGATCTTTAAATATCTGCTTGTGTTCGCCAAAGTTGTTGATCAATACCAATCACTCAAAATGAGCTAATTGAAGCACCAATTCCTCAAAGTTCCTTTACAAACTTATTATCTCACCTGTACTCTGTTTTGGGTCAAACATTCTCAGTAAAAAGGAATTTCAAGACACTATTTTTAACGTACACATTATGTGTCATGTGTCTTGCACATTCACGCAGGTGTTTTCAGTCATTTTGGATTATCCATTTGAAGGTGGGCAGAGCAATGCTGGAATTATACAATGTTACCAGACTTCATGTGCTAATAATGATGATGAATGTGTAATCTGTCTTGACCGAAAAGGTGCAACAAAGCTGACAGGAGAGTCAGCGAGATGTCAGTCGACCACAGTCTGCGCATGCCCACACAGTCCTGAGAAGAAGTCTAATAGGTGTTTTTCATGGAAGACATTTTGACATGTCACAGTAGGAAAAGCACAGGTGTAAACGATAAAATAAACGATGGATGAATGTGTGCATTTTGCACTCAGTCTGCCTGTAATCACATTCTTTTTCTGCCTTGTAGGTCAATGGCATTAGGCTACTTTAACCTGACATGCAGTAACTTAATCTTTGAGTCCAATTAACCTTGTGTCATCACTCTCCAACCATTCCAGGAAGCAGTAAAAGCCCTCATTAACCTAAACGGCATCAGTATTAGTCTGCTCTCCACACTCCTAATTAATGAAGTGATCTGCACATGTCATTATAATGATCAACTTATTCCTTCGCTGTTGCTGTGAATCTATGCTGCCAGGTCTTTTCTGAGCAAGGCTGGTGATTTTTCAAATATTAAAGTAATACAAGCTTCGGCTGCTGTTACAATAATAATGATGGGTCTCTCTGTGCCATAAGATTACATAAACAGGCCGGGCATGTTTTCAAACAGGGCACTGATGTGATGCTGGAAGCTCGGCCAGACTGCCAGCTATGTGAACACCGGGTCAGCAGATGAGGGAGGGAGAGGGTGAGAGAGAGAGAGAGAGAGAGAGAGAGAGAGAGAGCAAGAGAGAGAGAGAGAGCGAGAGAGAGAGAGAGAGAAGGACAGATAGACGGTGGGTAGGAGTTAATGTAACAGAGCAAAGCCTTGTCATTCTGCCCTGCTACAGTGATCTGTTTGTAATCCTGCTTCAGATGTTTTCTTGGAGCCGAGACAGAGCTACCCACAGTCTCCATTGTTGGGCAGTTGGGTGGTAGGATGAAGGCATGGAGGAGAAAGGGCACAGGACCAGAGCGTATGCGTCTCTGTGCTGGAGAGCCGCAGCTGCTCTATTGAAGACGAGAAGCTCAGAGAGGTTTGGGACTCTTTGACAGCAGCTGGAAGCAGCTTCTTCAGCAGGTGGCTTGGCCTAATCATCAGGCTCGAGATGCCAACAGCCTGTTTCCCCCTTTTCTCCAGGAACATGTGAGAATGCGGGCGCACAATATACGGACGACTGTACAACACCATGTCTGCCACCAGTTATAATAGAGCACTAATTGTGCTGCATCCTGAGGAAGAGGAGAATTGATGGGGGAAGGCCAGATGTGGGAGGTGTTTTGAAGAGAAAAAAAGTTGACTGAAAAGTAAAAGAGCCATAACTGGAAGATATGTTTGAAAACAGAATAAAGATATTATGATTTTTTCCCCCCATATATATCACAATATGTCAAGTATAAGCAAAATCACTAAAATAATCAAACTGATGCAATGAACTGTGGTCTCATCTGAATCCTTTCAAACCCCTTACTGAATCAAATACTTTGTTTAGATCTGTTATTTGTTTGTTAAGACAAAAACACTACAGTTTGTATTGATAGCCTAGTTTAGTTCACATCATGTAGCTACATTCTGAAAATGATATGAGCAACATAAGATGCAGTATAACAGGTGTTGATTGAATTTGTATCTGACACACTGAATTAACAGCTGCAGCCTCCTTACTTTTGCACACCTTTTTTGAGGGCTACTTAAATTATTTCGATGATATGGATTAACTGACGGGACACTATTAGCTACGTGGTCTCACCTGAGAGAACTCACCACTCTGTTAAGTAAGTAAGTAAAGTTTATTTCTAGAGCATATTTAAACACAGCTTAAGCTTAGCAAAGTGTTGTACAAAGCACCAAAGTGCTATCCTGTTGGTCTTATTGAACTCCTAAAAAGCAGTCCATGTGCGATAATAAAGTGGTGCTTCTAAGTCTAACAAACGATCTTGGACTGAATACAAACACCAGTTTGTTACAGCTGGTGGTTGTCATTTCAATAGGTGAAGACGGCAGTCAGTACCAGCTGAAAATGAGAGGCCTTCTACCTGTATGTTTTGTACATTGATCTTGGCGAATAACATTTTTTGAAGATTTAATGAGAGATTTGTTGGCCCCAGGGCTTAGCGAATCCTGGTATTTTTCTGTCTGGCAACCAGATCCCACAATGGAACCAGCATGTGAAACCCAACCCTAAACTCTTCACACCATGTAAATCAAAAACATCCCATTTTTGGATCTTTCTTTGGAGAACAGAGTTTTGTAATATAGTAAGGTTGTGATCACAATATGCTTCCACTAAAACTTGATAAATAATATCGCTGAGCCCCACAGTGCCATCAATCAAAAACCTGAGCATTCATATCATGCAAACAAAAGCAATTTGAGGTTTCTATATCGGTGTAAATCAAGCTGCACTGTGGCAGGAAAAACTTTTGACTCAATTGTTGTCAAATGGAGCAGAAAATGGTTGGATCACAGTGAAGCCAGAACCAAACAGACTCACTTCTGTTTACAATAAAAGTTAAAAGGTGACTGAATCAAACAGTTAATTAAAATGACTGCCCACCTATTGATCAGAGTCCATTTAATTAGGCACTGTTATCCCTCACTCGCCGCCATCAATGATATGGGGATTAAGTGCTGAACATGCTCCTGAGTAATCCTAGGAGCGCATAGAGCAACCACTTACACACCACTCAATCAATGAGGCTTGGGATTTGTGGTAAAGCCACGAGCGTAGCGTGAATCTGTATTTCCTGAGCAAAGTCCTTGTCCAAGGTCAGGATTTGCCACACGCTTAACTGCTCATTTTTCAGAATGAAAAATGAGCAGTTAAGTGTGTAGCAAGTCCAAGACGGGAGCTGACCAGTCTCTAATCTGTGTGATTTTTAAACTCAGCGTGGTTAGAAGATCAGCCAGAGCAAACTGACAGCTGCATCCTCCACAGCAGGAGCAGAGGAGCATCTCAATCCAATGGTGAAAAAACCCCCAATAAAACAGCCTAACAACCGTCCGTTTCTGTGGCAACGGCTTGCTGATGCTGCTGTGTTTAGGATCTGTCTCCACCCACCTCTTATCCCCACGCTCCTCCCCCCAATGGATGACAAAAAAATCCCCCTTTTTAATCAGCAGTGACAGAGCCTGACCCAGATTGCCTTGAGAAGGCTGCAGGGTGGCATGGTGAGGTTTACAGAGGCCACGGGGGATTCATGATGGAAGGGAAAAGGTGCCACAAGCATGTTTTAGGCCAAAATACTAGCCACAATGGAGCAGGATGCCACATGGAACACCTCTCAGGCTGTTTGTCCCCATTGCTGCTGATGGCGATCAAAAAAAATAAACATGCTCATGGCAATAGCAAGAGGCTTCAACATATGGCTCTGCAGGGTCTGGTGAGACGGCCTGAGGGTCTCATATCTTATCCAACACTGATCCATTTCCTACAGAGGTCTGACCTATTTACTGGCTTCCAAACTCACTTCACTTTCTCAGTTCCCTCACGGTCCAGCTGAGGGATGAAAGGTTCATCAGAGTCAGAAAAGTTGGCCTCCATCATCAGTGGAACTTCATGAATGATCTTTAAAAGGGTCAAACTCTCCAGGTGAGCGGTGCTGAGGCCAGTTTCAGAAAGATATTTTAAACCAGTCTGTAGTGTTAGATCAGTCTTTATTTTGCTCTTAGATTAGCCTAAAAAGTTAGCCACCTTACCACCAGGCTAACTCAGAACTAATGTTTCTTTATTCGACAAGTTAGCATCTAATGCATCTTTGCTTCATGGAACAATTAAGATAAAAATAGTTTAATTCAGCTGCTTCCCTCTATGTTGTGTGTAAGCTGTCGAAAACAAAACAAAACGGGGGATTTAGCAAAACCTTTGGATGTTTACATCTGATCTGACCAGCCAGACATCCAACAGACAGGACTGTACAGACTGTGGCAAAACATGCACTGGCATAATCCCGGTGTCACTGCAATACTATCCCACAAAAACAGCAGATTGACTGGGGGAGGTGATTCACTCCAGACGAGTAGCCAGACGACGAGTCCTTATGAGGTGCATCCACACCCTTCTGAGGTTCATTTAACACAATCAGATAATTTTGCACACCCTCCCCATCCGATTCGTATCACTACGTGTAAGCAAACAACACTTCAATCAGCGCCTACTGAAAAATCTAAAATTATTATAACAGTGGACATATTTGCTTTGTCTGTTTTGCCTCATCACCAGGTAGGACTGAGAGATGACCTTATTAGATCCAAGGAAGGATAGAAGATTTAAATCAAATAACTCCCCCCTGCTCAAATTTAATGAAACTTTAACTTGGGGCAGTCACTAATCAATCACAATGACTTTCCATTTACCAAAAGAGGAGCACTGTGAAGTGTGAAGTGTGCAGTCTCCCTCTGCTCAGCATTATGTCAGCTCAGTCACTTTCTGACTCCTTTACATGATACTCAGGGTATTTGGGGATAACTGCTGATTAGCTTTGAGACAGCAGCAGCATGTTGTTGACTAGCTGGATACAAGATAATCTCATGTTCAGCGCCCTCTCTATCCTCTAGGACCAGCCCGAGGTAAACGAGCAGGGGGTAACCGCTGCGTCCGGCCTACAGGATGGCGTACAGTAAATGTCTTTGGGTTATTCAGCTTGTAGCGCTTTGAGCGTCCTATCACACATGGTGCACACAGTTCATTACAGTGATGCAGAGGAGCAGCGGCTGGCGGATGAACATTTCCTGCAATGCCGTTTATCATCTTGAGATAAAACAAAGTGGTGTTGCTAGGCAAACTCAGCATGCAGCTTATGGCAGGGACGGAAAAACCCATTTAGAATCTAATCCTTCAAGATGACATTAACATGCGCTGAGTTTAAGTAGCTTATATAAACGCCCTACTGCAGCAACTGTTTGGAGTCAGAGCATTTTAGCAGGAATGTTGACAAGTCTCTCGAGGATCCCTCTAAGAACTTTGTCACTGTGACTACTGAAATCAGTTTTCCTAACAAACCGGAGGCTAAATTTATCCCTGCAGAGCTGAAGTGAACACAAAATGATGAAATATATAATTACAAAATTGGTGGAATCTGTAGATTTAAGACAGAGCTATGGCCTGAAAATAAAATACAAATCAGTGGTTTATACTTTCGCTCTCCAGGTAAAAGCAGTTATCTTGTCTCAGACCACAACGGGAAAAAACGACGTTTGTGTTTCCCCACAGCTAGTCTGTCATTCCTAGTTTGGTAGTTTGGCTGTGGCAGCGAGAGAGAGAGAGGGAGACCATGTCTGCTGACAGTCTTGTGCTCGCCAATAAAACTCAGAGGATCTTCATACTGTTACGCTGCTACATACCATGACTGCTATCTGTCATTGGTACAAGTTGTAAATTCCAACTGAAATCACAATCAGTCATCCTTTTTGCAGTCAAAAATCAAGTGAAAGTGATTTTACATTTTACTGTTAATATTTATCCAGAAATGAAATGAAGAAAAAAGGTCTTTGGGGATATTAGAAATGCTCCTTTAGCATTTCAGGTGCCTGAGTGGGAGCGCTGGTGTATGAGTTTGACTGACAGCTAAGCCGGCAAGACACTGAGACACAATGAAAACAAACTGTACTTTACAAGTCAAGGACAGGTTTTGTTAGCCATGGTATTGAAGAATAAGGACCATAACATTTAGCATCTAAAGTAACCAATGTTGACATTAGCAGGTATGCTTTTGAGTGTGTGTCACAGCTGACTAGCTAACTAGCTAGCCAAACTGATGTTAGCTACGCACTTTTCCCGGGTGGATGTTTGTTTGGTGGCTCATCCAGCAAGCCAAAGTGCAACACAAGGAATGTCTTTATTTGTAGAAAAAGGAGGAGACATTTGCTAAAAAGCTAATGTGGGTTTTTCAAAGCCAGTGGCTCTTGTTGTGTTGTGTGTAAATGGCTGCTGTCTGGCAGTTAGTCAGTCAATGACAGAACAGTGACGTTTCTGCTTTATGCAAATGCAGTTTAAAGTGAGCTAATTTAATTTGCGTATATGCAAAGACATTCTTTGACTATGTAGACAGAGAACCAACAACATTTCAAATGCAAAGATAGGGAGCGCTGTCATGACACCAATAACTATACAATATAAATTTCCTCCTTTAGATACATATTATTTTTTTAGCCACGTCAGTTGCATGGCTCTACGCACGGCAATGTTGGTCGGTCAGTCCAACACTTTGGTCCAGATTGAAATATCTCAACAACTATTTTATTGATTACCATGAGATTTTGTACAGACATTCATGGTGCCCACAGGAGGAATCCTAATCATTTTGGTGATCCCCTGACTTTTCCTCTAGCGCCACCTACAGGTCAAATACCTGCAAAACGAATTAAATTCCCATCAGCTTGAGCTGTACATTGTTTAGTGCTAATTAGCAAATGTTAGCATGTTAACACGCTAAACTAACATGGCAAACATAACTAATCAGTATGTTAGCATGCTGACTTTGGCATTTAGCTTGAAGCACCACAGCGCCGAAGTACATACAATTAATGTCATCCTTTCAGTCTCCCCCATATATGTGCTGTAGGATATCACAGCCACTACATACTGTACATTACAGTTTAATGAAGAAATCGCAGGCTGTTTAAAAGCTTCCAAAACCTGGAGAGGTAGCTGGGTGGAGTTTGTGCTGTACGATACACGACGTCAGCTCTAAACCCTTCTCTGTGTGTCCTGTACAGTATATTTATGAAGTCAGGGGCCCTGTGGGAAGAGCCAGAATTAGCAGTGGATAGTGAAAGGTCATAGAGCAGTGGGAATAGAGATCCTGTTGACGCAATCTGTCCAATCATATTTATTTCCCTTGGCCAGAGACTAGTGCCTACGTCTAGACTCAGGAAACAAACCAAAACAACACAATCCCATGAAATATGTGTGTTTATGTTTGACTCTGCTTTTAGAGTTTGACGCTGGGGTGATGGCATTCAGACCAGTTTTATGATAACACTAAGTACTTCCTTTTAAGAAGAACATGTACCACAGCAGTACAGTCCTAAAAACTCTTGAAAAATAATGAGAGTGAACATATCTTAACCAGACAGAGACAAAAAGCTCTCAGCCGACTTTGCTTGAGTGTGTTTTACAGCTGTTTAAACAGCAGTAAGCTACTACAGTATACACAGTAAAAACCAGACAGTCAGAACCTCTGGAGCTGTTTTTCACAGGCCTGTGTGGTATGCATGTGCGACCCACCTCATGGCTGGCTGGTTGGCATTCCTGCCTCACTGTCTAATTATGGCTCTTCTCCAGGCCTCTCAGCTCTGCTCTCTCTGCAGCGACATACTCTTAAAGGGCGGGCCTGGTCTCTGTCAAAGGCAAACACTTTTCACCTGGCCAATTAGCTCAGGCTCTAATTTTAACAATAACATCACCGGGGTGAAAATATGCACTGACAACAGAAGCAGGAAACAGTTTCCGTAGGGCAAAAGCAGCTTCAAATGAACTTTGTGCTTCACCTTGCGCTAAACTTAAAATTATGTGATATCACACCATTAAATTGAATTGAAGAATTGCAGTGAAGTTAATACTTTGCTTTAAACCCCGCCTCCCACGGAGTGTGTGAACAAGTTTCAATACTACTACTAGCTGTGAAAGAGTCTACACGCACATTAACACGTACTTGTAATTTGGAAGTGTGAAAATGACAACGCAGCGGTAGCACATCTGTCTGTTATGAGAGACACATTTTCAAGTTTCGGGTCTCAGATTCGAAAGGTGTTTTCCTCTCTAATTTCTCTCTAACAGCTTCTTCAAAGCACTCCTAAATTTCCCCTCAAACATTTATCTTATTTTAAATTAGATAATCCTGTGATGTTGTGGGATTTATTCCCAGGTGTATTTACAGTGACTTAAAAATAAAAATATAGGACTGAATCCAAAGCCTACAGAACTTGTGCAAAACCTAACTAAAATAAGCAAATATTATATATACATTACATACAACACTTTGGCAATAAGTGTGTCGAAACAAAACTTTCTGTCACAGCTGTAGTAATGTGAACTTGTTGACGTAAAAATGATGAATAATCCAAATAAATGATCAGTATGTGAAAGGAAATCTCACAGAATTTCAGACAATCTACTCCATTCATGCAGCTGGGGGCACATGACATGCCTGCAGCAGAAGGATTAGCACGATCAGCTGAGCGAGACTCAATACCACATTGTTCCTCGCTGCTCACCGCTTTTTTTTCCTCCAACTCTCCTTGCAGCTTATCAGAGGAGGACAGAACCAAATCTTCCGGCCCTACGCCTGCCAAACTTCAATCACTCGCAGACCACTTCCCACCGTAAACTGCTAACAAGCTACTACGGCGGTGCCAAAAAGTCAAAGCCTTTTGTGGTACTTTTTCAGGCTCTTTATTGTTTCAAACAAAGCTCGAGGTGCTTTTTATAAAAAACACTCATGTTCAGGACAAACAAACACAATGAACGGCAATTAAGAAAATCAGCTTTGGGCTTGAGATTACAGAGCACACTGCTGCCTTTGTTCGGAGGTCACATCTGTATTTGTGTGAATGTATCAGAAAAGGGTGAGTGCCAGCCTGAACTCATCCTCTATTAAGGCCCTCATTGTCTCTGCTGCACACTGATAACAAACAGGACACACAACGCAGACACATCTCATCTACTCCATCAAAGGCTGATGTGGCAGTCTGGACAACAAACAGGCAGGTCCCCGTCAAAACAAGGAAACATGCTATTACATGGATTTGTGTCTGTGGTGCGCGGGTAACTTCTCTGTTCTTATGACCGACAACATTAAAGCAAAAACGTTTACCATGCAGGAATGTTAGTCTCTGAAAGTTACCGTTTAAACTTTAAAGGAATAGTTTGACATTTTGGGAAAAACGCTTGCCTTACATTTTCTTACCAAAAGTTAGATGAGAATTGATACCCTTTCAGGTCTGGAGAGTGGTATCGATCTTCTCATCTAACTCTGCAAGAAAGTGAATAAGTCTATTTCCCAAAATGTCAAACTTCCTTTAACATCTGTTCTATATGCAGTATATAATATATGTTTATTAGCACAGTAACATATCTCACTGGGTGATTCTTCCTCTAAAATATCTCACGTGGATTCACAGAAAAAGCTACAGAAGTGAAAATCCTCCATAGCTTAATGAGCTAATAAAGCTACCTTCTGTACACCAAAGTGGCAAAACATACACATCACAGCAAATATATATCCCTAAACAGCCATTGTACATTCAGAACTTTGCACAGAAAGCACTTTGAATGCACCTTTAAACCTCAAAGAGCCACATCAGCAGCAGCTTGCCTTTGAGAGAGGATTGAGCGAAGCAGAGACATTTAACCCGTATCTGGCCTCTTCACCACTGAAACCGCTGTAATAGAGATCAAAAAGCTGCAAGATCTGCTCACCTGGCACTCCCGTGAACAGGCCTGCGCTTGGAACAAAGGGAGATGGTGTGCAGCAGAAGAGCACACATACTGCATCTCCTGTGTTGACTCAAACTATGTAAACATTGCACCTGATGGCAATGAACAAACACATTCATGGTTGACTTTCCACTGTACCAGTTTTAGCTGCCTCTGGAAATCAGTGTGCTGCAGCAAGATGTTTAATTTCCAGTGTGATAATCATCTGTTTCCTTGAACAGTAATTTCATTCAGCCAAAGATTCTCAAACCTTCCTTCAGCAGTGGCTTTTAGCAAACTGACTTTGATTTTTATCGTTTTTTCCCAACATATTAGGTAAAATCTGGATTTTTAACATTGTGTTCATCCAGTTTTATGAATACGGCTCACCTATATAGAGTGATGAGTCTTTCTTCTTCACGTGATCATCGATGTAGGACACCCCCAGGGGCTGCACCGGTGTGGCTCCGATCCCCAGCAGGACCTGGGCTCCAATCAGCAGCAGGTACATCATGTTGGTGTTGGCCTTGTTGGCGCACACTGCGTCCTCAGACAGCTGGGCGTCTCTGCTGCTGGTGTTGGAGCAAACATCCCGACCCATGTCAGTCCTCCACATTTCCCCTATCTCATACTGATTAGTTAGAAACTCAGGCAGAGCTGAGAGAAGGGCGCCGAGTGCCATGACGATTCCCCCGCAGCCGATCAGACGGGGCCGATGTGCTTTGGCCCCAAAGTAGCTGACAAACAGGATCAGTGCCAGGTTGCCTATCTCAAAGCTGCTGGCTATCACTCCTACATCAGCACTTTGCAGGTTGAACCGCCGCTCCAGGGTGGTCAGCACACTCACCTGAGAACAACAGTGGGACACAAAATCAAACCAACTGAAAGAGAAAATTCATCATATGATTTATCAACATACAGTATGATAAACGACCCCATTTACACCTGCCACATGCAATCTGTTTCTGGATGTACTATCTGGATAAGGAAAAACACAAGTTAATGCAGGTGTAAATGCACGGTGAATGCGATCACATCGGCCAGTTCATGTCTGAGGTGATCTGGTTTGCACTGTGATCAGATCTTGGCCAGGTGCAATTAGCAGAGTGTGACCGCATTCTGTTTCTTAAAAAAACAAAAAACTGTTCTGCAAGTTGAAAGGTCACCTAACTCCACCTCTTCCCACTAGCTTAAGCAAGCCCAGCCAAAGCTAGTAGCAGTAGTAGCTAGCAGCAGTTTGGAGTTAACGAGAATGCTTAATGATACCAGGTGTAAATGCCTGTGGGTCAGATGTCATTATGCAGATATAGATCACATATTAATACCAGGTGTAAATGGGGCTTATATTTGATTCTTTTGGACATGCTCTTGGAGAAATCGTGCATGTTTTCATCATCAGTCCTGCTGGTTTAAACTGTAGCTTTCCTTTGGAATATCCTGACTAACAAGCTGTTCAGATGTTCCACACTGTGGATCCTCCCTGGAAACAGGCCTCTGTTTCTGATTAGCCAGCCACAGCAACATTTACTCATCACAAGCTATCTTCAATTGCTCTCTTTCACCAGCTGTCATCCAAGAGTTAGAGCCTACCAGTAACTTCCAGCTGAAGCAAACACAGCAAAACGGCTGTTCAGCCCAGTTCAGGTTTGTTAACTGTAGTTGTCAGAGGTCAGCGATTAAATAACGTCAGACAGTATTTATTTTAGTCAGTACATGGACTTTGTTAGACACACATGACATGTCAAAGTAAAGACTTTATAATGAATCTGTTGCAAAGCAGAGCCGGGAGGGGTTTGCTTGTGATATGTGGGAACAGTTTCTCTGTGCCATGTGAACCAAAGTGTCACATTTATACAGTTATCAAGCTATTTTCAGATCTGTCCCAGTCTGTCATTGAAAGGGCATCACAATTTTCCATTTCCCAACTGGCTCCGTTAAAAGAGTTTTGACTGAGCCCTAAAATAAAAAAGGATCCTGCCAACACAAACATCCCCTTCTGAAAACAGTGACTTCACTGCAAAATGAATCCACTTGTGGTTTTGCTCTTGGAAATTTTTTTGGGATCAGATTGGTTTTGATGAAAATTAATTTTAACAAGAAAATGACATTTGAGGCTCCAGGAGGCTGAGTGCTTAAGGGACAAACTTAAAAGTGACTGATCAAAAGTACTCTTTTTTTTCACGCAACTACACTTGAATTTTACCTTTAATTTGACAGTATCATACTTTGCTACATATTAAATCACATCAGTAACAGAGTTTCTTCTGTTGGAAGAATCTTTTAAAACTATGTGTAAAATGTCATGTAGTGAGCACCACAGTATTCTTAAAAAAGATATTTTGGTGTATTTCTTCCCACTTTCTGTTGCATTCAGCCAATATCATCCACTTTTGACCTCAGAGACAGTTTAAACACTCTGTGTTTTCTTTGTTTTTTCCACTATGTCTCTTAAACAGCCATATACATTAAGATCTACAAACCAAATCTGGTGCTGAATCAGTAATGAACAGGAAAGTGACGTAAATGTTTTCTAATTGCCTTTATTCTATAATACTACAATCTGTCCTGAAGCAGAGAAGAAACCTGACGCCTGTTTATAATATTATATTAAATTATAATGCTATCCAAACATTTATCGACCTGATCACACCTTTTGCTTCTATCATCATTCTCTATACTCTGTCCCCTTTGAGACAAGATTTAAAGCACAACAGGCGAGTAGATGAGGTGTCATTGTCAACAAAACCAAACAATGTACAGCATGTTTGCTTTGTCATTAAAGTTGAAAATAAGTTGTCCTATGTGACTTTTAGCAAGCCGAAGTGACAGCAGGTCGTTCTTGCAGTTGCTCTGAACACAACTGCAGTGACTCCTTCACTACACATCAATACATGGGGAGGATGATTGTTGGGAGCGGTTTGTGCCGGAGTCCTTTGGTGAAGTTGAGTGGATAGAAAACTTCAGAATGAGTCACGACATCTCTGCCCCTTGGGTGGTTTTTTCTCACAAACACAAACACACTGGACAGGCTACATTTATGCCCGGCTGGCTCCGCCCGGCTGGCATCTGATCGCAATGTTGTCTCATCCAGTTCTTAGAAACGATGCAAAGCCTCCAACAACCTGTTGACACTCTAGCTTTAGCTCTACACAGACAGTAACAAAGTATAGCAGAGGGAGCGAAGCCATCATCCAGTCCAATCACATCCCGTTATAGGAGGCCTGAGCGAGCGGCGTGACTGACAGCTTCTGCTCTCAGTTCAGCAGTGGAAACACTCTGGATGAGTTAAGCCACGTTCAACATGTTTGTCCACTTCCACTCTGACTCAAACAGGCACCCTTCCAGGAGGATTAAACCCAGAATAAATGATATAGGAAAAATCGAGTGGATAGCTTACAGGTCAGTAGTCACAGCCACATTTTCTCAAACTGTGGAAATGTTTAATTTGTTGCATGGCAACAAAACAAACCATGTCATACGGTATGACATCCCATGTGAGAGGATGTACTGACAGGGTCAGTACTATCAGCCAGCAGAAAAAAAGCAGCTCAATGCTGACAATCACTTTAGCACATTGAGGTTTAGCACTGATGTTAAAGTGCTGAATTGGTGCTATTTGTGAAGGCACAGCGTCTGTTAATAACTGAAGCTTCGGCTATTTAGAATCATTCTCACTTGGTGTTATGGGGTGTAACCTACTAAAGGTTGACTAAAGGTACTTAAACTGTTCTGAATACGCTATTTTAAAGAGATGTTTTATTGGTGTCTAAAAGTAGCTACATCTAGCATTAGCCATGTGCATACAGCGTATTTTATACTTCTATTCTTATTTTTTGAGCACATGAGCAAAGTTTACATTTTGCATTTTGTCCTTGCATGTGTGTGCAGGAAAAATACCTCACATACAGTAAAGTAGATTTTGAATAAACTGCCTATTTATTCATCCTTAACACCAAACTTCTGACTGTTTGTATTGAAAAAGCCCTCGCCACTTTGGATTTTGAAACTTTTACCACTTTCTCAAGGGCAAGTGACGTCAGCTACTCTGTTAATGGCTACACCTGTGCGCTATTTAATGAAAAGGGCCCAAGGCTGACACACCATTAATAAATTACCTGGGTGATGTATGTTTTGATTCATGCCTGTAAATTAACCTGAAATAAAACATAATCGTTTGACATCTCAGCTTAAATTTAATTAATGAATAAATAAAATGACTAAATAAGTAATATCTGAACAAATACATGTGCTTTATTGGAGCATAGCCTTTAACACTGATATTTAATATAGTTTTAAAATGTTCTGTTGAACAATTTGGACTCCTCCCTCCTTCCAACACTCAGCTGGTTCAGTGCGACTGCAGATTGACAGTCCAGTTCAGATTCAGGTGTTAGTTGCACTTTGCAGCTCGAGCTCTGAAGTGTCAGATTTGGTTCTTATCAGGGAGATGTTACTATAACAGACAGAGCTTAGACCCTCGGGTGCGCTAGCTTCCCAGGGCTTAATATATACTATTAACTCCTCCAATCAAAATCTGGTGGAATTACTGCAGACAAGTGAAAGCCAGGCAACACTAGCGGCAGGATGTCCGGCCTCTTACGGCACATTTTAGAGTCTTCTGATGTCAAAAGGCTGCTAAACAAAATATTTACATGTGCAAAATACATCTGTCCCCGTAGCTTTATTATTGGGTAAAATAAGACAGCCTGAACCTGATCTAATCAACTTATCAATCACATGATGGTTCTGGGATCAGTGAACCTCTAACTTTAACTCCTTCTTTTGCTCAAGAGTACTTCAGGTTTGTTCCAGCACAGCGAGAGCTCCAACAATTATTTCCATAATCTTTTTTAATTTATTCATGATTTTGTCACGTCACAAATCAGCGAAAAATGCCCATTCTAACGATCCCATGGTGGAAGCAGAGAACGTTTGCCCTTTTGGCGTTAAAAAATTACTGAGACGAATAATCAATTATCAAAATAGTTGCAGATTAATTTTCTGTCGATCTTTTCAGCTCAACATATGACCATTTAACTATAGAGCTTTATAACTATATAACAATTTAAATCAATAAATCAATGTATTGGTTGTAAACAAGGGATTAAATTGATCTCTCGTGTTATACCTTCTGTTACTGTTGAACAATCTATGTCCATTAGAGCTGAAACAATTAGTTGATTAATGAATTAGTCAATCAACAGAAAATTAAAATGTAACTATGTAGATAGTCGATTAATCATTTCAGTCATTCATCAAGTAAAAGTAGAGAAAATATGCTAATATTTCTCAGGATTGGCTGCTTCTCTTTGTCATAAATCACAGTAAACTGAATACCTTTGAGTTTTAGACTTTTGGTCAGACAAAAAAGACACTTGAAGACGTCACCTTGGGCTCTTTTTCACTGTTTTTTTTTTACATTTATAGACAAACTGATTAATGGCAATAATGGTCAGATTAATCAATAATGAAAATAACCATTAGTTGCAGCCCTAATGTCCATTAGACCAAGTCACCAGCTGCTGAAAAGAGTTCATGAAATAATTTACTTCAGATGTAAATTTTTAATCACAAGAGGCCATTAATTCACTCTTATCACTTAGTCAAAAACTGCAAAAATAGCAAAGTGAATTTCTGAGAACTGAGAGAAACCCTAAATAAAAATGGTATCATACTCATAATCTGTATGTCTGTGATTTTTGCCTGTGCATGTTCACTGTCTGTTGTTCACTTGCAGTCAGGCTGCTAAATCAGGACACCCAGCATGTTGCTAAGTATCTTCTACTCAGCAGCTCACAGAAAGCAAAGGGGGCCATGATAGTTGAGTTGTGTCCCTTCACTGCCAGCAAACGCTCTTAAGTCCCATCATCCAATCAGAGATACCACAGTAGCTCATGCAGGTCGACACCAGTTCACCAGATCGCCACTGGTACCTAATGTCCTGCCCATGTAAATGAAGCTCCGTGTAAATTACCCCTGTTGTGTTGACACCGGAACAGAAGCAGGCCAGAAAGCCTCATGTGTTTGTGTAAGTAAATGCTTCCAAACCTCAACTGGAGCTCCAGGTTTGTTATTCAAGCTGTTTGAACAGGTGTCCAAAACTAATGTGCCATAAAAAAAGCAGAACAACTGCACTGCCTGCTTTATCAGAAATAGGCAATAAAGGGGAAGAGTATCCTCCCATGACGGACTTTGAGCCATGCTCTGTCGCTGCTCTGAGCTGCGGGATGCTTGATGCTCAGCAGGTCCACTAACAGAGCTAGATAAGATGTTCCGCTCCAAATATGGCCAAGGCATTCAGGGTTTAGTCTATTAATTGCGAGTGAGCTGAGACAACAGTGCGACTCCTGCAGAATAAACACTGCTAATGTTGAAACTAAATGTTCACAGTGGTTGCCTGAGGCTGTGGAGCTCCTCTGGGACGCTTTGAGGAATATTTTGGAGCCCTTTGGGAAGCTTTGTCCCACAAAATCTATATTAGAGGCTCTGCACGAGTTCAGATGTTTCAGTGTTTTGATGTTTCCATTGCAACCGCATCATAAAAACACACATTTTGAGGTTTTATAAGAAGACATATTTAAAACCATATTTGTATATCTGATTTTTTATCAGCGTGAGTAATAGTAAAAGTGAAAGGGTAAGTTAAACTATTTAAAAAAACTAAGGAAAACAGGAAATGAGAGGGATGGGAGGGGGGTCCTTGTCCTTGAACGACATTTTTGGAAAAATCAGCCAATTGCTGCCTTCTTAAACATTATAAGACTATCATTATTAATGCTAACCAGAGCTTTAAGGTCACCCTTTGGTTACTGCTGCATGGTTGATTAAAAAGTTTTTGAATTGTGATACATTAAAGATAAATTGGATATAATGGCACACTAGCAGCAATATATTTTCCCACAACTATAACAAACAAGGGACAATTGAGCAGCATGAGCAGAGAGGTTTCTATATGGTCCTGCCTTTGCTGAGCAGCAGAAACCCCAAAATGCAAAGCCAAGACTCGGATTAACACAACAGTATCAGGGTGTCAGTTCACAGTTAACAGTTCGGGCAGTGTGAGTCCTACACGAGTTCGTGTTGTGTTGCACTCACCAGGTAAGCTCCGACGGTGCCCTGGGCCAACATGAGGGCGCATTCCGATATCAAGAATATCTTGATATTTGAGAAGCATGAGGAGTTTTTGCGGAGGCCGTCCCCTTCCAGCATGTCCCCACCGCTCCGGTCCGACTCCCGGTGCTTCTTCACCTGCATCCTTCCCTTCCTTTACCCACACAGCACTGAGAGAAACCGAAACACACACACACACACACACACACACACACACACACACACACTCAGGAGGATGACCGCAGAAAGAGACTGGCTGGTACGGTGTTTCGCTTTCCCCCCTGAAGACTACATTCGCGGCGCTCGTTCTCGCTGTTTCTCCTGATTCATTGATTTGTCTTCATACACCAGACTAGCTAAGAAACACACATCCAAACTCCGCGGGTCTCTGCCGGTCGTCTGCGCCTAAACATCGCCTCCTCGTCGACGCGCAGGAACATGTGAACTCCCCGAAGGTGTTTGCAAAGGCACAAGTGAAACATGGGTTCGCGTGCTTCGCATGTTTCCGTCGCGGGGTTTTGTTGGTTTCAGCTGCAGGAGAAGGCTCTACTTACAGGCGGCTTCTTCTCCTCCTCCTTCTCCTCTAACTCCTGCCGCTCCGGACTGTCATGCTCCTTCACGCACAGTGACTGCTCTCTGCCTCTGCGCTCCCACCTCTCTCTCTACTAGGCTACTCTCCTCCTCTGTAAGCACATGCACGGCCCTAGAGGCGCTGTGCAGCAGCATCACAAGTCTGCTCAACTTGCCTCTGACTTGAGAAATCACTACAGTAGTCCTGTGGGGCCTCGTGTGTGTGTGTGTGTGTGGGGTGCTTCACAGAGTGTAAAGTCATTTACCGCCATTTTTCTGATGTAGGCTATATTTTCCCCACAACAAACCTACAGGGATTATGTCTGTGGTGCTGATTGGGAATTTAGTTTGAGTCTCAGGGCTGCAATTCAGGATCATTTTAGAGCTGAAACTAGCCGAGGTTAGTCCATAAATACATAAATCAATCAACAGAAAAATTTTGGCAGCTATTTTGATAATAGGCTACGCCAAACATCCTCTTGTTCAGGCTTCTCTAATGTAAGAATTTGCTGCTTTCCTGTGTTTTATCATTGTAAGATGAATGTCTTTGGATTTTACACTGTTGTTCAAACAAAGTCTCTTTGGGGTCTAGGAAACTGTGAGGAGCACTATTCTATATAGAATAGAATACTTAAAGGATTAACTGATTAATCGAAAAAATAGTGATCAGATTGATTGATGATGAAAACAATCGTTAGCTGTTTAGTTGCCCTGGATTGTTTTTATTATATGAATGCCAATTATTCTCTTGATTAATCGTTCGGCCTATAAAACATCAGAAAACAGTGAAAAATAGGATAAGATAAGGTCATCTTTCTATCTGATTTGTTTATTAGAACTAAAAATAATCAAAATATCTTGTGAGAATTTTGTGATATGACACTTATATGGAGACGATAATAGATTTATCTTCTAGCCATAAATATATAGTTTTTCTAACTGTATGTTGTAACAAGTCAAACATGACAATGAATGAAAATTTTAATTAACCAATAAATATTTCATGTTCAGGCTGTAACAGCATTTCAGGTTGCAACTATAGATTGTCCTCATACACCGCTTTCTTGTCAAGAGTTAGATGAGAAGGTTGGATAAAAACTGTAAAAAATGGGGAAACAGCGAGCCTGGCTCTGTCTAAACTATCATCCAATTCAAGAAATAGTCTGGCACATAACTGCCTGTAAAACCAAGATATGATGTTAATTAATGAGTCTTTATGCTAAGCTAAGCTAACCGGCTGCTGGCTGTAGCTTTATATTTATCGTACAGACTTGGGAGTGGTATCAGTCTTCTCTTGGCAAGAAAGTAGGCCTACATTTCCCCCCAAAAAATCCTTTAAACAATCAATCAATTATCAAAATGGATGCCGATTAAATCTGTCGCTCGACTAATCGATGAATCAACCAATCAGTGCAGCTCCCGCTCTTTAATAATGCTTTGGTGAAGTTATAGCAGGGGCTATGATGTTTGCACAGTGTGTTTCCATCATTTATTATTGGATTATCATGTTGTCAGCATGTCTGGGATGAGGTATTGCTGTGGCCATGATGTAATGAAACCACATAATGTGATGATGATGGGGTGGAACTTAACAGGCTGATTAACAAATGCTGTGTAAAGGCTGCGAGGGTTTTCCGCACAGCTGTTTGCTCAGTTTTGGATAAAGCAGCAGAAGCAGCAGCATGAGGACATAAAGGTCGAGGAGATGAGCTGGTAATAGATGAACTGTGAAATATGTTTTTGAACCAAACTAAACATTTAAGAACTGGTCAAAACACAACAGTGACATGCAATATAGATTATTATTAGATTTATTAGATGTTTTAGATCAATGCTATTAGAGCATTTTAAAAGCAAAAATGCAAAATATTCCCTAGTTTGTGTAAGAATTTACGATTTAACCCTGTGACAGTGAATACTGTAGTATAAAATGTCATATATCCATATCAAGATGATGCTGTGATAGTTATATGTGAATATTCATTTTGTCCATTTGACCCACAGTTCCACTCTTATAGTAAAACCAGAGAACCTGAAACCGACTCTGTCCCACATCCTTAGAGCTGCAGATGAACCGACCCACAATGAAACTATACTGTAAATGATCACTGCATGATTTTAACAGAAGACTGTGATTCAGGGCAGCCCCCTCATTCTCATACTAGCTTTTGGCAGGTGTCCAAAGCAAAGTGATCATCAATCGTAGACGCTCCCTCACTCTCGACCAGCACACTCCCACACAGAAATCCTTCCTACACTTCACTGCATGTTGCTTCCTACGTTCGGCCTGCTGGGAAAAGCAAAACGTTGACTGTCAGACAAACTGTGATTTACAGTTAAAATCCCACCGAGCGCTGATATGCCAAAACTGAGACAGTATGTAAATGTTAGTGCCGCTTGGGCCACATGTTAGTTTCAAAAGGACTGTTTGAAATCAGGCAAAGATGAATGGTTCAAAGACCCCGTAACTTACACAGCTGCAACAGCAAGCTGTGTAAGTTAGGACATTTGCTGAACGTAGTTATTATTCAGTCGCAGTGACTCCATCACTTCAACGTGTTCTGTCCTGAATAATAAATCTCTAACCCTACGGTTCACAACCTTTTTAACTTGGAGCCCCTGAAGGCACAGTTATGCTTTGTCGGATGGTTGAACAACGTCCACCTACACCTTTTCTGACGACTTTCCGAAACTGACAATACGACATTTACGCTGACTTCGCACAGTGATTGGTCGTGTGTGTGGATGTGAGAAACGTCTCTTCTTTCTTCACACAGCTACGCCCAACACATCGTACTAACTAGTTGTTTTCAAGTATACCCCCATCCCCGAAGGCCCTGCACACCTACACAGGTGCTTTCAATTACTCTGCCTGATTAGACCTCTAGTCAACTTGGGTGGAGTCTGTGACCTAATAGCAATAATGATGTAAAGGCTCGGTCACACCAGCATTTAAAACGGCAAAAATTTGCAACATTTTATTCAATGAGCTAGCTAGTTAGCTCAGAAAGCTAACTAGCTAGAAATAAATTGTGATGCATGCACCCAACTAGCTAGCATTTTTTTTGTAGCACTTCCTTTTTCACGTGGACTCACGGACGAACTTTGCCACTTCCTGCTGTGACTGGGTCTTAACAGGTGCAACAAAACTGAAGTGAGGAAAGTCAGTGAGATGTGAATCAAACACAGCCTGTGCACGTCCACACAGTCCTGAGAAGATCGAGGACCAAGCAGGTGAAAGTGACGACACCTGTGTGGTGTGTAGGAGCGTTATCAACATTAAGGCCTTATGTGTGGATATGAGTTTTGAGCAGACCTGTATTTCACAAGAAAAAACCCCAACAAAAACTAGACAAAAGAAAAAATAAATAAATACAGTTTTGTCTGATATAAATGTTTTTTGGAGGTGTCATGGTGTTCTAGTGGTTGAGAGGCATACCATACCACTGCAACATACCCAGTTCGATTCCAGTCTGGGACATTTGGTGCATGCCTGGTCTAACCTTTGGACAGCCGTCATCTCAAGCTGTACACATTTTATTCATCTTTGTGTCTCTTTCTGTCTCTGTCATTCTCTTTATCTGCGCAGCAAGGGAGAACAGAAATACATTTTTTTTAGATCTTTCACTGATGACTGTAGAAGTTCATTCAGTTCATTCAAATCAGGTTGTTTGTTTCAGAACTATAAATAAATATACTAAATATAATAAACTATGAAAATTACTTTCCATGTTTTCTACGTGTGTGTATGTACCATCCATTAATGTTTATTAGAAAAGACATTTATGCAGTTCTCTTATTGTAACAAAGAAGTATTGTGTACTGTATCAGATTCAGATCAGTTTCTGAGTTTATCAAAAAGAGTAGGATTGAAAACCTGATGCAGAAATGTGTGTGTGTGTGTGTGTGTGTGTGTGTGTGTGTGTGTGTGTGTGTGTGTACACCACTGTTTACATACTGTAGACGTGCAGGGACATGAGTCAGGTAGTAACAGGCAGTGGGCGGAGAGGGCTCAGACTGGTGCCAGGAATGTATGAATGGAAAAGCCTGCAGACTATTGTTCTGCCCTCTGAAACAGCTGCTATTTATAGGATTTAGAAAAGGGCGGACTGTGGAAAAGAAATCCAGCCTGTCTGCATGGGAGACACTGGGAAATGGGAGAAGTCAGAGGAATAATACAAACAATGCAGCTGTGTAGTAACTTTTGTAACTGTTGATGAAAACAAGCCTGCAATACCTGCACTAATCTTTACAAAAGAAAAGTAAAACTTCCCTAAAAATATAGCTATATTTTAGTACATACAGTCTAAAAAAACATAGCTTTTTCTTCCATGTTTGCTTTTATTCATTATGTAATGTAGAAGAAGCACATGAGGTGAAGTTTATGTTGCACTCAAAGTTGTGTGATCAATACTCTTAATACGCTGATTGAGCAAATTAGATTCATACCGCAGACATTATGTATCGGCATTGTACAGTATTCCAAATGGATTACACACTCCACTCCTAGATCTGACGCTTAAACACTTTCAGTATCACTTTCATAACATTGTGGTGTTTGTACATCTGTGACATGTAGATGAAACTAGATGTATCCTTAGAAACATGAAGTGAGCACGATAACGCTGCAAATAATTGAGTGTTCACTGAAGTTTTATATGCTTGCCGTCTTTAAATTATGTGAGACATCACTTCAAATGATTTGATATCTCCTTTTATAAGATGAAATCAAAATACAATATATTGTATTGAATTAGTAAAACCCATTGTAAGTAGGTAGGTAGGTAAATAGATTTATTTGACAATAATAAAGGTAAATACAAGACTTCGGTCACCCATGCCGGACATACAATTGAACTGTCGAGGATAAAAACACAATAGGGCTAAGAGCTTATTTCTATTACGGTCCTTGTTAGAAAGAGAAAAGTAACAGATGACAGACCTTCAAGTCAGGCAAGACAGATATAGAGATACACAGCAACAATTTAGATGCTGTAGCCTTGTGTATAATATAAAATAGGATACATGGATATATAGATTCATAACCAAACCTGCTTCATAAAATAACCCTGTTTAATTTCAGTTAAATCAAATTTCAGGTGAGTTTTCTTTGCAGATTTTCAGTCACCTCCAGTCCCTCACTGACATGTCAGCACTTGGTCTTATTCTGAGTGCACTGACCCGTTAAGGTCCTGAACATGAACAGTACTGGGACTGAGGAGACTGACTGGGACAGAGAATGGGTTCTAATCCAGTCTTTTCTATGTAATATTTTATGAACAGTATTTTTTTCTGTGAAAAGAGCCATAACCATTACTTTAACACTGTTTCTGACTTTTCATGGTTCACTGTACTTTTGGCCCCACACAGGTTTTTCACCTCCTGTAAAAGGCTCAGGACAGTTTCTCCTTGCCTGTCTGTTACCTGTAGCTGACAAGAGTAGTATTTGTCTCTGTGCTACTAATGAAACCTCAAACACTAATTCAAACATGACCTGAAGTGGAAACATCTTTATTCGGTCACAGAGGACGCCTCCACAGCAAAGACTGGTCTTATAGAGCTGCGTTTTTTCAAATGATTGTTTCACAGTCCTCCACTCATCTGTCATTAGATCTCGGCATCCATCCGAAAATCTTCAGCCTTCCTCTTACGCCACGGTGGTTGCCATGGAAATGGTTCCGGGAGGAAATGGGCAGCAGGCACAATGCATGGGGACATTCTGCTTATGTTGATCAACTGATTTATTTGGAAATTAAATTGTGTGATTCACCGTAAAAAACACAGTGAAAACACAAGCGCAGTGACTTCCTAGAGTCTTGTCATCATCGTGAGGTTGCCAAGCAAACCTCAAATTGTTCTTTCTACCCTTCAGTGTTTGTATGGAGAGAACAAACAAGACATAACATGTTAATTAGTGAGCTTTAGAGGTGCTGTTAGGCAGATCTTTGAACTTTGGACAGAGGCAGGCTAGCCGTTTCCCCCTGTTTCCAGGCTTTATGCTAAGCTAATATCCCCCTGGCTCCAGCTAACGCACAGATAACCAAAATGTCAAATTATTCCTTTAAGGCATCATTAGTTTGATGAATTGAGATCATTATGTTTCTAACATCAATAACACTTCATTTTATTACTTAACTTCTGCCAATCCAATTCTCATAATGGAAATACAGCAGATTCTAATTATCACTACCAATACTGTCAGTGTTATGTAACCTGAAGACAATAATTGTAACTGAAATGACTGAAGTTACCCCTCACTTTTATTCATCCAAACACACAAAAAAGGCACAAGTGTTGTACAGTTTTCTCATTTCTAACACTGAAACCAGTTATCCATGAATTCCACTGCATGTTCAGACAGTGACAGCTTCCTCCTTCATTGTCGGCCTGAAGCTCTTTGCTTCAGACCAGTCTGGTTTCAGGCGCTGCATCACTCAGCCATGCAGTGCTGCTGAGCTGGAATTTCACCTAGAGGGAGCGGCCTCTGCAGAGGATGGCATTTACTTAAAACTCACCACGATGAGAAAACATTTGGTGGAAAACTCCCAATGTGTTTCCTGCGGTCTCCCTCAGATAACTTATACACATTCATAACCCTGTGTGTAATGACCATATTCCATTTTATCATGCGCCAAGCAAAACAACACAGACACAGTTTAAAGATACTTATCCAGCTGCTGGAATGAAGCCATGTAACTGAAAGCCATCTGTATTAAGTGGTTGATTTACTTTTTTAACTGGACTCAAACTGCGACTGTTGTTTGCTCAAGACAATATGAGATCAGAGTTTCCTTCCCTTATTTCTTACAACACTGACAAGAGGAAGAGTAATTGAGAGGTCAGACTCAAACAGAGCACATTTGCCTACCAATATTTACTGCCATAGTCCATTTGTTTGCAGTTACACTGAGTGACCAGAAGTTAAGTTAAACCTCAAACTCAATTTTCTCCTCAGACATCAGCAGAGATCTTCAGGGCACATAAATACTGCATGCATAAGGACACTCAAATGGCATTTGCAGCTTCAATGTCACCAGGCACTTTTTTAAAATTTATTGTGTCCTGTCTAAATATAGAGTCTGTTCTACATTTTAAACCATTTCATGCTGCCGCTCTGCTGTCTATATTTACACCGGTATCAATAGAGACTGCAGGGTGTGGATTTAAAATAGAGTAATATCTGTCTGCTGGGGAGAGGGTTTCAAATATAGCACTTATAAAGCAACATGGTCGAGTTTCCTCCCCAGGGTAAATAAAGCCAAGGGATACATTTGTACATTTCCAGATGCAACCTCGCCTCATGAAGCTGAAGTGCTATTCACTCAGCTTTAATCCAAATGATCTTTCCTGGAACATGTGATGTTTATAAAACACATTCGATTCACAGAAATGTCATTCAAATACATATTGACATGCCTGTGATGGCATGTTAATTACCAGCCAAACCTGCTTTATGGGAATGAGACAGATAGTTTGCAACATGAATGCATTCACAGGGAGAAAACATTCAAGGCTGCTGTAACCAGAAAGGCGAGTCAGGTGGCATGCTCACAAAGAGGCAGTGAAGAAGAAGCACTGTGGGCTATCTGAGCATGAGAAAAAACACACATAAAAAGTTTTCAGTTACAAGTGGGGTGAGATGGAAACAATTGCAGGACAGAATAGATCGCCCCAGGGAGCCACAGTTTTTCTAGGTTTTTTTTTCCCCACATCGGCCTCCATTTGTCTGTCAAAACAATATCTGCAAACATGAACAACTTGTTCCCGAAGCGAGAAACCACAGAGTTGAGGCACTGTGATGTCATCAACATGTACAACCTGGAGGGACAGCACTGGGACTTTGTTGACTCACATTGAAGCTTTTATGACCTTATGAGTCTCATTTTATAGCTTTATAATGATGTGAACCAGAAATATACAAATATCTCTTGGAAATACCTCAAAGTACTTCTTTGTTGTTGCAGGATAATCCTGTGTTTGCTATACAAATTATAGTGTCCCAAGGCTGAAGGCAAACACTCAAATTCAGAGGTAGTTAAACAGCTTATCATAAGAATGATTGTACACTGTGTATCTTGTGTTAAGAAGTTTAGGGGAAAAAAAACATATACAACCTTAAGCAGCAGTCACACGCCTCTGGATCAATTTCTTAACACACAGTGTGCTACAGTCGAGCCCTAACTTATTTTGTCTGCCCTCGGGAGACACTTATGCACAGTCAATATGTTTGCATGTGATATTTGTTTAAAAATAATCATATTCGTTTTCATTTAATCATATGTCTGCTGGTACTGGATGAACACAAAGATTGTTGGAGCTGCCGAGTTGCTCTTTCTTGTTCACATTTCATATTCGCTTCATCATGGCCTTCCTGGGCCTAATGTAACGCCAAATGACACCTCAGCCAATACTTTCTCGCTGTGTGATAACTGCAAGATTCGTCTGCTTCATGACATGGCAGGTATTTCATTTTGCCACTGCATATTTTGTAAATCATATGTTGTACCACTGATTTAAAATAATTTGCTGAATATTATCTATAAGTCTTCTCTAAGACCTCACAATGCCAGGAATAAAATTCTGGTGGGAAAATACTGAAATTATTATTTTTTTGTTGGCCTAAATATAATCACATTCAAATATATTCTAATCTGAAATTACTGGCATTAGCCTCTGAAATACACTTTGTGTTAGTTGTTTTTAGTAGGTAAAACCCCCAAATTCCCAGAGAAAATACAGAGGACATAACCTCTTTGGCCCTAACTGCATAACCACACGATAATAACTGACTAGAGGACATCAGCACAAGTCTCTTTCTCTATTTAAATTGGCTATAATCGATAATAATATTACAATGGCCCAAATGACAATGTGAAAACAATGTGAAAGAGGTCGCTTGTAGTGATGGAACTACAGAGAAAGATAGCTGCTCCCCTCGGCTTGACACAGCTGTATTGCGAGTTTCAGCTCATTGTTTAGTTGTCCAGTCTGCAACTTTATGGTTTGGTTCACTCTCAAAGTGTTGTTTTAGGCTGCAGCAGTCAGCTGTTTTCAGTGAAAAAGCTCTAGCAAACCCCACAGTACACTACCTGCTCAGCACCAAATGGCAGACAGACAAAGTTAGAGACTAGATGGTGATCATAGTGAAGCATTTAGCAGCTAAAGAGCCAGATAATTGAGTTGGCAGACACCAAAAACAAAGCTAAAAGAGTGAATAATGGACTTACATGCATCAGGTGGCCTGAGACACAACTTCAAATGAATGATAATGTTGCTCCGTGTCTGCTGGATGTGTAAATAAGCGACTGTTTGCTAACATTGATCATCAGCTTAAAAGGTGATGATATGTCAGAATTGTGTTCACGACTTGTTCTGTTGCAGGTTTAAAGTTACCTGACTGAAATTGTACTAAATACCTGAAGCAGAAATAAAGAAAACGCAGCTCTCACCAGCAGCTTAAGAGTAAAGGGTTAAGGGTAGAAAGCTTTTGCAAGAAGTATATGTTTTGTCATGTGACCTTTTTTTAAAATGTGAATTACCACAGAGGCCTATAATCCCTTTAATTAAAGCCTTCTTGCTATAGCTCAGCTACAACTGGCAACTATGGAGGAAAATACTCATAAATCCAGCGTCGCCGTTCTGAACTTAAAGGGGAAGTTAAAGCAAAGCTTTGTTTAAGATGGGTGGGGTCATCCACATGGTGGGATTTGGCAGCCGCCCTTATGGGAAACAGTAACCAGCACTACCTCTGCAATACGGTCTTAAAGCATGAAACAGTCCATAGTAACAGTGAAGCAGTTTTGTAGGCTTCATACCTTCACTCAGCAGATTTCATCGCTCCTTTTGCAAGGGAGATATTTTAGTCACTGACATTTTGATTGTCAGTGTTTGGCATCTGGGGTGCTGATAATTCACGTTAAAAAGCTGACTAATTGGGCACCACATCCAAAAGGCTCTCTGTCACTGGAGGCTGTCCAGAGTTAAGATGACTTCATGCAACTGAGGAGATAATTCACTTGCAAATTTTGCTCTGCACAGTACAAGATATTCATGTGACTTCTCTGGCCTCAGTGGTATTCTCGGCATTGATCAGTCTCACAAGTTTAATACAACCTTTTTACATTTGATATTGTCTTTGCCACATTTGTTCTAATAACAACAAGAATATTTCACAATATCTTCAGCACAACAAGATTTCTGCAATCCTGGCTCAAAACAACAAAACCTAGAGTGAACAGAGTCATGTGTGATCTCTCTGTATCTCTTTTTCCAAGCCATTGAAGTCTTGTTGAACATGGGCAGTATTGCTGCTCCAGTGTGTCTCAAGCACATTTACACACTGTAAATGTATGCAAATAAACAGGAAGCTACTCAGCATACATTAACCTCCCTGCCTCCACAGTCTGCAACATCACAGGCGTAATCTGATTCTGCTCTGATCTACAGTGAATTTAAGGTTTAGTGGGAATAAAATCCTAGAGAAAACACCTTTACCAAAAATGGTAAATGTTATCCAAATCTTGTTTCCGAAAAATAATTCTTTTATAATCCTTCACACTTTTAGGTATAATAATGTTAGAACAGTGGATGTTTTGCTAAACATTGTGCTGTTCTTTCATAATTATTTCTGTAAAAGTGGTTTAGGTGCAGAAAACATTCAGTGGCTCTCCTGCCTTGAAACATGGGAGAGATGGAGAGGACATTATGGATTATGGATGGAGAGCCTCCAGGGACCATTACAAACCACTTACCATATTTATACCATGAAATATTCAGGCAGCACTTTTCCCAGTAAGCACACAACCATTCTTCGTCAATTGAAACCAAACTAAAAGCAACATGTGAACATATGGCCGCCTGACAAACTCAGCCGCAGTGGGTCAGCAGCCTGGAAAAGATGTGTTTTCATTAGGACGTTGGCAAAGTGGAGTCAGTACTGTAAATGTGCCATTAATTTATATTTATATATGATATAGAGGGATTATATAAGATAATATCTGCAGGGACAACAACTCAAACTTGTTATATTTCAATCAGATGCAAGCTAAAACCCAAATTTAGCTGAGGACTTACAGTTGTTTAATAACCACTCTACATATTTGCTAGATTTTGTTTGGAGAGGCCTCTTTCCTCCCCTTTCTCTGCCAATGCTGGCAGGGATAGAGGAGGAATTATTTCAGTCTCTGTATATAAAAGGTGGTGTGCTCTGGTCTTTTTTCCTCATCCTGTAATTCTAACGGTGTCAGTGTGAAAGCTTCCTTCCTGTCTGGGAAATGACATGCTAATGGCTTGCTCTTCCCCCATCTCTAGTCCTGTATCACAGCTGTGTAGTGAGAGCATCAGTGTATAAGTGGCCGGTGATGATGGATGCCTTTAGTTTTATCAGCTGCAAGCCACTGATTAGTTCTGAAGAAATGATCCTCTTGCTTTGGACTGGCATCTCAATCTGTCTTCTTTGTCTGCAGATGTCCAAATATAGATTTCTGCTCAGCATCCTTTAGTGATATAAATATTCTCATTTAAAATCTCATTGTTTTACAAAATGCAGACTAAAAATGTACTTTCAGTCTAAACATTGCTGTTCAGATGTTTTTAGTCATGCTAGCGGCATGGCTCTAGGGATGGCAATGGCTGTTTGTCGGTCGGTCAGTCCACCACTTTGGTCCAGACTGAAATATCTCAACAAGTATCAGATAGATTGTAATGAAATTTTATACAGATATCCGTTGTTCCGAGAGGATGAGTCCTACTGACTTTGGCGATCCTCTGACTTTTTTTCTAGCGCCACCACGAGGTTGACATTTGTTGTTTTGAGTGAAACGTCTCCAAAAACACTGGATGGATTGAATTTGGTACAGACATTTATGTTCCCCTCATCATTGTAACTAATGACATTCCCATCAGCCTCAGTTGTACTTGTGTTTAATGCTAATTAGCAAATGTTAGCATGCTAACATGGTAAACATTATATCTGCAAAACATAATGCATATTTGCATGCTGATGATCGCATTTAGCACAAAGCACCACTGTGCCTAAGTGCAGCCTGACAAAGCTGCTAGCATGGCTGTAGACTCTTGGAACCTTGTTATATTATCAATGGAGTCAATGTAATGTGTAATGTGAAAGGGATCACTTGTAGTGATCAATCCACAGAGAATTATCATCTCACTCTGAGGTTCCCCTCATCACTACAAAGCATTTTAAGGTCTTTCACGTTTTTGTTTGGGGTTTATGGCCCTCAACTTTATTTTTTGCAGGCAGCTGTTAAAGCTCTGGTAAACCCCCATACACTTCCTGATCAGCACCAAATGACAGACAGACACAGTTATCATCTAGCTGGTGAACATAGTGGAGCATTTAGCAGCTACACACACACAGATATTTCCCTCAGGAGATGGTTGGAAACCAAAACACAGCTAAAAGGAGGTTGAATACAAATTAATGCTAATGTTTCTCTCTGCTGGATTTGTCAATAGGCAACTGTTTGCTGACGTGATAATATGTCAATGTTGTGTTAACAGCTTGTTCTGCAGCCCTCCAAGCAGCCAAAAAAAAAGAGCAAATTATACCATAATAATTGAGCACAGAACACTATGAACGCAATAACACTCTCTACATTTTGCTTGTATGTGCACCAGTGTTTATGAAATGAACCTAGCGGGAAGAAATTGTCCATAGGCTGCAAAAAAACAAAACAAACAAAACTCCATATTCCAACTAAACCAATACAGGTGAGAAACCCTGAGCATTAGGGTTCAACTGCAGTCAGTGTTCTCAATCTTCTCAGAGAGGTGAAAATATTTTCAATGGATATGAACCATCTCACAAACTAAGGCTCTCTAGACTTTAAATATGTGCATTCTGAATATCTTCTTTAACTGTAACACACTTATATTGCCAAATAGTTTTAAAATGTGCTGAACATGAATGTAAATTCTGACAAGCTGAGCACCGTCCTACTGCCTCACTTCAGTTCAGTCTTATCCATCTCTGTGTCACATTTCAAATGGAACTGCAAATCAAGTGTAAATTTAAATAAGGCCTGCCATCTGACGTATTTTATTGAGAGGATGGTTTTCAGTTTATTTCCTTAGCCCTGAGACAGGGAAAAGTGGAATTATCACACATGTAAAGTGAGCGTAAGTTAAGTCTGTAAGAAGCTTTATTTGCATAATCACACACAGGCAAAGCTGCTTCCTGTGAAACAGCTTTGGATGAAAAGATCTTGTTGAGAGTATATAACTACTGTACCTCTGAATGTTGCAGAGGTTGGTGTCTATATTCCTCTAAATTATTATTAGAAATATGAATTTTAATGTACTAATAAATATGTTTGGTATTAACCTAAATACCTACAGTAATACCTGGTTCTTTTGAAACGATTAAACCCCCAAAACGTCTCTCTTTTTAAAGTCCTGTTGGGCATTAAAACACTGAGGGATGTAAATGAATTATGGAACATGCGAGATAAAGATGTTTTGCTTTATTAAATCCTTAAAATTCCACTTTTAAAATACCCTTTGATGCTGCATCATTTACATCACATGCTAGAAACGGTCATACAGGACCTGCGGTTTGGTGGAGTTAAAGTTCAGCTTGCTTAGCCATCACATACACACCACGAACCGAAACAGAGATGCGTGAGCACCCTCGTACAAAATCAACACATTCGCAAAAGTTCTGTTACTTATAGCGACTAAATGTAATGTCTTGGCAGTGAAGTCATTTAACATCATTTATCTTGACTGCAGTGACAAAACAACAGCGCTTTAGAAGTATGAAGAAGTAAATAATGTAATTCTCTAAAGCTAAAACTCTGTTGTATTGTGAGGCATCTATTAAGATAAATTAGGTTTTATTGTGACAGAGGATTTAATAGACTGTTATGAGACAAGTATTTTCTCCATTTCCAACAACATCATTCTTGAGGTACTAAATAAACCTAAATCAATATGGATATATTAATTTCCCTGTTGTGGTCGCATACTAATTTGTTTTGGCTTTGTTTCCTTCTCAATTGTGTGTCTTGGGACCAAAAACATTTCTCACCACTGTAGTATCCCTGCAGCTGGACAATATGAATTTTCATGAGTGTGGCACCTTCACTGGCCAGGAAACTTAATGTGCTGCTGATATCTGTGATGAATTTCACACAGACGTGTCGTGACGATAAAGGTCATTGATGCTGACAGCTTGGGAAATGCGAGGACTGGTTTATTCAAATCATTAAAAAGCGTCGTGACTTGATGATAAACGTTCAGACACTCAACTGTGGATAGTTTTAAACACATTAATTCATGTGTTTTTCATTTTGGGGTTATGTACATCATGTCTTTTAAATCGCATGAACATGATATTAATTATGATGCATTTATTTATAATATAACCTACATGTGCATTTCATGAACGTAATTGTATACATTATGGCCTTATTTATCTCTTAGTTTTACTGAGTCAGCGCCACACTTATTAGCACCTCTCATAATGATAAATACAGGCATTTAAAAGCCAAGTGAAGTACTCCTTCCATTATATTGGGTTCCCTATTATAACTCCAGTTTTACATTCACAGTTAATGCACCAATAAACAAGGATAAAGGACGATTAAATACATGTTCAGACATTTGTAATTTACATACATGCTAAAAAAGTAATGAACACATTTATCTATGTCACACTAAACACTGCAATATTTGCAGTGTTCTCCAACAAAAGCTTTTCCTAAACTTCCACATATTATGTGCAAAATGTATGCCTGAAAATCAGTCATAAACGTTGTATATCCAACGGAAACAGCTAAATATTTGAAAACACATCTTCTTGGAGCTTCTAGCCTCAGAATAATCTTATTTACAGATAAGAGAGAGGAAATGATATCAGAGATGATATGAAGGGTTTCTGTGATCTGGTTTTACTGCTGCAGCTTACAACAAGCGGCTTATGTCACCGAGGAGTCCGTCTTACTACAACAAGACTGTTAAGTGTGGAAGAAATCAGAGGTAAATACAAAAAAACAAGTTTTAGTAAAGGTGTATCTTAAAATAATACCTGACTTGATCTTGTGTGATTTTTACATAGTAGCGTTTGCCATTTACATGTACACAAGAAACCAGGTTACTGGGAGAAATAAGATTTAAACAGGAAATTGTGACCCCCAAAGGAGAAAGTAAAGCTGGAAAAGATAAAGATAAATCTCACACACACACACACACACACACACACACACACACACACACACACACTCTACAAACAGCCAATTATCTGCGAGTCTGTTTCTGTTCAGCCAATCAGTGCCCAGCCTGCCTCCTCTACTTGTATTTTGCTTCCTGGAGTCAAAAAAGGCAATCTGTTTGTGGAAGACATTTATTGGAATCTACCTCCCCCTTGTGGTTGCTGTTAATATTGCAGCAGCAAATATAAAGAGCCTTGATTGAAGTTGATTGAAAGAAAGAAAGAAGACAAAAACAAAGAAGATAAAACAAAAAGGCAAAACCTTAACTTTAAAACCTGCTACTCACAACGCACATATTACCACATAGACTACAGATATTACTATTTTCTGGTGATGTTAAAGGTTTATTTACAACAGTAAGTAAATACACCCTAAAAACAGGCACATATTTTAATTATAATAAATTGAGAAACACAAAATGCCTTTTTTCATCTGTAAGACAAACCCATTGATTATATATGTGACTAGATTACTTATTTCACCTTTAGACAACATTTTACAACATTTTTCTTAACAGGTAAACTTTGACTTTTAGCTTTAGAGCGACTTATATTATTTATTAATTGATTTTCTACAGGGGTGGAGGAAGTATTCAGGTTCTTTACTTATAGGCTAAGTAATGTTGCAATGTCATAGTGTAAAATACTCCATTACAAGTAAAAATAGTATAAAATAGTTTATCACCAAAATGTACTTGCGGAATCAAAAGTAAAAGTATTCAATTTAGAAGAATTGAGCAATCTGATCAGTTTTGTGTGTGATAAATGTAGTGGAGTAAAAAGGAAATACTTGAGTAAAGTACAAGTAAGTACGAATTTGTACTCAGTTACATTCCACCACTAAATTCCTTAAAATGTCATGACAAGAAATAAGCCTCTAAGAAAACGTGACTAAACAGATCTTTTTGGTATTTATAACAAGTTAGGAAAATCATTATAATACTAAAGCGATACCAAGAAAATGATTATTATTTCCCTTCACCTGCTCACTGAAGCGGGGTCCTGCCACAGACAGGCGCGTGAGGTAGACCACGTGAGGGAGACGTCACTGACTTATTGCTATTGTTGTTGTTTGTTTACCCCGCCCACCTGTCTGTGCTATAATAACTGCTCTGAGCCGGCAGCAGCCTCCTCCGACTCACATGACACAGCTGTTTCACTGACAATGGATGCCAACATTGTTGTCATGGGGACAGAAAGCGTCGGGAAATCAGGTAAAAGATCTCTTTAGAGGAGAAATAGTTGTATGTTCGTCTCTGTTGCGCATGGTGCATTAAAGATAGTTGTTTTTCAGCGCTGACTGTGCGCCTCTTGACTCGGAGATTCATCGGAGAGTATGGAGATATTGGTAAGTGTCCAGTCTGTTTCACTGACATCAACGCAATGCAGCCTTTTAACTTCATCTAACTTTCCATTAACTTAACTTTTTGTTTTGCAGAATCCATCTACAGTCACAGCTCTATGGTAGACGGGAGGGAAATCACTCTCAATATTTGGGATTCACCTTATTCTGATGTAAGGATACATTTAAATAACTTAATCTGACTGTTGTTATCAATGATTTCTGGAATTAATAATGCTACTGTTATTCTGCTTACATGCTGTTCTGTTAGCAGTGGTAGAAGAAGTACTCTTCAAATCCTCAAATAATGTAAATGTAGAAATACTACAATCTAAAAATACTTAATTCAAGTAAAAGTTCAGCAAAATGTGCCTCAAGTATTGAATGTACAGCCTAAAAGTCCCTTTCATACTGTTATATTATTATGTATATCATAATATTGTTTTATCATTACTGATACCTTAATGTGTAAGCAGCATTTCAATGGTATGGAGCCAATTTCAGCAATACTTTTGGGAAGTTTGATCTATAATAATCTATCATATTTTAGAAGCTGATCATATGTTTTGCTTGTAAAATCTTAATCTGCTTAGTAACTTATAAGTTAGTAAGTAAGTAACTTATGATTATAGCTGTTCAAGAAATATAGGGCAGTAAAAAGTGTAATATTTCTGTCTGAATTTAGTGACGTAGAAGTATAAAGTAAGTCATGTAAGCTACAGGTGTCTTTGTACTTGAGTAAATATATTTTGTTACACTGGCTGTTGTAGATGTAGTTAAATGTCTGATTTCTCAGGATTTGTCTGTGGAGACGTCACTCTTTGAGAAGAAAGTCCAGTGGGCAGACGGCTACGTTCTGGTCTACAGCATCTGTGACAGGGCAAGTTTCAACACCGTCAGCAGGCTCATTCAGACGATCAAGTCCACTAAAGACTACGTGAACGCAGACAAAGCGCCCATAGTGATTGTGGGCAACAAGAGGGACCTGCACCACAGGCGGACAGTGCTGAGCGAGGAGGGCTGGCTGCTGGCTCTCAAAACAGACTGCCACTTCTACGAGGTGTCGGCAGCCGAGAACTACCACAGCGTGCTCATGGTGTTTCACGGGCTGGTGGACAGGATGAAGGACGCCAAGCTGACCACGAAGAGGCCTCTGGGGTTCAAGGGTATAGTGAAAAGTATGTCTGCAGTGTTCACCAGGAGACCGACAGACTCCTTTTAGATAGACCGTCACAGAAGAGGAGGGAGTTTTCTGTCAATCTGCGTGAGAGGTTACACATTATGTGTATTTGACTGGACGGATATCACAGTATTACCAGGTGTGTCAAATGTTACTGTGCCAAAAGTAACAATGAAGTTTCCTGAGGCGGAGATACTGCAGAGATGGGAGCTGCCTTTCACTATAAAGTGTGGAAAGACTCCAGAGAAGAAAAAAGCCATTAAGCTTCAGTAAACATGCAGACAGAACAGTGTCACAGAGGTTACAGATGTTTTTAGGTGACAGGTTTTGAGGTTAGCTGCATCATTATGCAGATACTTGACATGTAATATACTATTGTGTGCAACAAGGTATGCAATATGTTTAAGCTATATACTATATATATCAGCTGTGGCAAAATTCTATGCACACGTTTAATGTGCCTTTACTTATGATGATAACCAAAGATAACATCTTAAAGCTCTTCAATTCACAAGTGGAACTTTTGTATTGCTGGAAAAAGTGTCCTGTTCGATTCTGTAATTCATTCTTGAAAGTAAGACATACGTATTTGTATTTATTCTAAACACTGCAAAGCAAAAGAACCAACTAAGTGTTGCCTTTATTTATGAGCCTCTCCCATGTTTAATTCATTGATTATGGGTCGTGTACTGAAATGTATTGTTTGTCTAAACCTTGTTTTATGGCTTACAAATGATTTAAATAAAGCATCAAATGTGCGCAAATGTATGATTTTTTTTCATTTGTGTTGATTCTAAAATTCAACTGTTTGTTTTTTCAGTAATGTGAAAATAAGGAGTGATGATGATAGGTCAGCTTCAGATCGGTAAGGCTGGATCTGGTAGAAACTGCTCAAGGGCACTTAAGCAGGAAGGATGCTAATTAACTTGGGGGTTTATTGACTCATCATCCCACACATTTATCACATGTTAATCTTGCAACGGTCATATCTCAAAGCATTCCTGTAATGCCATGGGACCTGGGGGTTGACTCTTATATTTGGAGAAGCAGATTTGTGCGAGTATGTGGAATCTTTCTCTGATGGACACAGGGAGGAAATGACCCTGCTCAGGCTTGTGAATCAGCCAGAAAACATTCAGTGTACCAGCCTCCTCTCAGCCTGCGTCTGTCCTCTAAACTCTAAACTCTAACTAAACTTACAAACAACAGCCATGCTCACATTTGATACAGCTTTCGCATTTGTGGATGTTTAGTCCAAGATCAGAGACCTTGTAGAAATTAATAAACTGCATGCTTTTATCACATTAAATTGCTCTTCTGACAGCAATTACACATTTCTTGAAGTCCTTTGGGTGCAGATAATTGTTAACCGAGTATTTGTTTAGTAATACGAATGAGATTTAATGTATTTGTTGTTTAAACAGTTTGCAAATATTATCAGTGCAGGTTTAAGGAACTGAAAAATACCCACTGAACTGACTAGATCTTAAATCATGCTAAGACTTCAGACACATCCGCTTTGTCAATGAGAGTCTGTGAATTCCTCTCTGAAGCTAGGAGACTATTCCTGGCCTGCTCTAGTAAACTTGGTCTGGCCCCCTACATAATGTCAATTATTCTTTTCCACCCTACAACCTCTGTCGTTAGGTGTCAGTAAGATGTCCATCTTCGTGGCTATTAAAGCAGCAGCATGGGATAAGCTGGTGCCAGCTCCCCCTCTTTTATATTCATGTGCATGAGGAATTTGACAGGAACAAGACACAGGTTAACAAAGTAAGACTGGGCAGTCTGGCCCCTGCAGGTCCTTGTCACAGTCTCTGACCCCTCTGGGTCACTTCACAACAGGACCCAGAATAAACAGCAACCTGACAAAGGTGTTTCACCTGCAAGATCTGCCTTCAGCTTTACTGGAGCTGAAATCATGACTGTCCATGTGCTGCCACACCGACACTGACACTTACAGGGAAGGAACAAGATATCTACAGAAAAATATAAATGTGTAAAAAAGACATTTGCAAACCACATCTTTCCGTTTGAGATTTAAAAAATGTGGCATCATTGAAGGGGCAGATGGGGTGAATGAGTAAAATGCATCTGCTCACTCTGAACTGCAGAATATTCATTTACTGAAGGAACCTTTCAGTCAGAGATCTCCTTTAGGCACTGATGCTTGAAGGAGATCTCTGACTGAAAGCTCACTTTAGAACAGCCTTTTTTTTTTAAACTGGAGATATGGGCTTGTCTGTTCATGGGATCAATATATGAAAGTCAAAATAGATCATAACTGGAATCCTTTTAAATCCAAGTTGAAACAGTTTTGAAGGGTGAACAGGGATGATGGGTGATCAAGTGTGTTTTATTACTTCATTTTTTAATATTGTTTTTATTTATTTATCTTGGTTCATGGTACTTCTATTAAATTATCATCTATTATTAAATCTAAATTGTATTTTCTGTTCATTGTCTGTGTTTTGCAACATTGCACATGTATTTTGTATTGCCCTGATCTATATGTATTTGTTTTTATAAGAGCCCATAGGGGACAGATGTTGCAGATTATAGACTTCAAATGCTATGTAGCATTAGACTATTCAATAAATATTCTATACTTGTGTATCTGGCTCTCCAAAAACAAGTTCCTGAAGATTTTTCACCAGCACATTCATATTACACACATCCTATTATAACACAGACCAAGGGGGGTCTGTTGAGTCAGAATAGGGACTGCCCAGAGCACTGGAGTTAACCCAATACTCAATATCTCATTCCTGAAACCAAGTAGAGATGGGAAGCGCTTTATGACATGGTGCATTGCCTCCTTTACTCATTGGAAAAATAAATGCTGTGGTCAGCAACAATGTTTACAACCTGCTTTCAAACAGGCCCCAGGGCAGAAAAACCATTCCTCACATTGTTATAGTGCTCTCACTAGCCTGTGCCACTGACCAGAGTTTGAACCTGCCATCAGCATGTTGTAACAGAAACTGTGTTTATACCTCATCCTTCCGGGATGTGTTTGTTTGCAACACCATTTTAGTAAATTAAATCTCAGGAGTGTGACAGCTCCTAAGGTGACGGTCTCAGTGCATCTGGCACTGTAGCACATTCAAAATTGGATATTGTGACTCTCACCTTTTAACATTTAGTCAAATAGTAACTAAACCACTGGACCCTGACTTGAATGCTTTAAGTCAAAGTCACTGAGCGGAAGAATGAGGTGAGTAAACAAGGAAGTGCAGTATCCCTGAAAAAGTATAAAGAGCACTCCTTAAGGTTCCTCAGAAAATACTTTAGGCCTAAAGACAGATCCAGATCAAACAATGAGGTTAACAGCAGTCATCCTGAATAGTTTGGACATTTTAATTTCTTAAATAGTTTTAAGATGAGACATAGTGTAATTTGTCCAGCCTTTCTGAGCTGCGTATTTACAATTGCATCATCAAAAGGCAGCTGATGATTTATGTGCCAGCTCTGCCTGCAGGTAATCAGAGTGACACAGTAGCTTCAAAGAAACTAAACCTACATGAAAGTAAACGGTGCAACCAATCTTCATGTTTTTTTTTTTCAAGGAATATAAACAGCAAGAAAATATAATATATATGAATTCAGCCAGCTTTGACTTTAGAGAAATCTGATATCTGAAATGAAAAGAAAATATACCAAAATTCATTAATTCTTTGGGCAAAACTAGTGACAGAACATCTCATAGCTTCAGGTCACATTTTAGACCTCCACTGAATGCTGTTTCCTGCCTGGCTGGCAGCACGTTTTCAAGAGACATGACTGATCAGTGCAGTAAAACAACGTAATTATCTTTTACCTGTCATGGCTCTGCCATGCTCATGATCATCCCTGGTGTTTCCCCCTCCCTCTTGCGTCCTGTGCTGTCTCTGTGTGTCTGTGTGTGTGTGTGTGTGTGTGTGTGTGTGTGTGTGTGTGTGTGTGTGTGTGTGTGTGTGTGTGTGTCTGTGTGTGTGCGTGTGCGTGTGTGTAGGCGTGGCCGTCACTTACTCACCACCTGCCTGAGTCTGCAATCAGTCTGCACACCTTCTACTCACCAACCCATCACTCTGCAATATTTCTAGCCTGGTTTCTCATTCACTCATCACCAGATCATTTGCTTCAGTTTATTCAGTAGCAAGTACTTCGGCCTCAATAACAGTTTGTTAGTTTGTGTCTGCATTTGCTAATCCTGATTTCCAGTGCTCCAGGTACACTTCTACCTACGCTTTCAGTTTCCAGTCTGCTTGTTTGTCTCCGGTTCTCCAGTCAGCTACTCGACCTCCACGCCACGTCTTCCCCAGCAACCAGCTCCCTCTCCCTGCGGACCTCCCCACTCATCGGCTCCCCTTCATCTTCCCCTCCCAAAATAAAACCAGTGTGTTGCCAATTCTACCCATGTTTGTGTCGTGCACTTGGGCTCCACCCTCCGATCATGCAACATTACCTTATTAAATACAAGCAGGCCTTATTTCATTACTGGGTAAGCAAATTAAATAGGTTATATATGGGCTATATATGAGATTAGTAAGCAGAGACCTAGTAAACAAAGAAATTAAACAGAGGGAGAATGTGAGATTCACAGTAAGTTTGTCAAAATCAAACTCTCATAAACAATTCTGTATGTCAGTACTGTGTTGAACATACACAAAAATGAACAAATATGAACTAAAGTCTCTTGTAAAATGTGACTTTACATAGTGTAGAATTATCTTTAAAGAAAGACTGGACAGTTGCAGTATGGCACTCCAGTCCATACAGTCCTTTTTAATTTTCCGATAAAATAGCAATCAATCAGTCTGCTACAAAGGCAGAAAACAGTCACTACAGAAACAGTGAAGGCGAGAAAAATAGGGTTTGGATAGGCTAAAATTAATTTCATTATCATTTTTAGTTTATAGTTTAAACGTCAAATGTTTAAATGTCTCTGCTTTACTATGTGTCTTTGTGTCATCTATTATTTGTACTAGTCATATTCTCATTGAAATGGACATAACAGACTATGAGACAGAAGCTCTTGTAAGCTAGGCTAGCTGCATTTTAACAGAACTTGACTTGCCTTATTTACATAGACTCACAAACTGAATTACCCAGATGTTGTTTATCAAAAGCGATATTTTACATAAAGAAAAAGTACGTGAATTTAACTTTAGCTATGACCACCCATGGCTATTTCACTAGCAAACATTTGCTTGATACTCTTACATTAGCTGCCTAGTTGGCTGTCTCTTTGTGTGGCAGAGAGTGCAGTATGATGGTGGTTTTAAAAGACCAAAGTTTACATCTTTAGCTCTTTTTTGTACTTACTGCAAATACATTATATACATTTACTATGTCATAATATTTTTTAAAGGAATAGTTTAGACATTTTGGGAAAAATGCTAACCTTGCAGAGGGTTAGATGAAAAGGCCAATAGCACTCTCATGTCTGTATGCTAAATATGATGCTGGAGGCAGCAGCCGGCTAACTTAGTGTAACGCTGGTTACTCTTAGCGTTAACTACCGTTACTAAATTAAAACTAATTTCGGGACGAGAGTACAACAAGAGCACGGGGTAGCTTCATCTGTCTCACTTGGTCCACTTTTATTAATGTCCGTCTCAACATTAGGACAACGTAACAACCACAACCAAACGTGATAGATCATCTCACTGTTTTACATCATATCACTCTGCCAATCTTAACCATAATGCAATAATTAACCCTGAGAAGGTAATCTCTAAAATAAATCTTCACAAAACTAAATCTCATCTTACATTAGCTTAGCATAAGGACTGGAAACAAGGGGAAACAGCTAGCCTGACTCTGTCCAAAGGTAGTAAAATCCACCTACCTGCTACAGGGGGTTATGTGCTGGATTATTTCTTGGCCTGGAGTCTCCACTGGTTGCCTGGCAACTGCTCCTAGCCAAGAAATAGTCCCACACATAATGTCACGTAAACCAGGGACTTATTGTTTTTACACATCAATTTCTGAACTTATCAAACGAGATATAAGGTCTTAATTAGTGAGCTTGATTTAGCATACAGACATAAGAGTGGTACCAATCTCCACTCACTCACTTCTATAGGAAGAAAATGCTGAGAATGCTGTCATATAACAAACAGCAAGAGCCTAATGTCCCCTGTTTCAGCTGAGGCAGGCTCAGACCCGGACTCTTACCTTGTGGAATTACAGGCTTTGTCAACCTGACAATGACTTTAAATTTCCTAATAAAGGATTTACATAGGGGGTCTGGAATGTGTGGACTGTAAAACAAACTAAGGTGCTCAATGAGCCTCTTCGTTAAACAGATTTAATAAGAAATGTGTTAACTGTTCAAAAATGCCTTTGCTTATGCCCTTTTGCCTTTGCTAAGCTCCCCTGCAAAGACTAAAGGACCCCCTGCAGCGCTCTACAGCTCAACAGCTTTCCAAATAAGGTCCTGATGTGTACACATAGTAACCATAATTCACCCCAGCGGTGAAAGTAGTGAAGGTTCAAAGTTCAGTAGCACTTGGTACTTTTTCATGTTAGGATTTAATGGCTTATCTTACACAAAAACCTTTTGCATACTCGTGCCAGATTTTTTATTACACGTCTATTTTTTCCATCTATCTTATTTCAAACCGTCACTAAAGGCAGCACCGCAGAGGTTGATTTTGAAAAGTTGTCAGTGCTCTTTGATGTGTGTAACAGGTTAATGGGAACAATTTGAGCCAGAGTAACACATACAGAACCCAGCAGCTTTATCTGTCTGCATGATGACATTTATCAACCAGTATTACATGTCTATAGACAGTCACCTCTGCATGCTGCTTTAGCACACACGTAGCACATTATGTCAGTGCAGTTCTGTCAGTGCAGGAACAGCTCATAAAAAATGTTCTCAACTTACATGATGATTGGAAAGGATTATAATTTACAAGATTTCTCTCATCAAGGATAATTGGTCACAAAGGCAATTAATATTTTGGGTTTACATTTATCATTACCAATATGATCCTGCAGATCAAGAGATAATTTGCTCGTTTGGGCTTTTAATAACCTGATATTCCACTACTGAGTGCAGTGTAGTCATGTCTGGGGGGCACAGATGATTTGATCTAATATAAAATGGGTGATTGAGTTGGGAAAACGTGGAGGGGGAGTGAGACAGATTTTCGCACGTGAGGTGGTCAATTAAATCAGACATGGGGATGAGTGACTCATCACACTGTAATGGCTGTAGGGAGGTTGACTGGGATGGCCAATAACTGGCCATAGGTGGTCTACAGACCAGGAGCACATAAAACTAGACATTACTGACATATTGATATTTTAACTCTCCAATCTGAAATAATAACAGTAGAGCAACATTCCTTAAAATTAAAATTCATCTGAAAACAAAATTCATGATGTCTTGACTACTGTAGGTTTTTCTTGCAGTTATTTATTGCTACAGTAAATTTTTCCATTCAATTCCAACATCACAAACATGTATGCGGTCTTCCTTCAGACAATTTTACTCTTGCCAGGGTAGAAAAATCTCAGAATAGATCATTTTGGGAAACGCGCTTATTCGCTTTTTTGCCGAAACACTAGATGAGAAGATGGATACTTAATCTCATTTATTTAATTTAAAATAAACTTGGTTTCAAATCTTAAGTGTTTCTATACAACATTAGATGTTCATGACAAAACAGGCACAACACAACACTTAATTAACTAACTTAATTAAGACATTATACTTTTCATATCCTGTTGAAAAATGAACATTTCATCTGAATTTGTAAAGACATTTATAGGATAAAAAGAATCAAAAAATGTATCAGTGCAAATGACCACAGTTGAGTCTATTAATGATACTTCAATCGAATCAGAGACTTCATTCTCTGATTCCTGAATTCACTTTATTGTCCTCAGAAATGTTAGTGACATGCAGAATATAAAGTTTGTTTTAGCCTGGATTTACCTTTGAACGATGGCTTGGCTCTGTTCTACATAATATCCAGTTTACATTCAACGTGCTTCACACAGCATGTGCATAACGTGTCCTCTCAGTATGCAAATACATCTTAACATCGTTGGCTGACCTTGCTGCAGGGGTCTGATGTTGTGTAACAGCCCCTTTGTCTAAAATTGCTGTGAATAGGGGAGTTGCAGGGAATGTGTACTGAATGTGAAGAATGCTACTGATTGCATTTCCAAAGAATTTCTCTAAGAACTACATCCAGGGTCACACAGCAAGATGTCCAGTGGTGGGTCAAATATTATGTAGAGCTAGAGCCAATATGACTAATAGTAAACATACAGTTGAGTAAATATACAATGAGTGAAGGACAATGAGCAATCCTTTAGGCTGTTTCAGCTAAATTAATGGCATCTGCAATGCATAGAAATGTTTGTTCTTGTGCCGAAGGCAGGAAAACACCTTGGACTGATTACTGGCTATTATAATGCTATCACACAGACAGCCTCACTTTCACACCTGGGGACAATATAGAGACTTCAAATGATATGCTGCATGTCTTTGGACTGGAAAAAAAGAGCACCTGGAGGAAGATGGCACAATGACACGATATAGGAGAATATGCAAACTCCAAAGAGAAAGAACCGCGCAGTTATAATTCGAACCCTAACAGAGCTAAGTGCTGAACCATTGTGACCAAACAGTTGATCCTAGGGGAACGGCACTTTAAGATGATGCTGGGGTTAAATGAAGTACCAACATTCACTGCTGATTTTCTCAGCAAGATGTGATTTAATCAAATGCAGGGCATTATCAGCCAGCCAAAAACCAATTTTCTAAGTGAATGAGCAGAATGTAATCAACAATGTCAAAAGCAGAAAAGGTCTAACAGATTTTTGGGAAACAGCGGGCACCTCTCTGTCAGGAGAAATGAGGAATTCATCTGTCATCATGAGCAGTACTGCGGTAAACTCTGAAAGCTGAAGGAAAAAGCTTAATAATGTTATTGAATTTTAATTTAGGAAAGCAACTGTAATGAAAAAATGATTTTTATTGAGCCAAGATGGGCAGTTTGGATCACGGCCATCAGCCTTTGAGTCTTTGCTGATACTGAGGGCTCCAAAGTTGTGAAATTACATTTTTTATTCAAATTCTACAAATAGTGGCTGATGATTGATACCACTTTTCAATGTGTGTAGGGTAAATATGGAGCTACAGCTAGCAGCCAGTTAGCTTAGCGTAGCACAAAGACTGGCTCTGTCCAAAGGTAACAAAATTCGACTCGCAGCACCTCCAAAACTCACAAATTCACATATTTTTATGCTTCTTTAATTTGTACAAAAAGCAAAGTGTAAAAACTACAATTTACCAGATCCAGGCTACCTGTTTCCCCATCTTTGTGCTATGCTAAGCTAACCGGCTGCTGACTGTGGCTTCATGTTGAATGCATATGATATTTGTCTTCTCAACTGACTCTTAACAAACAAGCCAAGAAGCATATTTCCTAAAATGTCAAATTATTATTGTGAATTAATCTTTTAAGATTATAATGGCAACCATAATTGTTTTATAAAGGTTTTCTAATGTTGATCTTGACATTGACAACATGTTATTAGTACTAAAAACCTAACCTGTAAAGTACTTAAAACATAATCTAAAACAATGACAAACAAAACATTGTTTTACTGCACATCAATAATTACTTCCAGTAATTTGAGCAAAGGTGAAGCTGGCTGTCTCGCTATAATGATGACACACAGTGGAGGTGTAAGACCAGGTCCCTTAATGCTTGTTTGTGTGTGTCGAGCAAGCTGATAGCCATCGGATTGTAAGCTTCACTGAACAGAGTCATCTGGAGCCGGGCAGCAGGCCAGCTGCAGCCCAGACTCCTGTTCCCCGGAAACATCACATATTTGGAAGTAGCGAGGAAAGCACTCAACTGCTGGACAGGAAAATTAGAAGTGGGGCATGACTTTCTACCTCCCGTTTATCAAACAACATCTGATGATGGATAAAGAAGATGGAGCATCACATAATCAAAACAAATTCACGGTTATGAATTTTTGGCAATATACATATATTTTGTTCACACTTACACTGATGCATAAGGATTCAGTGTAATGAACTGATTTCAAAATATGTTTAGAGTGCTAAAGCTTTTTGGATCAGAATGTTGATATTAAAAATTGTTCATTTTCTCACTTGAGGTGCTGTTGCAGCATCTTGCAACTAGGATGAAAATTGGTCATAAGTAGGAAGAGGATGTAAATATGTGAACATTACATACAGAGAAATTCACATACAGTATAATTTAAGGTGAAAGCCCATGATAATCTATTTATTGTTCATCTTTCTATTTATCTGTTTTTGGCCTCCTGTCTGTTTTATTTACTTACTTTACTTACCAACACTTTAATTGCGGACACAAGATAAACATATATAGCTCTGCATGTAAATATATAAACTTACAAGACATAGAACAATATGCAAACAACAGAGAATACACTGTATGGGCTATTTCTTAGTTTAGATCAAAGCAAAGCTTTCTTTAAAATAATCTAATAGATGCTGTACTACCATTAATTAAAGCCAGCTACCAGCATCCACCCAGCCAGCACTGTACATAAAGGATGAACACAATAACAAACTACAGCCTCAAAATGTATATATGAGTTGAATAAACTCCTCTCTCACACTCTCAAAAAAGTCTGCCGTTAACACATAAACTGATTTCCTAAAAATAACCACTGGAGGGCAGCTGTGTCCAAATAAAACCTGCCCAGTGAGCTCTCCACTGAATGAATGTGCTCCGTCTGTCTGTCTGTTTATTTCTACTTGCCCGTCTATATGTTTCTATTTCTTTTTTTAAATGTGTCTGTCTGTCAGCCAGACAACCAGAAATCCAGGATACCAATATATATATAGTTTCAAAACATCACTATAAGTTTTTAAAAAGACATTGTTAATCATTATTCAGACAATCTAAATATTAGAAAAATGGTAATAGTCCATTTGTTTTGATTGGAATTGCATTGCGATTGGTGGCATGGTCTGTATGGAAAATGGATTAGTGACAACAGAGGTTGTTGTTGAATTGCCCACATTTGAATTTTGGGCTCATATTGAAGCAAAACAAATTAATCCATGATTCATTCGTGTCAGAGTGTCTGTCCAGAGCCAATTGGCGCAACATATGGTTGAGAATAATGGCATGCTGATTACTGCACACTGCACTGGGAAGCTGGCAAAAATACACAAGTGAGGATGGAGGGCAATTGGAGGGGAAAATACTGGTTCTGCATTCAAACATGGTTTGCTGCGCTACTACACTGTTTACATTTCTATACACCTCTTCTGTGTTAGAAATGTACATTCAATAGCACAGTTCAGTTCTAATGCAAGTAGTGCAACATGCATATATTGATTATAGAGTAGAAGTGTGCAGTAGATGGGCCTTCAAAACATTTGCCTTTGATACTGCCAGCCTAGCCATGCATAACGAGATGGCAATCTCCGTCAGTTGGTCCACCACTTTGGTCCAGACTGAAATATCAAGTATGTGGATGGACTGTCCTGATATTTTGTACAGACATTTTGTTCCTCAGAGGATGAACCCTACTGACTTTTGTGATCAACTGACTTTTCCTTTAGCACCACCCACAAGGTTCACATTTGTGTTTTTAAGTGAAATGTCTCTGTTGGATGGATTGCCATGAAATTTGGTACATACATGCATGTCCCCCTCAGAATGAATCCTAATGACTTTGGTGATGCCTTCATCAATTCAAAAAAAATGTAATTTGTCCAAAACTTTGGTTTATGACCAAATACCTGCAAAACTAATGACATTCCCACCAGCCTCAGCTGTGTTTGTGTTTATTTGTGTTAATTAGCAAATGTTAGCATAAACACAATGAAGGAATATCCAATTAAAATCCATCGGCAGTGAACATTTTACAGATATATTCAATAAAAATATTTTGTCTGATATGTTGAAGAAAAGTGTGCTTAATGCGTTTAATGATTCCCAAATGACATTGTTCCCCCTTCAAAAACTTACTTAACTAATGAAAATTGTTGCATACGGACAGGATTTGTAGAAGGTAAAGTTAGGATGTGTCATCATAAACATCAGTGAAAGACAACTCGGGCCATTTTTTTCAACTGACAGGGAAGGCCAGTTTACTTTGTCAACATTTAACCGAAACCACAATCTTTCTCTAACCCTAACTGAAGTGCTTCATAACCACATGCACAGTCTGCCCTATCAAGCTTCTGCACTTTGTACACAAACCATCCACCCGGACCACCTCCGTAAAATGTCTGTGCGGTACAAGAACATAGCACTTTGTTCCTTGGAAAATAACTCTCCTTCTGAACATAACCCTTGCAGCAATTACGTCTCCCTCAAAATATAACAAATTACAACACGACACAACACAAGTACATACACAGGGTTGCCTAGCACCGTCTCTAAACTTGTTGACATGAAAATCTAAGTGAGTTTTCCCTCTTGTCTCTCTTTCTCTCACCCTGAGTGACACACTTCACTACTATTTTGTCAAGGCAACAACCGTCATCCTGTTTAAAATTGCTGCTGCAGACCTGAACATCTTCTGAGGACTAAAAATAAGTAAGTAGTATGTATAGCTGAAATAAATGCCCCACTGCAATGTGTCATCACTGATGACCACTTTTCACTGCATCAGTATTGTGTGCATAAACAGCTCTCTCTGACATGTCTCAGCCGCTCTTGTTACATCTGTATTACAGTGAAGTTAACAACCAGCATACATTAGCTGGCAACAAGATATGAGGATGAAAGATTAGAGCTTTTTCTTTTTACATATGCAGATTTAACAGAAGAAGTAGCAACATTTAAGATTCCTTTGCGACTACTGAATTACTGGGTTTTTTTGCATTTACTTCTCTTAATTGCTAACAAACAGTTCTTTGACGAAAGTGCTGTTAAGTGCAGCCTTTTTCAAAAACAACAACTAGATTGACGGGAAACATGCAGACGATATTGTTTGCCAATTCTTTTGTCAGAGTAATGCGAGGGAAAGTAATTAGTTGGAGGCCAGCTGTTCTGAAGCATAGACTGAGAGAAAAATACAACTTCTGGGTCACTTTAATATTGAAAAGGATGGCATGTGGCTTTTTCTTTCTGACACATTTTAACTGTATTATAGAAAAGAAAACTGTACTACAGCCTACTTAACAGGTTTATAGTAATTTTACACTAGCATACACATGAATCATTAAAGCCTTAAGATATTACAGAAAAGAGCCTGAAGTGTTATTAATTTGCATATTACAAAATTGTGTGTTCCTTTACATTTAGGCTGAAGACCGAGAATTGTGAAAGCCATTGCTGAATTTTAATACATTCAGAAAATTCAGCTTTGCTCGGCAAAACACTTTTAAAGCAAGTAAGAAATCTGATTATTGTGTAATGCACATGACTATTATTGCACGCCAAGACTTAAAGTAGCTACTTGATGAGTCAGGCTCCCAAGTGAAAAATTTCCCATCTCTCCCTCTGCCTGTCAATGCCACTGCTGCCCAGCATCAGTATTGCTGCCTGTTCTTTCAGCCCCACCGCCACCCCAGCATCCACCTTCGGACTCCGGCTGGGGGGTTTAAGATATTCTCTCATCACTTCCCAACATCTCTATGTAAACATATCTGCAGGGAGTGATGAGGTCGGAGCCCAGACGCCAATCGCTATGTTCTGCTGCTAGAATAAATGTTTCAAACGTGAGTTGTCTGACTGAACTATACTTGTGTGAAATACAGTTTTTCTAAGAGATGTATTTCTAATTTTGCTAATGTGCTGTGACATGGTGTACATGCCACCTCTGTAATAAGCACTTTCACTATTATACAGTACTGCAGAGGAACATGCCATCTATTATTAGAGAGCGTAGAAACCATAGCATTTTAGTGGGTTTTCAATTGAGCGAGTTTTAGGTTTGAGATATTTCAGGTGTAATGACTTTCATTCATCAGAACAATTGAGGTCTCCCGTTTCTCAAAATCAGTATGGATTAGGGACACGTCGTTTCTACACAATACATGCAATGCCTCACCTGTACAAGCATGACGTAACAAAGCATTTCAACATTTTATATGGAGCGATTTCCGTTTTGTCTAAGACGAATTTGACAGAATCCCATCAAACACTTAATATGATGGTTACTGAATGTACTGTCACTAAAAATACCAAATAACTTCATGCATCACCTCTGTGACAGAGTCTGAACAAAAGCCTTAAAAGGCAGGGCTCCTCTTAAAAACGACTTGCCAGTCAATGCACATGGATGCATAACCTGGTGTGCAACACATAACACACAAATCCCTGAACTATGAGTCAGGGGTCTGGGTTTGCATGTGCAGTAGGTAGACAGGATGTATTCAAGCGGTTTCCAACACTGTACAGGTGTGTTTACATTTGTCGTGAGCCAAATGTCACATCCATCCAAGTGTTTGTTGCCATCTTATTAACAAGGTGAGGGATCCATAATAGTGTGTCTGATGATTACTCTGCCTTGTTGTGTAACACCAAATATATTTCATAGGAGCTATTGCACCATGTGGTGCATGGAAAAATGAGTCACTCAGTGGAATAATTATTGGTCCATCTAAACTCTCTCCAGTGTTAATAAGGCTGTAAACACAATAACACAAGCTGTTGAGCAGGACATCATTCCTGAAAACAAGTAACCAGGTGAGGCAGCCAGGATAAATGCCTGAAGGTAGAATATAATGGAATTAAAATGCAGTTGAAATAAGAAACATGACATACAAGCCACAGTGATGTCACGGGGTATTGCAGAAGCAGCACAACCAAAATGATCAAATTGTCAACAAATGTCATGACAAGACCAAAACCAACAATGAACTGATCCTACTAACAAGCCTGTGTGGCCAAAGTCTTAGGCTATATAGCTTATTCCCAACAAGTCCTCCAAATTAAACAACAAAATACGTTTTGTCCATGCCCTCTAGAACGACATATACATATATATACACATATATGTATATATATACATATATATACACATATATGTATATATATACATATATATACACATATATGTATATATACACATAT